>CH002035.1:212538-223204 GCA_000149265.1 Ciona savignyi | reverse complement strand
TAGTTTTACTAAAATATAAACAATAAATGTTTCATGTAATAAACATTAAATTATCCTCAAATTTTAATATCAGATCACGAGGTTATGTTGCATGCAGATAATGATGATACACTAGCAGTAAGGTACATCTGTGTTTGATTTGTAAATTATATCAAAGACGTTTACCAACCTGGTGGAGAGATTGCACTCATTTATAAATCTCCCAATTAATCCAAATTAATCTCGTATTGTTCCATGTAATATATTCAACTCATAATGTAAATGTTAAACATTTTGTTTCTAGGTTTTTATGCAAGTATTTAATATTTTTGTTTGTTTGATAGGTTTTTATGCAAGTATTTAAAATTTTTGTTTGTTTAATAGGTTTTTATGCAAGTATTTAATATTTTACATTAACATGTAAAGTGATTAAAAATAATTCTTTGTTTTTGTTGATATATATATTGTTTAACTTTACTAAAATATAAATGATGTTTCACATAATAAATGTCAAATTATCCTCAAATTTTAATTTCAGATCACGAGGTTATTGTTGCAAGCAGTGGATATGACAGTAAGTACATCTGTGTTTGATTTGTAAATTATAACAAAGACGTTTACCAACCTGGTGGAGAGATTGCACTTATTTCTAAATCTCCCAATTTATCCGGATTAATCTCATATTGTCTCATGTGATATATTTAACTCCGACAGATTAGTCTAGGGGTATAGTGCGTCGCCATTTACTCGAAGGGTTGTAGGTACTAAAATCGGCTGTTTCCTTGGGCAACTCTAGTCGGTGGTCTTTGTGACTAGTCGGACTAGTGTTTGTCAGGTAGCAGGTGCGAAACTGGTCGATAGCTAGTCGGTTGTGTCCTTTGACAAGGCGCTTAGCGGACATTGCCTGTACCTAGTGGAATAATAGGTTCTAATTGAAGGAACGTGTGAATCATATACAACACACTGCAATAGCTCCGGTAACCCGACGGTGGACGCGAGGTGATCTGACGATTGCCCGTGTGTTAACCCCCTTTGTTTTCCCATTCACGGGGATAAACATGATTATCCTATTTTATTCTAACTCAAAAAGTCAAACATTTTCTTTGAATATTATAATTCATCTAATACTTCACATATATGGTGGGACAGATTTTATTACATGCCATAATGCAGTATTGAACAAGTAACCTACCGGTAGGCTCATATTGCGAGACCAATTAGAAGCCCTGCGATCACGGATCATATTCAACATAGAAATATGTAACACAATTACCATACATCATTTATATCAGTCATGGGCTGCATACGGCCCGTGAAGAAATTTTGACCGGCCACAGACTTAATCTAAACATACCCTGCTTGCGATAGTGAATAAATATGTCATTAATTATTTAACATATCGTAATTTTAGTTTAAAGTTTACACAAAGGTTGGTATATGGTTTGTAATGAGCCATTACTACATCATATACGCAACAGACTTGTGTTAAGTTCATGCACCATTGTGATAACAAAACCCAAATAAGTAATAACATATGGAGTTTAGTCACAGGGAGACTGGTATAAAGAATTAGAGATGAGCGATATAGCTGGATATTTGCAACCGCACATGGAAGCTCTGGATGAACTTGGGTTAGTTGGATGCGGACAGCTGATGGTAGGTTTGAGCCAAGCTATCAATGAGCGACAGAACAAGGTAAATATATCAACTTTATGTTGATGTGTAAAACACCTAGTCATTACAGAAATTTTATAGTTTACCACATGCTTTAGTTTATTGTTAAAATTAGTAGATGCTATTCAATTATGGTATAATCATAACATACTTTATAAACTATTGTTTTGAGATTTTTTCATTTTAACATTTCCACTATTGTTATGTATTATATCGTAAAAACAAATAAATAAATTTTGTTTTGAAATGATTAATGTGAACAACCATTAACAATTTCGCTTAAACAACCGCGATATTAGACCTGGTAAAGCAAATCAATTTATGCAAAATCCAATTTTCTTTGTGATAATGTTGGTTTCCAATCCACGGGAATACAACATGAATATCTTATCTTAAAATCTTCAGATGTGTATTTACCTCATGAGATATTCTTGGTCTATACAGATGAAACTTGGAGTGAATCATACAATGAATGATGGTAAACAGCTTCCTGATGAAGTTGTCCAATGTCTGTCAAGTTGCATCGGCAAAATATCGGAACTGGATTTGGGGATTTACAAACTTTCACCAACCAATCACCTTATCATGCAAGATGCGATCGAACAACTCCCTTCTCCCCAGGTAAGCCTCATGTTTATGAGATGTTTATTTGTTTTCAGTAATTATATTACAACTTACCTGCTGTCGATTAACATTTCTCAATTGTTGCAAAATTAATAAAATTTTAATAAAAAAGTTAATGAAGTATTCAAATTAATGTGTATTGTGTTCTATTGCATCATGATTGTAAAAAAACGATGCGCTTGTTATATAAAAAAAAATATTGAATTAATCATATATCTGGTCGCACATGATAAATCTGTGTCTAAACTACTGTTGCTCAAGCCACCATCGGTTGCAATGATGATCGCATTCATTTTATTATGGTGGGAAATATATGGAAATATGTCAAATTGGTAATTTCCTGCAGGATTTCATCTTGAAAGGATGCGAGATCTCTGGCCTTATGAATTGGTTCGACAAGTTTAAAAGGAAAAGATATTCCCGGACAATAAAACAACGTTGTCAGTTCATCTGAAAACATAAATCCAAAATCGTCAGTTTTAAAAAGAACTTTTAAACAAAGCAACAACAATAAAAAATGTTTTCATAATCACCAACTAAACTACTCTCACCACACAACATATATGGAGCAAAACCAACAGATTCGACCAATTTTATGGATTTTGTCTATTTGGCTACATGATGCAAAACTAATACACACAAGATCATTTAAAATATTGTTACAATATATAACATTTCTCCACTTACCAGTATTCCAATGCATTGTACCCACCATTATTCCAATGCATCGTACCCACCATTATTCCAATGCATCGTACCCACCAATATTCCAATGCATCGTACCCACCATTATTCCAATGTATCGCACCCACCAATATTCCAATGAATCGTACCCACCATTATTCCAATGCATCGTACCCACCATTATTCCAATGTATGGTACCCACCATTATTCCAATGAATCGTACCCATCATTATTCCAATGCACCGTACCCACCATTATTCCAATGCATCGTACCCACCATTATTCCAATGTAGTGTATATTTCTAGATGCCCATATTTTGTGATTACTTTATATTCATTAAATGAGCGCATGTAAATAAATATTGTACATAGTATACTGTCATGTTGGTGACACAGGATAAATGTTAATTTTGGTTAATGTTTTTTGGAATTTGGAGTAATCGTGGGGAAAGTATTTTGTAGAAACAATAACCGAATATTTTCCTGAAGTTTTAGTTCATAGGATATGATATTCATGTTTATTCCCAGTAAATGGGGAAACCAAATGGGTTAATACACAATCGTCAGATTACCTCGCGCCCACTGTCGGGTTACCGGAGCTAATATAGTGTGTTGTATAATAGTGTGTTGTCCTTCAATTTGCTAATATAGTGTGTTGTCCATCAATTAGGTAGAACCCATTATTTAATCCGGTGAGTTCAGGCAATGTTCGTAAAGTGCCTTGCCCAAGGACAAAACCGACCAGTTTTGCACCTGCAAACGCACTTAACCGTTAGACCAACAGGCCGGACCATTGCGCAGTTCATTATCAATTCAGTAAAAGCTGTGACTTGTAGTACACTTTCTACAACGTATATTTCCTGACATTCAGGAATAAAAGATTTGTTCAATATTGGAATGCTTGCTTCGCCCGACCACATAACGTTGGTTCTGTAACATAAACGACACTGGTTTTTCGGTATGAAATCTAAACCCAAAATAAATTTGTGTGCGATATCCATGGACACGTAAACATTCATGGAATCATTTAATGCACCGACAGTGAGCATAATATATGTAGTTCCCAATATTCCCACCGGTTTATCGTTGGCACCAACAAACCGGATATTTCAACACAATTCCGACAGTCGTGTAACCTGCTGTTCTTTGTCCAGCACGTCTATGCGTATCAGCGTGATTGTCGAACCACTATCAACCAAAGCGCTGATTATAACTATATTCAAAAGGATATTAGCAAACCTATGTAACTTAATCGGTTCAGTACAACCTACTTTTTCAAGCTTAGCTTAAACTTCAATTATGCTTACAGTGTTTCGATTATTCTCCACTTCAGCCAGCGCTCTTTCGATCACATTGTGGCCTGTGTGTTGTTGTGTGGGCTCGCGCTTTCTTAAAAGCTGGGTGCTTGTAGTTGGCTGAGCTTGTTTAGCCGGCTGCCTTACGGTCTCTTGCGAGCTGCGCAGCGGAAAGTTTATTCCTTCACTCTCCACAGATCGCCTTCAAATAATTATTGTAGCCACTATTTGTACAGTCTTAATCTCAAACTCGAAGTCTATAACTCTTGATACAGTTTAGTTGTATTCTGCGTCTCATTCAATATACGGTTTATTCACGACTCAAGTTACTTAGTACGTTATTCAGCATGACGCCAGTTGTATAGTCTAAGGTAAATTATACAGCATGACGCAAGTTATCTCAAGTGCGTTATTGTAGGTTATTCAAATTTCCAGAATATATAGGGAATTTACAAGGTGCGAAAAGTGTACGTGCCAGACGTTTCACATCTGCACGTTTGACTAACTGTGGGGAATTAGGTGGGAAAACTATGTTAACGGTTTAAACGGCAAAAATACAAAGGCACGCACAAGGTGATAATTACGTAACGGTTAATAACACGAGAGAGTCGGTAAACTTGAAACGCAAAAAAACGACGTTAAAACACAAAATGTCTTAGACATAAATTAAAACAAATATATATTATATTAGAGGTGCCACAACATCTCATTTTTTCCACATTTTGTTAAGTGCGGGAAAATAAAATCACGGTCTCGTTGAGCATTTCGGATGTTCAGTCGAAATAACAATCGAAGTCATGTGGTGAACGATCTCACGAAGTTTCGAGCATTTCACACGTTGATCCTGCAAATATACTAGAATACCCTGGTTGGGTGAATAAGTACAAAGCTAGATTTATGCAATCGTTCATTACAATCTGGTGTCATGTATGTTATTGCGTGATAAATGTTATCTGATATGTAGTGAAAGTGACATCTCACATTCAAGGTAGCAACGCCACAATATGCATCACATGAGCCATATTTTCATACTTTGCCAGCTAATATACCAAGGCGTTTACGCCTGGTGACTCACTTCCGAGTGATCATGAAATAAATGCAGCGATGATCTCGCTGATGCGACGAAAGCGCAATTAATAAGAACGCAAATGAAAACCGAGCGACCTGTCATATATAGGTTTTACGACTCGTAACGAATAAGGGAATTAAACTCGTTCGATCGGATGTATTTCCATCAGCGAACAAAAGCATAATATCAATATGAAAAACATAAGCCGTGTCTCGTCATTACTGTGCGGTGTTTGTAAAAGCCTGTTTTACACACGAAATATATTCGGAACATCCGACCCATTGACTGAGAGGCGATTAGACAATTAGACATCGCATTTACATGCGGAGCGATTACCATTGCTATACGGAAGTACGCTGGTATCGTTTAATAAACTGTGGCGTTGTGAAGCGGGTACGCTCACTTATTTACACAGCAAGAGCGCAAACGCGCGGGGCAGGGGCTATCTGACTTCGCAGGATAAGAAACAAAACTCGAGCCGCTGCTAAAATGAGTGTGTAATCGCTTGAACGAGACGCATAATTTGCGTGAGGCGATTAAAAGAAAACTAACGCCTTGTCGGCGGTAACATTGAAAATCTGGCGCGAACGAACAAAACAAACGTCGTTCGACGTGTAAATGCGCCTAATATACCGGATGGGTTGGCGCAGCATGGCATCATTGACTCAAGCTCATGTTAGCATAATCGTAAAAGCGTTACTGACCTTGTTTAAGATGGAGTGCATGTAGCAATTGTTGAAGGCGCGTTTGCTCTTCGTGTTTGTAAGAAGTCTGTAGAGTAAAACACCGATATTATGCATTCTTGCAATAGCCTAGTACCATCCAACCAAACCGGGAACACTAGTATTTGCAATCGTTGCAGACTAATAATTACATAAATAGTATGAAAAATAATAATAAAACAAAAAAATAATCTAGAAGCTACAAACATAATAATACAACCCTTTCATGTTTCGTAAAGGGAAAGTCGTCTTTCGTATTCTCTTCTTTCGTCGGCGAAAGCGATGCTTATAAACTTGATTTGTATAGTGAGCGTTGTCTTGTTGAATAGTCACCAACTTCGACCAGCGAAAAGGGGCGTTTCTTACTTGATGCTTGAAGTTGCTTGGTTTTAAAATTGCTTCTTAGATAAATTGCGTTGGGCCACTCGTCGTTGCCAATGTACTCAAAAATTCTAGTTGAAGTTGACGTCGGAAATTGTTCGTTTCGGGAAAGTGCGTGTCCATTATCACGTCGGGCTCAACAATGTGGGCTCACGCTTTTTTAAAAGCTGGTTGCTTGTAGTTGGCTGAGCTTGCTTAGTCGGCTGCCTTACGGTCTCTTGCGAGCTGCGCAGCGGAAA
Source organism: Ciona savignyi (assembly GCA_000149265.1). NCBI lineage: Eukaryota > Metazoa > Chordata > Ascidiacea > Phlebobranchia > Cionidae > Ciona > Ciona savignyi. Next base: position 216,536 of record CH002035.1, on the reverse strand, counting down.
GTTTATTAATTCACTCTCCACAAATCGCCTACAAATAATTATTGTAGCCACGATTTGTACAGTCTTAATCTCAAACTCGAAGTCTATAACTCTTGATACAGTTTAGTTGTATTCTAAGTCTCATTTAATATACGGTTTATTCACGATTCAAGTTACTTAGTACGTCATTCAGCATGACGCCAGTTGTATAGTCTAAGGTAAATTATACAGCATGACGCAAGTTATCTCAAGTGCGTTATTGTAGGTTATTCAAATTTCCAGAATATATAGGGAATTTACAAGGTGCGAAAAGTGTACGTGCCAGACGTTTCACATCTGCACGTTTGACTAACTGTGGGGAATTAGGTGGGAAAACTATGTTAACGGTTTAAACGGCAAAAATACAAAGGCCCGCACAAAGTGATAATTACGTAACGGTTAATAACAAGAGAGAGTCGGTAAACTTGAAACGCAAAAAAAACGACGTTAAAACACAAAATGTCTTAGACATAAATTAAAACAAATATATATTATATTAGAAGTGCCACAGTTGCACGTTCAGTAAAACTTTAACTCTTGGCAGAAATACGTACTTTCCCGTTTATCCTGTCGAATGTCGCTGGACATTAGGGCAGAATCGCTTAATCCACATTGACCACAACTAAAACACTCACGATCGACAAATATTGAGCCGTATTCTCTTGGTCGATTTAATATCGGCTGGTATTGTTGCCTTGCCCCGCGCTCGCCGAAGTTTACGAATGTCCCTTCCTTGTAGGCGAGCTACCTCCAGTGAATGTGATATTGTCGCTTGCAAAATTAACTGCGCAGCTTCACTCGAAAATCAATTTTACTAGCGATTGTTTTTGCTAACTCGCGGTCGAGTAAGCCGTTCGTTAACACCATATACGTCACTTCATTACGAAGATGTTCTTTCTTATCTGGAGAATACGCACGATCATCTAGGTGTTTCACGACGAATATGAATTTTCGGTTACTCTCGTTTCATGCGGCATTTGTTGACGCCCCATTAGCTCCGCTCATAAAGGCTCACGTTGTGTGTTTCCACCATGTAAGCTTAGAGCACGTTCGATCAAAGTCTTAAATGCTAGTTCATTAATACAAGCATATTTTGCTTGAATTTCCTATTTTAATTCCCCGGGTATTGAGGTAAGAAATAAGTGACGATTAACTTCGTCGGTTGCCTTTACACTCTCACAATAAGAGTTAAAACAACCTGATAAAATCGGCAAGTTCTTGGTTGGGCAAAAATACCGGCGGAGACATAAATAAATAACGAACGTCGAAAGCACATAACGAACGTCGATTGTAAAAACTATAAAACGAGTTCTCGCTGTAAGTTAACTAAGACAGACTGAGCGATTACAGGGCACTGGCAGGATCGCCAATTTGTTACGGCTTTATCGCTTAAGAGTGTGTGGTCCCAGAACCCTGTTCTAACGGCCAATCGTGAGACGTCTCTGCCTTAGTCTACTATAAATAAAACGCCGATTTACTGGACGGTTTGTCTAGCGGTTAAATGCGTCGCCATCCAATCGAAAGGTTGCAGGTGCGAAACTGTCGCTAGCAAGATCGACTGTCTCCTTGGGCAAGACACTTTACGGACAATGTCTGAACCAAACGGATTAATGGGTTTTACCGAATTGCAGGAACGTCTCCATCATATACAACACATTGCAATAGCTCCGGTAACCCGACGGTGGGCGCGAGGTGATCTGACGATTGCCCGTGTGATAACCCCCTTGGTTTTCCCATTCACAGGGATAAACATGAAGATCCTATCATATAGGGCGATTCCTCTTTGTTGTCCGTTCGCTCTTCCCGATCGCATCTCGTGTTCTTCACATCGTGAAATCAATAAGTTACATTGCGATCCACCATATATATCAGTATAAGTCAGTCACCGATCATTGCATCAGGAAGTAAAGATTAAGGTTTACTCTGTGCCAAGCGACGAGCAGCCAATTGCATTTGCTCGTAACCCGCCGCGTTTAAGATAAGATATTCATGCTTATCCCTGTGAATGGGTGGGAAACCAAGAGGGTTAACACACGTGCAATCGTCAGATCACCTCGGGTTATATTGGAGCTATTGTTTCGGCTTTGTTAGAAACCATGGCCATTAATCCACTGGGTTCAGGCAATTTTCGTTAACCCTTTGACCACCACGGAACTTTTGCAGTTTTTGGCAATTTTAAATGCCTTGCCCAAGAACATAACCGACTATCTTGGGACCAATATCGAAACTACAAACCTTCGGTTGAAAGGTGTTGCACTAAACCACCATACTAACCGGTGTAATGGAATTAAGATTATAGGTTACGTGTCCAGAATATGTGTTCACCCATTTAACCACTGGGTTAAGGAAACATCGGGTTAGTACCTTGCCGTATGATACAAGCGATTTATTGCATTTCCCCTGAAAAATCAGAAACTCATGGTTTCATTTTGACATTGCTTTAAACCAATTTGTCTATGCATGGTTCATTTCAATACATCTTGTTTTAAAAGTCGGTATCAGGCACGACCGCATATCTCCCTCCCCGATAACTTTTTATACAAACAACGCCACCTTGCGGTTGGTACAAAAAAAAACAATGTTTGGTGCGCCTGAATGGCAATTTATTGGCGGTGATTTTTTGGACTTTCGTTTACGGTTGGCACGTTTAGGAGATTTGCGTGATCGCCTCTTTCCCTTGCGGCCACGTTTCTTGGATCGTCGTCTATTCCTCTTCTCTTACGTTTCCTTTTACCTTTCTTGGATTTTTTTCCCTTCTTCTTTTTGCCCTTCTTAGATTTATTTTCCTTTCGCTTCTTTTTCTTTTCCTACCCTTCTTGAGGCGACAGCGGCGTTTCTTGGCCTTCAAGCCACGCCCTTTCCCGGTCAACTTGAACCTCCCGCCCTTATTTCGATAGATATGACCGGATTTGTTCATTTGCTTTAAAGCCCTACCGACTGCTTCACCACGTTTCACCTAAACTCATGAAGGGCGCATTATAACATGACAATCAGAACCCGGTGCTCGTGATTACTTCATCTAAGTCGTATGGTAATGTGGGATTGGTGAAATATACTGAAACGTAACTTGTGCTGGGAGTGTGACGGGCCGCAGGGAATAATTATCAACACCAGATCTTTTCGGCAAGATAAACACGTTTTCACACAATAAATTGAGGTGATATCTTTAATTTTGTCGGAAATTACTACGGATTTGTGCACATCGACACATAATCAGCTAACATTTCCTGCCTAAACTCATATTAAAACTTAATGGTTATCATTTGTAGTAACCGCGGTTTTATTAATAGGTGCGCCGGGGTAAGAGAATGCTCTGATTGCTTTGTTTAACAAAGCGTCTTGTTTGTGGTTTTGTTTGAAAGACAGTATTTTACAAAAGTGTATTAATTAAATAAACATTATTTCAAAATTAACGATATCAAAAGTTTATAACTATTAATTACTGAAATGTTTAAGCTTTGTATAAATCATCGATTGACTATACTTTTAATGGTTTTAAAAGTTGGGCTAATTTATATACGTTGAAATAATAAACTATATTACGTTATGGATTTTATATTGGAACGGATTTTCCGTGTTTATTATCGATATGTAGTCAATTTATCAATGTTAAACCTACAAATTTCCTTGCAATTTTATGTGAATAAGCCGCACCAGTTCCGAAATATCAACTGTCATAGCTATAACACCAACAGAAGATATACTATTTGTAAATTTTTGTTTCGTATTTTTATGTTTTGTTTTCGTATTTTTTTTATATAGTTTTGTGTTTCCACCTTATTTATACGAGGATTGTATATTAATGTTTGGTTTGGTATTTTAATTTTTTTGGGAAATTTCCGGGTACATAGGGTCATTTGAATGCTTTTAGCTGTTTATCGTTTACTTACTTAGAAATTTGAGTAAACATCCCCTTCTAAATCGGAAATATCGACAATAAAGCACAAAATGCTCATAATAGACCTCTTTTTCTTTCCGAT
>CH002035.1:197198-212438 GCA_000149265.1 Ciona savignyi | reverse complement strand
TTTGTTTTTGTAAAATATAAGTTCGTTTCAAAATAAGAGCAGTGAACAAAAGCGAGATGTAGAAAAACAAAATTATATATAAAAAAATAAACGGAGGGAAATCAATATGGAAATACGAAGGGGACCCATAATTATATAGAAAAATCGGAATATATGACGGATCAACGAAATTCAAGTAGACATATGATAGTAATTCAATAAAAACAAGAAATTTCGCAATTTCATCTAGGGCCCAATTAAAATGTTCTTTACAAATTATGAATTTGTTATTGTGAGAGTTTTTGTTGATTTCAATTAGCTGCAACTAACCCAACAAACTCAGTTACAGCATTCAAAAAAACTTCATGAACCGAATTCGTCCTTGTTAAACTCATCGGAAAAAAAGCAAGAGCGGGCGGTATTGATCAACTAAAACGAAGTAAGCGCAAAAAGAAAAGGAACGAGCACAAGCATGCCTAATTAACCAGAAGCACACAACCTTGTCACGAGTTTCCTGTACCGGCACCGAACTACCTGGTGTTGGCCTATACAGTCAAGTTTGATCAAGCTGTCGTATATCTGAGCGTGGCGATCTCAATAATAACGACATCGAGGATTGGAAATAATCGGTGGAAAAATAAAAAGCAGTATTGACTCCTAACACACCGTATATTACCGTTTTTCCCCGATATTGCTACATCTTTTTAACTTTCGACACGGTAACGATTTTGTTATCAATATTACGTATAGTAATCTTCAATAAACTCAAAATTTGAGCACTGAAATTCCTGCGTAAGGCCAAAGACCGGCTGAAAAACACCATAATATACATGTTACGAACATCCTCCACATCCGCACCTCTGGATGCAACACCTGACACACTAGATTCACCACTACACCAGCGGGAAATTCGTACTCGAGCGAAGGGTAGTGACTGAACCAATTGTGTAGCGCCGGATAGCCTGGGGCAGTCGGCTTACTAAACCAAACGCTTGTCACCCCAGTTTTGCACAACCTGCTTAGTCGAATGACCCCAATCCTATAATCCTTTACCTGTCGGGTCCCGAAGCTTTTCCCAGTTCTCCGCCATAACTTGGTTTCACTGCTCTGAGAGCACCTTCAGGAGTTTGAGAAACACGTCACAGCACGTTATGTTCCACGCCGTGATATCTGTCTTACCCGACGACGCGGTTCACGAAACGGCGACTGCGATTTGGATAATTTTTTGTCGCGCTTCGATATCAGTGATAGTTTACCCACCGAAATAGTAAATACAAAGCTAGGCGTGGACAAGAATAGTGCGCTCGAAGAGAGTGAATCATGGGACGAAAGCTCATCGGTTTTATACCCGTTTTGGTAACGACCATATATTAAGGTCACGAAACGATTTTGCTTAGATAAGTTAGCTTCGTGTGCTGACCACATGGTTTTGGGTCCATACACTGCGTTCGAATCCCATAGACAGAGTCCGATTAACTCGTCCTTGGAGAGGGGACTCGAAAGTCTAAGAAACAAACTATCGTATTGGGTTATATAGTAATTACGACATCCTACACGAATATCATCACCACAAAAACAGCCCCACCGCGCCGTACAACCGTTACAGACTCAACACTTCAGACCGTCCACCCAACCACCATCTTACCCACAGCAATACTATCAATCCAACAACGAATTTGTATTGACAGAAGCGATAATCTGCTATTTTAATTCACGTTTTGGACACCGTGCACGAAACTGCCTTGTGATTGGACTTCTGACACACCGTACCAAAAACTCGGTCACAAGACATTAGGTATTCACCTAACTGATCTCGGCATTTTAAGTTGGAAATTCCAGGTTGCAAACTTCAGACATGCTGTTCTAGGTTTTGACTTCCTCGACATATTAATAGATGTTCGTCACCGCACATTAATACGCGGACACGCAGCAACAGCACCACCTCGCGACAATATTTCTCATACGCATTCGCCAAAAGTTTTGGCTAACGATGTTTGTTCTAAGCTATGACGATTTCTTTGATCCGTTCTCTTTCGTCTTTGATAAGTCTTGTTTCAAAGAGTAGTTCACGATCTCGAAACAACAAGGGCCCCCACGGCGACTTCGGATTCAAAGATGGGAGCCAGTTAAGCTAGCAGCAGCTAAAAAGGAGGTCTTTAAACTGATCGACCAAAGCATCTTACGTACATCCAACACTAGCTACTTGTCGCCTTAACACCAAGTGAGAAATCAGACGACTCGTACCGAGTGACAGTCGATTACCGCCAACTTAACCTTTGAAATGTGTTCTCTTTCGCTATCCATTTCCGCTATTACCATTCATCCTTACAGACCAAAGTCCAATTGTCTCCGCACTGCAAACTCGCATCGAAAGTGTTTCCCGAGACATATAGTCTCGCCATTTGAGTTATATAAGCGAGTTTGCATGTCGGCTTAAATACCTCAAGGGTAGCGATACCGTTACCGCCGATGACCTTTCACCACCGCAAACACTCACCTCTGATCCCGACGAAAGCGAGACCAACCACTCGTCGACCTCAAGCCACCGAGAGCGAAGCTTTCGAGAAAGACGACACTGAGGTAGATTACACAGAATTGGCAACGTGTGATCCTAAACATTTGGTCGCGAATTTTGCCTGGGGTACATCAGCAAATTTGGCGCCCCCTGCCGGATTGTGTCGGACAGAGGCGCACAATTCACTTCTAGTGTGACGCGATCTCGCACATTTTCTTGAAGCCAAACTTATACACACGTCATTCTACGAGCAATGGGGCTGCAGTTAGGTTTTTCGCACCCTCATGACGACCTTAATGACACGTCAACGCCGCAACGGCTGGCTAGGCGATTTACCTTGGATCATGCTCGGTTTGAGAGCCGCTTTTAAACGTGATTTTGGTTTGTTCATTGCGAAACTCATGTACGGCACCCGCTCCGTTTGCTCGGACATTTATTTAAACCGACAGACGTCCAGATTAACCCCGGAACGTCCTTAAAAAGCTACGATACCGAATGGACAACCTGCGATCAATTCTAACTCGACCCCTTTGCGAAACTTTATTTATTATTACCCTTAAACTATTGACGTGTTTTGTCCGGCCCGATGGTCTAGCGGTTAAGTGCGTCGCCTTTCAATCGAAAGGTTGCAGGTGCGAAACTGGTCGCTAGCTAGTCGGTTGTGTCCTTGGGCAAGGCACTTTACGGACATTGCCTGAACCCAGCGGATTAATGGGTTCTACCAAATTGAAGGAACGTGTCTATCATATACAACACACTGCAATAGCTCCGGTAACCCGACGGTGGGCGCGAGGTGATCTGACGATTGCCCGTGTGTTAACCCCCTTGGTTTTCCCATTCACGGGGATAAACATGAATATCCTATCCTATCCTATCCTATCCTTACATGTGTTCACCGCAGTGCCCGTACGACGGACCTTTTTGCGTCATTTATAGTTCCGACAAGTATTTCATCATTGATTTCGTTACACACACGACTACATCGATCGACTAAAACCAGCGTTATTCGATATCACAGAAGTCGCTGACCCCTTACCCAGGATTGAGTGCCACGTCAGTTTACATCGACCCAGAAACGTACCAGTCACCCGCAAACACGCAGCACACAATTACACACCCACCCAGACGAACACGTGTCGGGCGCATTATACATAGACCCGCACACTTTCCATGTATAAAACAAACCTTTAGGAAGGAAGTCTCCAAGTTACCCTGAATCTCACCCTATCCCTACACCTACGCGAGTATACCGTTTTTGTCATCAAACTCCTAGTTTTACTAACTTTCCCACTTTACCCTCGTTTACCTGCCAAGATGTTTTGGTTTTGGGTGGCCCATTCACTGGTATACGCCTCTGTTATTGGGAAACGACTGTATAGTTATTATCAGGACGCGCACGACAATCGATGTCACAAATAGGAACATAAAAAAATAATTAAAAAAAATGACAAATGAAAGTGGTGTAGCGTTCTTTATACTACTTCTTAGTGTTAACATTTTTGGTTTGTTTTATTATTATTTTGCTTATCCGTTATAACCGACTCGTGTGTCGTTACTTTGTTTGACTTTAAAAATATTTAGTAAATGACGAGACCTAGACGAGTGTGGTCGCGTTTGGGAATAATTGATGGGTCGCTGCTGCATATATACTAGATAATCCCCAAACACACAGGGCAATGTCAAATTAACACATTTCCAAGGTCGGGTTACCGAAGCTATTGCAGTGTTTTGTGTATGATTAAAACGTTCCTTGAATTTGGTGATACCGCTTTGTTCGATCACTTTAAACAATGTCCGTTTTGTGCCTTGCCCAAGGACACAGCCGACCATCTAGCTAACAATTTTCAAGGTGCAGTCCTTTGTCGAAAAGGATATAGACAATCGAATCCACTAGAACTTTTTTCTGTGATTCTGTTCTGCGGAAAATAAACCATTTTTGCACTGCCGGTAGTGTATTACATTTAGGACAAGATAGACAGTCGATGTGTGTACACTTTACCAATCCGGTATCTTTCTCTGAGTGAGGAAAGTACGTATTCACGACCAGATTGACCAGATTTCACATGGAAGTGATTGACCAATATAATTGTAACTTTCCTGTTTCTTGGGACGATGAGTTCGGTGATTAGCCTCATATAAACAGGGGTGAGAAAAAAACGGCAATAGTTCCGTCTTGGTGAAAGGGTCTACAGTGGAAGTTTCTCGTTATATTGTGTAAGGGGAAGACCCAAAAGTAAGACTGCCGATTTGCGAATGTTCGGCACTGGTTATTCTATAACAGCCGACATTTCGAAACGGTTAAAGATTCACTTTATATTGTCAGAAAAATTTTAGTTGAATAAAATAAACCGAGAAAGGGACAAAAAAACCTTTAAACCGCAACACGAGAAATAAGTTAAATTTATTTAGAATACATGGATATTAGGTTTTAATTTGATAACTTGGAAACGGATTAGATTCTGCCTGCAGAAACACTCGTTATTACGTTTTGTATACGATATACTAAGGGTAATGAGGTAGTCAGGGGAACCGATTGTTTCTGCAAGCAGAATAATAATTCAAGGAGTTCAATATATTCGTCAACACAACAATGTGATGTCATGATGTCATTACAACTTCATTTTGATGTCATATCCACCTCATTTTGATGTCATATCCACCACATTGTGATGTCATATCCACCACATTGTGGTGTCATAACTATCACATTTATAATTTTCAAACTTACAATTAAACTATAAATAAATATTAATAGTAATTGGCATATATGGATACTTATACTGAAATGATAATAAATATGCCAAGTATATGGATACTTATATTGGAAACTTTCTAATTACCCTTAATTGAATCCATCCCACGACCCGCCCCCCATGTTCCCCACATGTCCCACACCCCCCATGTCCACCACCCCCACGTTCCCCCATGCAGAATGTCGAGAGAATCATCTGCCGAGACTTCTTCCCCGACCACGAGAACCTCAAGGATCAGAAGGAATACCTCGACGCGGAGGAGAGAAAGGACTTCGCAACGATGAGGAAAATAGCATTGAAATACGCGGCTTCTGGAGGGAAACCCCCTTCTCTCATGGGTTCGTTGCGTCATACTTTCCTCGGTGGCGATAATTTTATATTGTTTCTATAGACAACACCCCCCTTCCTTCTCCTGCCTCGTTTGAAACCCCCAAACAAGACAAGGGGAATCCCCCAAAACAATCCCACTTTAAAACAAGGTAAAATAGACGATAAAATAGCTCGGTCTCAATCAGACCATTATACTTCCCCCCAACAGCAACCCAACCCAACCATTCTTGGACCCCGGGACTTCCCCTATCAACCCCGGGACTTCCCTCGACCAATTCCTCGATCGATACACGAGCGAAGACAATGAGTGCTTTGATGTCATAATGGAGCGAACCGAGCAAGCGCGGCGAGACAAACACAGTTGGCTTTATGATGCGGAGTTACATCACAATCAAACTACCAAAGAGATTTTGATGTTGGAAGGGGATTCCTTCAAAGCGATCACGGATGGGGCTCAGGTAAAATTACCCACTGGTAATTTCCCTAATGAGCTACACCCACCATGATTTGGTAGCAAGATGGTTATCACACGGCAATCGTCAGATCACCTCGCGCAAACAGTCAGTTTACTTGAGCTATTGCACTGTGTTGGAGATATTACCAAGCACACAACCAACCATCCATCATTCCAGCCATCCACAACCCCCATCCACACATGGAAATACAAGAACAAGAACCATCTCATGTACTACCCTGAAGGTAAAGATTGTGGTTTATTTGGAACTACATTAACCGGGGGAATCCCCAGGTATTCCAAATGATGACGTCGTGTTTAAGAAGCCGAGGTTAATCAAGCATGAAAATACGCGCTTCACTGAACATCCGTTCAAGGACGCGGTCGATCAAGCACGACTCGCGGCTGCCGAGAATCGGGGACCGGTTGCCGAGAAAGTGGGGCTGGATGGGAGGGATATTGTGCCGCACGAATCACCCCGTGTAGGGGGGTATGGCTTCGTGGCAACCCCCACACCCATACCTGGTGTTAACCAAACCCCACTTATGACATGGGGTGAAATAGGGGGAACCCCAGCGAGATTGGACCGAACCCCCTACACCCCCGGCCCCGCATTCAGATTCCCCAAAGACAGCGAGCGATACAAACTAGCTCACAAGATGGTGGATGATAACACTAAGAAACAAAGGTGATTCCCCCATCTTAGGAAAGTTATTCATTGTTAACTATTATGACATCACAGAGCAAAGAAAGAGGCCGCTTTAAAACAAGTGAAGGCGGGTGTACTGAGGGGAACTCCCTACAAATCCATTATGAGGTCAGAAAGGTTGAGCAGTTTGTCACCGGCAGCTCGTCGATTGGTCAACTTGGGTAAGCCCCTAACCCCCATATATTTCGGGAAACCCCCTAATTTACCCTAAAATCACCCAGGCACCGACAAAGCGCTGAAAGCAAGCTACACCCCAACACCAAACCGTAGAGGGGAATCCCCAATTGTGAAAACGCCAAGTGGTACAACCCCAAAGGTAACGTAATATCCGGTTGCTACGTCATCAGACGAAAGGTTGTGTGACGATTATTAATACCGATTATGACATCACAGGTAACGCCGAAACGAGGAGAAATAACCGACGATTTGTTAAAAATTCCGATAAAAATTCGGAAATCCGCAGCAGATTTTTTTTAACGTTTGACCGTCGCTTGAAAGGAATAAAATATTTCTTGAAATTCCGGTGTTTTTGACAAAGAATTTCCGTCAAAAGTTATCCTACGATAATCGTAGATAAATCCTTCAATGTGAATTTCCCTCACAAGTTATATATATTTTTATTGTTGAGGTGTATATATTCAAATTTAATAAACTCGAAAAAACAACCAACAGAATGACCCAATAGGGTAGGATAAAATATTCAGGTTTATCTATTGCAGTGTGTTGTGCATGATTTACACGTTCCTTTAATTAGTAGAACCCACTTTAATTTAGTAGAACCCATTAATCCGCTGGGTTCAGGCAATGTCCGTAAAGTGCCTTGCCCAAGGACACAACCGATTAGCTAGCGACAAGTCGCACCTGCAACCTTTTGATTGAAAGGCGACGCACTTAACCGATAGACCAAGGGCAGACATTTGCGAGTCTCGTTCGGAATAGCAATTTCATTGTTAAGCTCCGCGCTAGTAACTTGCTCGCAGCGTCGAAGAGTTACGAGCTCGTAAGTCTTACGTGCGAGTAAAAGCTCTGAATACCGCCCCAGATAATTAAATCGCGTCTCTATCTAATTGATTTCTGTGTAAAATATGATGCAAGAATATCTACTGGGTATTGTAAGACTTATTAAAAACCGGGATCATGTTCGTTGTGTATTTTTAGGATTTTTTCAACGATGTTCTGGTCAGTGAGACCGTTTTTGCATAAAATTTTGACGGAAACACTCACAATGAAGTATATATTTAGAATCTGGACCGCCAATACCGAAGAGTCATAAAATACTTTCAATTGTTGGACTTGATTGAGATAAGTTGGATTCCGTTAAACTTCAAGTTGCCTATCTCAAGTGCTAAAATTCCATATCAGGATGACGTCGGACAATATGCGGAATTTAGAGACATTTACATTTCCGAAGTTAGCGTAAACAAAGTAAAGGTACCGCAACCTAAAAACGCCATAAGACATGCCATTGGTCAATACGCAATTAAAACTTCTGCAAGATAGACGTTTTATCCAAGAAAGAAAATATAGTCAAAGCAGAATCCATCAAATTGTTATTATGTGCCAGCTATGCACAGATATGATGGACTACCATAATAACAAGAAATAGAAAAAAATGGCTATAATGAGAACTATTTGACCAATATTCCACCAAGATGATCGAATCTAATATTAGTATCCGGAATACTTCGAGTTTATGTGATGGAAGGACTGTATGGTTGGCCATTGATGTCATAATTCAGTTAAATCAGCGCGCTGCTAATTTAATTTAGCAGCCTTTCAACGTGTTCAAGGTGTCACAATTCGCCTCTTTACGCCATCCTGCGGCTAAATTGTTAACGCGTTCACAAATTGAGTACGCGTTCATAAATTACCAGCGCGCACTTAACTTGCTAACAAAAACATCGACCGTCGTTGGCCATCAGTGTCACATTCAGTAAAATTAGCGCGCTGTTAATTTAGATACTGGGCGTTAAAATTGTCACCGTGTTCACTTACTAACAACGCACTGGTAACCCGACTAGCCGGGCGAAATGGTTTTAGATCATAGGCTGAAATTCTAAGGAGTTTTGCCACATTGGAGTAAATAGCTGGTAGCTTGGTAGAGGGGGAAGTTCCAATATAATTATATTGTTCTCAATATTGCAGCTGTATTTGATGGAGCTGTGAGATATTGGTCGTTACTGGTTAGATTAAGTGAATTAGAATGCATTTCCCAATAATTTGCAATGAAAACCGGATGATACAGTAAAACACAAGTCATACTTTGACGGTGTTGTCTTTTCCGTCGTCGAACAGGCGCCATACATATTTTAATACACATAAATGTATGAACTTGCGGATGCCACATTGGAGTAAATAGCTGGTAGCTTGGTAGAGGAGAAAGTTCCAATTTAATTATATTGTTTTTAATATTGCAGTTGTATATGATTGAGATGTGAGATATTAGTCGTTACTGGTTCGATTAAGTGAATTAGAATGCATTTCCCAATAATTTTTGGTGGCATTTATAATGATACCGGTACGATAGCTTCTTGGCATTCTTTAGTCTTACAGTACGTATAAGTTTAGTTTAGTTTAGTTTATTTTTTCGCTCCTTCGTTACAGTAAGGAAGAATAAAACAATTATTTTACATTGAGGAGACAGGATAAAACGGCAAAACTACAGTAGTTAAAACACATCAGTAAATAAACACATTACAAATTAAGGAAAAAAAACGATGTGGCCGCTTTCTGTATTACAACTGAGAAGCAAAAAGATCGTTAATATACACACTGAACTATATTTAATCATATTCAATTGAATGGTTTAGTAAAAAATCTTCCGCAAACCTTGTTATCCAATCTAAAAAGCACGGCATATAGACTGTAGAGTCGAATTATGCCACTCCTGGCCAAGTGAAAGGTTATCAGCGCGCTGCTTATGTGCGCCCAATTTAATTAGCAGCACGCTGTTTTTACTGAATTATAACATAGATGGCCAGCCATAGGAATGGGACATACAGGAAGAAGCGGAAAAGTTCAGAATATCCGTCTTCTTGTTTGGTACTATTTGCTAACTTATTGCAGTGTGAAGGTTGATTTATTTATATCATCGCAATGCAAATAATGCAAACCATGCATTAAAACTTTAGATGACAACAGAGGAAACCTTTAATCTATTGAGATAAACACTGCACATAACGAATATTTTGTCGATCACTGTCGGGTCAGAAAGCTAAGGTGCTGGTGACTGATCTTACTGAACTTATAGCCAAGATGGATTTTGAATAACAAAATGAATCAGCAAAACCCGAGAGGTGTTGAACTTTTCCATATATGGGAAAAACAAACAGGATAATGTCTGGCTTCCTATCCACGAGGATATAAATAAACCGACCATCCACACACTGTAATAGCTCCAGCATCTCGACTGTGAGCATGAGGTGTCTTAAGATACCCGTGGATAAAGTCTGGCTTCCCACCCACGAGGATATAAATAAACCAACCATGCACACATTGAAATAGCTCCAGCAACTCGACAGCGTGCATGAGGTATATTATGATACCGTGGATAAAGCCTGGCTTCCCACCCACAAGAATATAAATAAACCAACCATGCACACAATAATATCCTTAGCGACTCAACTGTGGGAGGTGTAAATACTTTTGCCTAATTGGAGAAATATTGAGAAAATTACAGCTCGTATCGTAAATGGAAATTATTGCATAGTACGTTGGGGTGTTCGCATTCTTTAATGTGCATTATATTACTATTTTATTTTAAGCCTAAAAACTGTTTAAATATCCAGAATGTACGCTGTGTAGATACTCATAGAGAGTGTCTAATCTAACTAGTACGGATACTACTCGAAGTGGATAATGCTTCCAAATAGCACTTAGGTTTTCGGTCTAAGACCACCGATTCAAGTTAAACTAACCATTTTTTTGGCAAACGCAAAAAGGAGGCGTATCATAAGCTTTCCAGCCATGAGGTGAAGCACGAGTCCACAATACACCACGCATTCGTGTGGAAGTTGCAAGTTCGAACACCGAGCATGACGTATCAATTTATAATCATGCTGTTTCTTAATGAAGGCCAATTTTTTTTATTAAAATAGTTTTCGAATCTGTAAAATACTGAAAGAATTATGTGACCATAAACCCACACTAACGCATCACTGAATGATTTGAATATTCACTTGTTGTGAGTTATATTTTGGGAAAGTTGGGCATTTTAAGTCGTATTTATGATAAATTATATATATTTTTTTGGTTGTTAAGCCAAAAAAAAGCAAAATTGTGCACTTAGTGCGAGTTGGTGGCCTTAGGCCGATCCCCTCGTGCAATGTGGAAGTTAATCCACTGGGGGAGGTTTGTTTCCCTAGTATGTGGTTGCTGTAAGAGACACCTTTCGCAGGCATCTCTCCACAGCGTGCAAGCCACGTAGGGAGGGGGGGCTGGGTATCCCTAGGATGTGGGTGCTGGAAAAGACGCCCTTCGTAGGCATCTCTCCACAGCGTGCAAGCCACGTAGGGAGGGGTTCTATTGCTTAAGGTATCCCGACACCTAAATTCACGCCCTCCAGTGGTGAGACTGGAGGCAGCGCTGGTTAACCGCACTACCACAGGGTGATGCGATTCCGCAGCTCAGACCTAGCCCTTTGAGTTGCACCTTACCGAAGTAACGTGAACCCTAGGGCAGAGTGAATTAAAGCACCGTTCACCTAATGAATAAAGCAAGGAACAAAATGTCTTGCCTTATTCAAATAGAATCAATTATATGTATCACGTGATCAAATATAGATTTCCTTCGAAGGCGACGACCATGGTTACAGTATGTTTTACAATAAAGGCATCATGTATTGTTGGCAAGACCGACGAATTCGGTATTTTGCCTCTTCTGCTTTGGTCGTTCACAGCAATCGCAACCGTTATCTGGCGCCAAAGGGTAATACAAATGTGAATTGATATATCAACCTTGTTTAGGGTTATGTAGCCGAATGGTACCCTCGATTAATTTATACAAACCATAACCTTTCAAAATTTCAATTTTAAAAACAGGATTAAATAACACCTGGTGTCATGTTGATAACTCGAGGTTGGGGTATCTCAAAGGAGAAAGCGACGGAACGCACAGAAAGCGATAACATGACGTGAGATCTGCGGGAAAACCAGCACAAGACGGCGGTCGGGAGTGGCTAAAGTGCCCGGTCTTAGTCGCACAGTCGACTCAGAAAGGACAGGGCTAAAGGCGCATCTCCAGGTTTGAAACGAACTAATATTCCCCTAACCTGTTTTTACTTCTATCTATTTTTCTATTTTTCACTCTCTTAAAGCATTTTTACAATAATACTGCCAAGACATTATTGTTCCCCGGATATCCGGATATCCGGAAACGGTAACTTCATCTACAAGGAGTAGGTCGTCCGATTTCTCTTCGTGGCCTCTTTCTCCTCCAATTTACTGTGCCAGAGTTGGCGGTGTTATCTCCAGATGAAGATGGCGGTCAATAATAAACTAACATGTCACAACAAATATGCAATAATATAATCGGATCCTTGCTTTATTTCATTTGCTAGCGAAGCCACCCTTTTCTGGCTTGCTATTTATTTATTTTTTCTTATTTATTTTTTAACATTTTGTTTGTTTTGTTCCTTTTTTATTATTTATGGTGGGCTTATTTTGTTTTTCCACCCTGGTCCACGCTTTCGAAACACACCTTCTCCTAAAGCAGGCTCTCCACAGTACTGGTCGCGCTTTACCGCACACTCTTCTTCAGGGCTTTATATTGTTTCGTCTTATTTGAATTTCGTTTGCTTATTATGGTTCTTTCGTTTAAGTTTGTCGGCCGCGTCCACTATATTTATTAAAAGATATCCTTTTTTTATGACCCGTTTTAACGACTGTTGGTTTTGCCGTCTTTTCCTGTTCCTGTGTCATAAGTTGATTCGTTTATTATTTGTTTTAATACTGGGGCAAACAATAAATAAACTACTAAAACTAATGTAGATTATTTTGTGTCATGTTGACTTAATGATAATCTAAATTAGAACTTCATTTTAATATCACTGTGGTTGACTTGTGCGTTTTATATATACAGTACAGTTTAAGTTATAATCTTGTAATGTAATGGACTGAGGAATAGATCTTGCCGCTAAATAGCAAAGAAATTAATTATTCAAGAGTATAAGGATAGGATATTCATGTTTATCCCCGGGAATGGGAAAACCTAGGAGGTTATCACACGGGCAATCGTCAGATCACCTCGCGCCCAACGTCGGGTTACCGGAGCTATTGCAGTGTGTTGTATATGATAGACACGTTCCTTCAATTTGGTAGAACCCATTAATCCGCTGGGTTCAGGCAATGTCCGTAAAGTACCTTGCCCAAGGACACAACCGACTAGCTAGCAACCAGTTTCGCACCTGCAGCCTTTCGATTGAAAGGCGACGCACTTAACCGCTAGACCACCGGGCCGGACAATGCAATTTTCGGTGATTAAAAAAAATCACTCCGAAAAGTCATTCGTCACTTTGTATTACACCATAGATCGCTTTTACAATCTGCATTCAAATGTGCGAACAAGTATTTATGCAGACTATGCTTGGTAGGAAAAATCTATAACGTCGCTGCTGTAATTTAACTGCATCGGTTATTCATTATGACCACATAGC
This sequence comes from Ciona savignyi, assembly GCA_000149265.1. Taxonomy (NCBI): domain Eukaryota; kingdom Metazoa; phylum Chordata; class Ascidiacea; order Phlebobranchia; family Cionidae; genus Ciona; species Ciona savignyi. Next base: position 199,046 of record CH002035.1, on the reverse strand, counting down.
GTTGCTAAAGAGTGATTATTCAGAACATTTCTCACAAATACCATTGTTGACACACATTTGACGCAGCGATAAATCGAAAAAAGAACTTTGGAAAAAAGGCAATGACGTAAGTGATGTGTGTGATGTCTACTTAAATATGGACATTTTTCTCCAATAGCACTATATGTAAGCTTATAGGTCTGCAACAAGTACTTGATACGAATCTATAGAAACATAATCTATTTAGGCTGTGGAATCACTAAAAGGTTAGTGTAAAATAACAAATTAATATAATAATATTGATTTTGATCACCTTGAATGGTAAACGCAGGAATTGGTTTTACTCAGGTAATCGTGGCCACTTTCGGCTATCAGGAGGTTTTGCACTGTGTTGTACATGAATCAAACGCATAAACTCGTGTGGCGGCTTAATACTGGATGACGCTTTTCTACGCACTACTTTTACGGTTCTAATCCGGTAAAGTTGGTGTAATTTGCTAAAAGAAGTCATAAGTATTTTACTTGTTTATCACAAGCTAAAACAAATCAATTAACTAAATTGTTAAATCATAAGTACTATTATTTTAGTACAACTACATTATACCACTGGGTTCAGGAGATGTTCGGTATTTTTTAGATGTTCGGTATTTCATACACAAGAATATCTAAAGGTGATTGCTATAGTTTAACAACTATTTGATTCGACGGAATATCAAATTTAACTGACTTGTTATTCAAACAACTTCATAATCGAACTGTGTATGAAAATTATTTGTAGCAGAAGTGAAACAAGACATCAAGAGTTTACGAGCGATCGGTGATTGTTGAGGAATTTCGGCCGAGTACACAATTGCAAAAGCAGCTGCGTCATTTATTATCTGCGAAGTCATTATATTGACTAAATATTCGTGGCAGTGAAGCAGGACATCAACAGACGAGCGATTTTGGGGGAATTTCGTGATTAAGTGGACAGTTGTAAAAGAAGGTATGCCTCACAAATACAGTGTTATCTAATTAATATTTGCGAGAACTTAACACACATTAACAGCGTTTATTATTTCTATCATTCTCACACGTATGTTTTGCGTGAAATAACAAATAATTAATAACGAATAATGGATTCGAGAGAGAATTTAAAACATTAAGAGCGTGTGGTTTTCTGGGTAATTTAAGGACAACAATAGTGTGCACTATTCTGTGTTGACATAATCACAGTCGTTGTCTTTGTCTAGCACTCTAGCTCATCATTGGTTTTTATTGAATTCTAACGTTTAAGTTAAAAGTTGTCAATAAAGTAACTACCAACCTAAAACTTGCGACATGTTAAAATGGCATACTATAACGAAAATAATACATTATGAACGAAATAAAAAATAGGATATCGCACAGCTGTCGCTAAACATAACAGAGTATATAACTTTGATAAATGTATGTTTTACTAATCTCAATCCTATCCCCATATAACTGAGTGAAATATCATAACTACAGAATAATCATATTGTAGATGAACATACTCTGATACTAATGTGCGCTGTTAAGAAAACATGGTGAAGTCTGGTAACCGAACAAACATTGTCTTGGATGGAGACGTGGCATAATAAATTATGAACGATATTGATAAATACATAAATATAAAACTTAGAAATTCCCAATGTTTTATTGCATTTTTGTTACACACATTCCAATGAAATGCAAACATCATGCGAAAAAAGCAGAAAGCCGTGCAAAAGTAGAGAAATGTGTTGAACCATTTTGATGATAAACAAACAATGGTATAATTTGGGCAGGAAAGACGACACGGTAACGCCTTGTATCATCACCTTGTATATGAATGGGGTAACGCAAACGGATGTAATCATCTCGATATTT
>CH002035.1:175534-191474 GCA_000149265.1 Ciona savignyi | reverse complement strand
TAGTGTGTGGTTGTCTGTGGTAAATAATCTCGACAATAGTGTGTGGTTGTCTGTGGTAAAATAATCACAACAATAGTGTGTGGTTGTTTGTGGTGAAAATAACACAGCTATAGTGTGTTGTTGTCTGTAATGAAATATAAACAACAAGAGTGTTTGGCTGTCTGTAGTGAAATGAACACAATAATAGTGTGTGGTTGTCTAATGTGAAATAAAAAAATCAAAAGTGTGTAGTAATCTGTGGTGAAATTAACACAATGATAGGTAGTGTTTGTGTGTCAGAGATAAAAAAGAAAACATCATTAGTGTGTTGTTGTCTGTAGTAAAATAAAAGCAATAAGAATGTGTGGTTGTCTGTGGGTAAATAAACACAACAATAGTGTGTTGTTGTCTGTGGTTGAATAAACACAACAATAGTTTGTAGTTGTCTGTGGTAAAATAAACACAACAATAGTGTGTGGTTAAATTAATATTCGTAACGACCACATTCTTGATATCTTGTTTTAAAGCGTATGAGTCTCCTGGTCTGATGTTTTTGTTATGGTAATTACCGATTATACATCTTAATAAATGATGAAAAAATTGTAAAATGTTCTGTTCTTTACCTTAGCTACTATTTGACCACATGACCGTACAACCTCTTGTAGCTTATTTTTATAATATGTTTTATTTTATCTTTTTAAGCTACGAACACATAGGGTAGGGTCTTGTCACTTGGACCGATTTAGTGTTAGTCGATATATGTATCGGTTGCACCATTCTTATGTTGATTGATCACACTGTCCAAGCAATTAGTTAATTGGTTATTGGTTTATAAACAATATAAAAGTGCAATTAAGATTTGTTTTATGCTGAGTTCTGCCACATAAATACGGGCTGACCCTCATCCTAATACTTTAAAGGCAACAAGTACTCGTTGATTACTCGAAGAGCAAGATACGAGTCCGATAGCTAGAATGGAGCCGGAACGCCAAGCTGAGGTAAGATGTGTTGTCGTACAACGTTATTTGTAAATGAACACCGTTGAATTCTTTTGATACTTGGATGCGAATATATGTATTTAATTAAGCAATGTATGAGAATTCACGCTTTGTTTAAAAGTAAGCTTTTAATTATTTAGTAAAGGCAAATTCGCACTTATTTTGATTACGAAACAATATGCTCTTATATGGGTGACGCAACAATCGGAATATATATATTGATGATGCAACAATGCTCACTTATACTGTTGACGCAAAAGCCGCCCGCTTACATATTTATGACACAACAAAACGCTTTTAAAATAATTTTGACGTAACAATGCCCATTGTTTTATTGAAGTAACAATACTTTCGGAATGGAGGGGAGCACGAATTGATTTTACCGTCTTTTTATATTTTTTTTTATTTTCTGTGACGTAAAAATCATGTCATGCAACTACGTCATTAAATAGAACAGGCTATGAAATCAGAATCTTTCAGAAATAAAGTAAATTTAAGATGTGTAGCAAAAAAAATAGAAAAAAACACAATTTGAATTTAAATAACAGAATTTAACTCGAAAAAATCTTTAAAATATAATATACATAATCAATCATTAAAATGCGAAGTTTGGCAAAAGCATTTGAATTCTTAAAGTCCTGACAAACACATGTTGTTGTACTTTTATTCGCATCAATCACGCAACACCACAGCGGTTTAAAACGATACGATAAAATTTGCCAGCACTTTAAGTGCGGTAACTTCCGGCCTCTGGTAGCCCTTAGCGAGCTTCCGGGTTCTCTAATATATTGGATATCAAGTAGTGTGTTGTTAATCAGGTGTTCTTCCACTGGACTACAGGGTGGCACGCCCTCCCTCGTCACACACACTACTATCCGCTATTTTATAACTTGAGAAATAAAAAAATGTATGTGACGTATAAATAAAAGAAGAAGGCCTGGTCAGATGGAATTGGGGTGACCAGGCCGCGTCTTTGTCGGGAGGATGGAGTTGGTTATTTGAATTAAAAGTTGGTATACTGTTCTTCTAAGTATTTTAGAAACATCACCTCTGCTTTGTTCACCTTATGAATGATAATGATATTCGTCGTTTAAGAAAATTATATTTGTCCATAGTTGTTGATTGTTGATGGATACTTTGGAATTGATTTTACATAGTTTGCCCATTTGTATCAATCATGCAATTAAACAGTGAACATTCACAAGATTATTAAACTAATCGTAGATTACCAAACCTAAGTACAAAACCGATCCATATGATTCTTTAGATGAATCCTAGAACTGACGTAATTGTATTTTTGTGACCATAACAAAATCGCATGGTTTGTCAAATATTGGCAATTACGAAATATGACATTTTAGATAACTTGGCAGAAAAAATAAACACCGCCCTGAGTTTAACTGTTTTGGGGTATTTAATCATACACTAATATTGTAGACTCTTTATAGAATAGTGATTTCTGATAAAGGTATTTCTGCTTTTACATAATGTTTTTAATTGGTAATTTTCGTAGTGTCCCCTATGGCTATGCTTTATGGATTTGAACATGAAGATTTCCTACATTTTCATTTTATACGGTCGGGTCCTCGGTGGCTCCGGGACCAGGCATTAGTCCATATACGTCCCTTACTCCATCGCCCGGGAGCTATCCGCGATATAGCGGTCAAATAAGCACCATCCGACCTGTCGAGCCGTAAACCATAGGTATAAGAGATAAGCTGCGATGGACGGACGAGATAGAAGCTCGGTATTCTTGTATTGGAGGTACTTGGTAACGAATCGTAGTGAATGGAATGAAAGCGAAACTCTTCCGGTTATATAGTACGAAATGCACACAAAGATTGTTATATACCAAAGTTAAAGATAATTACATACATGTGGGTATGATTACAGTTGAATACAGGGCACAAAATACCTGTCTATAAACCTGCACGTATTAATAACTACAGGAATAAATATCAACGTATTTCTTCAACAGAAAGTTTAGATGGATTGAGAAGGAACTGCAATTAACTGGTAATGAGAGAAAGTGGATATCTTTCATTGCTTAGTCGCAGATTTCATCCTGACTTTTTTTATAGCACACTGAATAACCGGCCCCATTCCAGTGGCTTAGAAATGTCAGGCGATGAGCCGTTTTTTATGGCTTTGCCCTGAAATAGGTAGAGCGGTTGGTAGAGGTTAAGTAGCATATTCATTGCCATTAAATACGCAAGTGATAGGTGTGAATGGCCAGTCTAAGAGGTGGCAGTGGAGACCCCATCGCTATCGCTATTGAGGAGCTAGGGGAGCCACATGCCTTGGGTTTGATGCCGCAGAGCATTATGTGCTCGCTTTGCATTCGATTATTTGACCAACCTCGGTGAGGAGTAGGACAGACCGTCATTTGCACGCGGTTTTGTGATTGATTTTTTTTATTTGATTGGAAGGCTATTTAATGGCGAGTCAGCACACTGACACTTCTGGGTGAGTTCAAGACAGACCCAATATAAATGAATATTTAGTTATTGTTTCAATGTATATATATTGTTATTCTGGAAACGTAGATGCATTTACGTAAATATCCCCACTTATAAATAAACAACAATTTATTTACAAGAATTATTTTATTTTAATAGAGGTTTTTTATGCGCAAATCTATATTTTGTAATGTATTATCGGAAAACACACTTTACAAAGAGTGGTATTGAGATTATTTATGAGACCCGTGGTTTGCAAATCAATTTTTGCAATCGGTACGATTTTTGATTATATCAAATCTAATTCATGCAGGCACACCTCACATACATTCTTAATTAAAAGTGGTGTTTAATAACGATTCGTTTTTAACATAGAATTGATTTAATTGTTAGAATTTCTTTTAAATACAATATTAAATACCTGTATTTATACAGGGACCCCCTTCCATTAATATATCAGAAGGGGCGCAAATTCAAGACTTTCATGTTCATTACAACGACCTACCTGAACAACAATTGTTACAAAACCAACAACAAATTCAACGAACACAGGACCAAAACCAACAGCAACTTCTACAAAACCAAAACCAACACCAACGGCAATTTCAACAAACACTGGAACAAAACCAAAGGCAACTTCTACAAAGACTACCGGACCCACAACAGCCTCAACAAAACCTGCTACAAGCAGATCAATCACAACAAATTCAACACGTTTCACGTGTGAACATTCGCCCACTAGGTAAGTATTAGTAATAATAATAATGTATGTATTTTTATCATTAATCACCTTAATTAATCAATTTAAAACCATTAAAACGATATTGAGAATAGCTGATCATGTTTGACGATAGCGCATGACAAAACTCGTCGAATATTTTTTTAGAAATCCAAAATCAAACCCAAGTTTAGTCCATGGGTGCATTGCCAACCTATATCAAGCTTCTCTTCATTTTTGACAAAAAATGTCAAATAAAATCAAACAAGGATATTTCAAATGGGACCCATAACAAGGATAGCAAGGCGGTAATTCTAAAGGATTTACCGCAAGTGTCCATGTTGACTCTACTTCACCTGCTAACATACAATATCGAGTGATATTTAGAATATAGATTAATATAAGTGGAAAGATGAAGGATTTAGCACAAGGGTCCATGCTGACCCTTCTACGGTAACAATATCTTTAACTTATCGGTGGGTGATTTAGAGAAATCAGTTTAAACTACTAAAGGACATTGCACAATGAGAAGTAGCAGTTCAGCATATTGTATTGGCTTCCGTGAGGTTACCGACACAGGAATAAGTAGAGGTGAAATCTGTGAGATAAATATTTTATTTGATCCGATTTCGTGTCAAGGTTTATCACAACGAATCCTAACATATGTGTGTGAAGGTACTTTGCTTAAAATATGGGAATTTCCTGAAAAGATTCTTAGTTTAAATAATCAGATACTTTTTACCTTGAAAGAAATACATCAATACAGTTTCCTACGTATGTTGAGGAAGTTTTCTTCTTAAATTCTTGCTTCAGAAATAAGATACTTCTACTCCAGTAGAACTACATGAATGACGTAGTTACCCCGCCTTTTCTCATGTGAAAAACTGCGACGTTAATAAATTGCTTTATAATTAGCAATTTCTATGGAATATTAGTAAAATATTTGTTGGAGACTGAATATAGTCAGACTTGGTGACATACCAACAACCAAAAGACCCGTAATTTCAATACTTACAAACTAGAACAACTTCTGTCTGATATCAAATCGCTGGCCGCGGTGACAAAAAACATGAATTTAGATTAAAGGGTTAATCATCTAGCAGCAGGGTGCCATACGTTTTAGGGATCTCACATTATTACCTTGTACCTTGCAAACGGCGTTTCCTATCGTGAGTATTTATAAGCGATAAAGTGCAAGGAAAACATATGAGTACTTTGACAGCCTTGGTCGTTTGTCGGAAACTTGTTTAACGCCAAGCGAAATATTTTTTAGTTCTCTTACATATTAAACAGAGATTGACAGTGATCATCTGTGGTAAATTGAAACTAAGGTCGAATATGGCATGCAGACCTTGAGGGACTTATTTATTTATTGCAACAATCTTTATTCCCAACCATTGGTCACGGCTGATAATTATGTTTAACCTCGAGCTTTCCACCGTGGTAAGGGGGTTTAAGTTTGTAATAAACCCAAAAACAATGCCTTCGTATGATGGGAGCTGTGGTGGGTACGGAGAATTGGGTACGGAAAGCCGAACCTTAAGGGGGGCAATTTACCCAGCCATGTTGCCTTACCGAAAACGTAAATCAGACCGTAGCGGAGGCTAAAAAATCCCCAGCAAATAAAATGGAACCTACAAAACACAAAACACTCGCCGATGATGACCCTCACCGAAGTTGATTGATGAACTGAATGCAAACCAGAACAAGGGAAATAAAAATGCACTACAGCACTCTGTTTCCAAAGCAATATTCTGTATAGCCTAGCCTCTTTTGGTAACTAGGGGCGGTTATGCTTAACGTACCCTACATCCAATCCCTACTAATAAAACTACGTAGCCGGTTATGGTTATGCATTATTTTACTTGTACCGTTGCGCTTATCGGAGTCAAAATAATAATATAATAAAGCTAAAACCTTTACCCGTCTACTTTGTAAAGTCTAGTTTGACCATGTTCTCACTGATGTTGATTGATGAACTGAAGGCAAATCAGACAAAGCTGGAATACAATGCTCTGCAATGTCAACTACAACCTTTGCGTCACCCCAAGCTCCAAGCAGCGATATCCGTGCAGCTCTCAACTAAGTGACATCTGTCCACTTGGCTGTTCGGTCTGTCCCCAGCAACACCACTGTGCACAGGCGCCCTCTTCAGTGCTGACCAAATAAGCAAACGGAATAGAATATCATCCTGTTGGTTAAACACGTGCTTTACTTGCAAAGTTTAAATAATATTGTTACGGCCCCTTTGCTTATGTCCGTAGATCAGCTTGCACGTTTAAACAGTTACTCACTTCTAGGCCTCACGAACACCAATGATTTTGTTTCGTTTATATATTGAAGCGTTGAAGCGGTAACTATAATAAAGAAAGAACACATTCTTAATAATTAATTAAACATCTCGATTACACTTCATTGAATCACATATGCATACCTGAAATTTGGCGTGCCCCCGTTTAAACACAACGTTCCTCGGTTTTTCAATACAAAGATCGAAAAGTACGAAAAAGAATGAAATGGTAACAAAAATGCTCTTCTGAGCTAAGCCTCTAAATACGTGGCAATGACGTAAAACCATAGAAATGCAATAAAAAATACGATTCTGGTCAACACTAATAATTACCCAAAAAAATCTGCGGGACAATCTAATTCCCGCAGCTACAAATATAACAGTTTCCTATTAACTAGTGAATGACAATCAAAATTAAAAACAATTTGACGATATGACGCTTTTACATGCAAAAGAAATATTTGACTTTGGCCTACCTAACTACATTTGGTAAATCATCCCATATAAGATATTCATATTTCTTTAATAAGCAGAAACGGATGAATTTAAAATACTAATCAACACGTGTTGTCATTCGTCATTAATGTTTTGTATGTGACGAATACTGAGAGTTTTTACCTGAAATTTATATCGTTGCAACATCTAACGATTTACTCGTAATTGGTACTAAGTTAATCGCCTCAATTGCGCAATACAATTGATAATATAAAACTACAGAGGAGTTTATCGACGAACCACAGAAGTGAAGGAGAGGTTTACTCAGAAAGCCTCAAGTAATTAGCGCACCTCCGAGAGTCGAGACAGCGCGTAGGGAATCGCAAATCGCACCAGGTGTTGTAACCAGCTTACCTGGGTGCCTACAAGGAACAATCTAGCACTCTAGGCAGCGACCTGCAACGGCTTCCTACAATGGAGACATACAACTATAAAATGAAGAAGACATACAATTGACCGCTAGACGAATAAAACCTTTATTAACATGCAAATAAATAAATAAATAAATAAATAAAAGGACTGCTCAGGAATGTTTAAAGATACATTATTGTTCAATAAAATAATTTGAATAGTATGTCTAATAACACTATGTTACAGCTAAAGATTTGCAAGAGAAATTAAACAATAATGCAAAAGAAATTAGCGAGCAATTCGTGCTGCCAATTGATATTGGACATTCCATAAATAGAGTCAATCTTCAAATCTGCAAAGTAAAACAACATGCAGATAAAGATTGGGAAACTGAAGCATCTTCGTTGGAATGGAGAATGTGTATGGAACGAAAGCACGCACAAACAGTCTATGGAACAACTGAACCAAGAATATCAATTAACCAAATATTCAATACAGCAAAGAAAATTGCAACTGATGAAGCTGAACGCAAGTTCAAAGTTAAAAATTCTAAGAAAGCGTATATCAAGAAACATGGCAACATTGTTGGAATTACGGGATTACCAGGAATCGGGAAAACAACATTGGCACAGACGGTGACTCAGTCCATTCTGGATAAATTAATTCTTCCTGACACACAATATTTGTTTTACATCTTAATAAGAAATGTTAATTTTAAAAAAAAAGTATCGGTTAGCCAGTTTCTTATTGAAAACAGTTTGCCAGGGCAGGCCTACTCTGATGAAGAATACAAAGCCATAACCCCAGAGTTGCAGAACAATCCAAATGTTATCATTTTGATGGACGGCTTGGATGAAGCTGGTGTTCCCTTCTCCACCACCACTCATTGCTGTCAATTGAATACAAAAGAGAAACCAGTGGACATAATCAAGAACTTGTTTAATCATACTCTCCTACCAAATGCTGTTAAACTTGTTACTTCTAGACCAGGTCAATTTTATCAGATACACCAGAATTATCGTCCAACTATAGTTCTTGAAGTACTTGGTCTAGATAAAGCTGCACAAGAGGATCTGATTAAACAGATCTGTGGCGCGGAAAAGTATCCTGGGATTGAGGAGTTACTGGAGCAAAAGGCAAACCTTTCTGCTTTGTGCTATGTACCAGTCAATTGCATTTATATTATTGACAGCCTTCTCTCTGGAGTTGGTGACATAAATTCAATGACACAAGTGTTAATCTCAACACTTACCAAGTACATTTCTTCTGGACATCTGAAAAAAATGGACGAAGCAGAGCTTAGATTGGAGTTGATTAAACTTACTGAACTGGCATTCAGAGGATTTGAGAAAAAGAAGGTTGTTTTTGACAAAAACGACTTTGAGGAAGTGGATCTCCCGGATTCAGTGGTGGCAAACGTTCTGCATACGTATGTTGAACAATCATCAGGCATAAAAATGAAAATCTTGGATGGTAAGAAGCGCAGTTATTTTGCCCATCTTACCCTACAAGAATTCTTTTGTGCGATTTATGTGATGCTGTTTATGCCATATGAATCACTTGACAAAAAACGTTCAATGTTTAATGATGTTCACTGGGATGTTGTTGTTCGATTCATGTTTGGTCTTTGCAACCCTTCTGCATACAAGGAGATGTAGAGACATCTTCCCAGCTTCACGGATCAGAGATTTTAAGAAGAGGAAACAGATGCTTTTAGAAATAGTTTCATGTCAGAATTTACGGGACAATAACACACTCATTAAAGTATCTGGCTGGGTAAATGAATCTAACGACGCGGAAATATCGTCCACATTCGATAAGCACCTTCCAAGTGACGTGGTATTAAAACTTCCAACTAATCCTGCTAAAGTCCACGACGTTGCGTTGGCCTTGAAGTCGTGTTCAGCATCGCACAACTTGAGTGTGGAGGCATATGATGCAACTGAAGCTCCAATCTTCTTCCGTGGTTTACAACATTCAACCAATCTCAAGGTTAGTTAAAAAAATTAAAACAAAAATATTTTGTGGAAATTAGATTTTAAAATAAAAAGTCGAAAAAAATAACTTTCACTTTGGAAATAACCACACTTTGTTAGTTTACCACACGGGGCTCAGTTGAGTATTGCCCCCACTGCTTGTTAATGCATCAAATGTATTAAATTACATTTTATATATCTGGCACATTCTTATTAATGAATGATGTTCAATATTATTAATTCGTCCGGCCCGATGGACTAGCGGTTAAGTGCGTCGCCTTTCAATCGAAAAGTTGCAGGTGCGAAACTGGTCGCTAGCTAGTCGGTTGTGTCCTTGGGCAAGGCACTTTACGGACATTGCCTGAACCCAGCGGATTAATGGGTTCTACCAAATTAAAGGAACGTGTCTATCACATACAACAAACTGCAATAGCTCCGGTAACCCGACGATGGGCGCGAGGTGATCTGACGATTGCCCGTGTGATAACCCCTGGGGTTTTCCCATTCACGGGGATAAACATGAATATCCTATCCTATCCTATCCTATTGTTTAGATCAAGCAGTTAACATTGAAAATCGTGGACATGACCAACCTTACTGAGTATTTGGTCCAACGTATGAACGACATTGATGAACTTGTACTGTACCGTTGCGAACACCTGAGTGCCGCTATGAAGGAGCTAGGTCCAGCTATTAAACAACGATCAAACAAGGTAACCAGTTGTTACATCAAGCATAACTTTGTTCCAATCGAACATTAGCCGTGTAGATTGTATTGCGTGTTATGTAATGCTGTTCCTAAACGATTATTAACATAGCATAACCTTTTGTATCAGCGCTTTGAGCAGGGGAAGACAAGGGGTGAACATAGGTTAAGTATTTTATTGGGTAAACACGCAGTCAAAGCGCTGTACACAAATGGGGCATAGCTTAGGTAAGTAGGGTAAAAGGTTAAGAGAACGGCTTAGCCAAGCGAGGCCCACCAAGAAATCTGTGATATTATGGAATTATACACAATTTATATTAGACTCAAAACAGGAAACACATGTTTGTACACAAGGCTTGGCGGGCGTTAAACAGACCTCGCGGAAAATTTTTTATTATACATAAAAAATTATACATTTAATGTTTAGGAACATCTATGTAATGGATTGGTTGATGTGTAGCAGCGCTCTTTACTTTAGACGGGTGATAACCAGGGTAAGACAAGAAGTGAGCAGAGGTTAAGTATTTATTACGTATTTACGCAAGGTGCATCCAGTTATAGCACTGTACATAGGGCTAGCTTAGGTAAGTAAGGTCAAAGATTGAGAGAGCAGCTTAGAGGCTACACCGATAGTGTTCTCTGATATTATAAAAGTTATAGACAGTTTATACAAAACACATAACAGGAAACACATGTTTGTACACGAGGCGTGGACGGCGTTAAACAGAACGCTGGAAACAATTCATCGTATGGGATTCCCACGGATGTGATATGTTTAGTTTCGTTGGTGTTATTGTGTTATGTTTGTTTAAGCTTTGCACCCTTTTTCTTATGTCCACCATCATTTCGCGTTGTGCACTATCATCTAAGATTTTAAAATACCTGGGTATATCTGGATAAAATATTTGGCACTGATGGTTTTCGTGCCTTTACCGTTGTTCGACCTGATTAGTAGCGTTTCGAACTTGTTTAAATTTATGTCACCTGTTGTTTGATACTTAATCTGGACTGACAATTCCCTAGATAACAGTACTACGATATGACCATCGTAAATCCGACAACGTCATAGAAGGTTTTTTTTTTATTTCTGATTATATGCGTAACAACATAACAAAGTACAAAAATGTTAACTAATTCAAATATACTTCTGATTTCGTTAGATAAATCGTGCTAGGAGCGGTATTAAAACCTGGTATCCAAGGGAGGCTGTGGCCTGAACGCCGCGACTTATATTGTTTCTCCCCACTGTTCAACCACGTTTCAACAATGAATCGATACATATAGTTATCGATACATATAGGTCCGGCAAAATATTGATGCACAGTAAAGGTTTCTTATAACAGAGCCTGGTACAAAATTCGCGAATGTTCTACAGATTTAGAACTGACTTTCTTGTTGTACCTTTCATCAAGGTATCGTATTTTTATTGCATATTCAGTATTAAGTACTGAGTATCGGTTACAAGTAGAAAAAGTACCGTCTGCCGTAGTTTTTAGTAATAGTCGCATTATTCTTTTAAATTTTATTAACGCGCACATTTATAATGGCGTATTGTCTAAAGTGGACCTCGGGAGACAGTTCGCACGATTAGCCGTTAAAACAAGGTTGTGGGACCACACTTTAAGCGCAAAAGACGCAACATCTGTGAGTAACAAAACCATTGTTTCTAAAAACATAGAAATAAAACATTCCTTTATCCATTGTTTATATGTACATTGTATCATTCAAGCTAGGACATTCCTTGATTTTGAATTACTTCCTTAAGTTATGTGGCAAAACATATTGAATTTAAAATTACCCCAACAGTCGATGTAATAAACTGGAAGTTCTGAATAAATGACAATATGTAACTCGCTTATTGCGAGATTCCAAGTTTTGAAGGTGTGTTGAGTAAGAAATGCGATAGAAATCCAAAGTTATAAAATCATAATCAGTTAGTTATATCATTCATTAACCAATAAACAGAAATCACGTGAATGATACAATTAAGATCATTCAAACATTACAACAGACTGATAATCAAGCATGACTGCTGACATAGCCTCGCAGACAACTGGCGCAAAACCTTAAACACAAATATCATAAACCGGATATCGAACAAAGAAAGATCAATATGACAAAAGCGGCACTATTAAAATAAGTTATTAAGTAACCAAAAATAAATATATTATAGAAGATGGAGATATTTTAGTAATAAATAGATACATACACGCCAAAGCCAACTGATTGAACCTTAAATTTATACCTTTTTATTAAATATAACTCCATTTCATTTTTTTGTAAATTTCTAAATTGCTTTAAAATCATCATTTTAAATTGGAAGTGCATACATATATATCTTGGGAACGATTTGAAATAAATTGCCCAATCCAATGGGGCAAAGTTTTCTTACATTATTGTGTCAGTGAAAGTTTATAATATGAGATTCCTAACGTAAAGCACATATGATTCGCAGCGAAGCTTTTACAAGTAAGTGCTTTGAATTATTCGTGTGTTTCATTGACAACGTTCATGGGGGCGGATTGGATGCAGTGTATTGGAGCCACGCGCGCAGCACCGATCGCTTATCTTTCCCATAACGTCAAACGTTAAAGTTACAGATGGTTTATCTCTTCCAAACACCTGGAAAATCTGCATATTCCAACCGTGCTAAAGATGTATTGTTGCGGTTTAACAACGTTCAGTCTGATCCCACTAACCCAATCGTTAGTGTTATCACAACACGTGGCTAAAAAATGCGCTTGTTTTATTTTCTATTATTTGGTAGTTAGTGGTAACTAAAACATGCATGGGGAAAATTAAACAACTGAATTCTTTCCAGAGTTATGTAAAATATACCACGACCCATTATATACTCAGGTTGTTTACATGTTTTCCTTATGTCTGTGGTCACAGGTTTTTTTTTTATACTGGCAGAGAACAAGTCCCAGGGGAATCCGCTGCCGTTTATACATGGTACATAAATCTCCGTTCCGACTCCATATGTACCCACATGGCGTGGAACTAAACTCGACTGCGGAACCTCCACCAAATATAAAAAAAACAGAAAACTGCACTCGTAAATATATTCTTTTTAAAGTTACTTATATGTAAGTGATCCCACAACGCTGTATAAAGCAAATAATGACTTAGATGGAAAACAACAGCTTTACGTGTCAACGACGTCATGAGGTAATACGTATCGAATCGACGTCATAAAGTGATGACAGAATAAACTCAGCCGGCGTGGATTAACTGAAATGCAGTTTTTGCAAATATGATATTAAAATTGCTATATGTTTATGTTAAAGCCTTATATTTTGCGTGATAAACGCTGTGCGTAATAATGGCTGAATGTTGCATTCGCATATTCTAATTATTTTTTAAAATTCTGTATTATTTATACTGGGGTGTTTGTTTTTGCCCCGTTGCAAATTTTCGTGGGAGAATTTCCAACAATAATAATTAATATTAATTGCACCGGTTGCACAAGAGAACAAACACATTGATCGTCACGACACACGTCATATAACGCGGACGCTCTGTTTTATTAAATTCGCACCCATTGTCACTTTCAGTATAAATTGCAGTGTTTGTTTTGCACATCAGTTCACTTGGGATTTACCAAATAGTTCTTTTCACAACTGACTACCATTGCCTCATTTAACCTTTAACTTAACCCTACCATTGGCCCCAAAGCTCTCTTTCGTGAGATGGCAAATCTCATACCTGTTCGTGTTTCCTTACCAAACCGTTGCGCGGGTCATCAATAAATACGACTTTCACCATTAACATATCCTTAATCTTGGGTCGAAATGGTAAGAAACCGACAGTCCCTTTTTTGGATGCCCCACTATATATAATATTATTTGAATTCTCTTACAGAAACTTTCATATCTATTAAAATTAATTAATAATGCCTGAAAACTGGAAATATATATGTAGCAATTTTCGACATTATATTTGGAAAAACTGCATTTATTTCACTTAATCGACGACAACTGTGTTCGTTCTGTCATCACCTTATGACATTTAAACAAGTTGTTTTCCATCTACGTTAGCGTTGTGCGACTACACACATATACCTAGAAACACAACTTAATAAAGAATATATCTACGGGTGGAGTTTTCCGGTTTTTCTTCTTAGTGGAGGTTCCGCTGCCAGTCTAGTTTAGCACCACGCGCATGTGGGTACATATGGAGTCGGAACGGAGATTTATGTACCAGGTATAAACGGCAGCGGTGTCCTGGGACCTGGTCTCTGCCAATTACAATGCGTATAAAAAAACCCCACATACGGCTAGGGACCGAACGGTAGTCTGATTTTTCTCTGCTGGATAGCGCTATTTATCAGCTGTACTAAAGCGTGAAGGGGGAAACTACTAACTAAAATAACGGACACTAATTTTAACCCATTCCTAAACACTAATCTCAACCGCAAGACTAACACTATTTCTAGCCCCCATGTTTATTACACCATTTACGCATTTTAAGTAAATAGTGTTTACAATCAATTCAAAGTATGAACTGATAAATCGGCAATGAGCTTATAAGATCGATTACTTTAGCCAATGCTTGGACAAATTCCAAAAATGCTCAGACAAGCTGAATGCGGGGTTATGATAAGTTTGTGTATAACTAAGAAACACAAGAGTTAAAAAGCCGAAAAATCGCCTGGTCGGGGAATCGAATCATAGTCTCTCACGTGACAGGCGGGGAAACTTATCACTATACTAACAACGAATACGATGAGTAAGTGCGAAAACTAGTATACAACCTCTCAGTCGCGGGTGCCTCTAAACACTACAGGACCGCTTGGAGCGCCTGGATCACTTATATTGCTATGGAAAGTAATTCTAACACTGTCCCAAACACTAATCTCAACCCCAGAACAAACTTTAACCCCAACCCTAACATTAATATCATGGCTTTTGTAATTACAAAGTATAGTAAGCGATCCAAGCGATCCAATTGCTCCAGGCGTTACAAGCGATTCAAGCGCTCCATGCGATCCAAGCGATCCGGAGTATTTAGATTTTAGAGGTACCGCTCAGCCGCTTAACTCTTGAAAATAGTCACTCCCCAGATAATTCCAAAAAAATAAATAGCGCCACCCAGCAGAGAAAAATTAGACTACCGTTCTGTCCCTAGCAGGGTTGCCATTTTCTTTTTCCAAAATCGTCCCGGCCGCAAAAAAAATAGTTTGGCCGTGCGGAAAAATCTGGCCGAATTTGGCCGTATAAGCATATTGTCAAGTTTTTGGCCGAAGCGTCATATTAATTTTACGCTACAGTAGAAATAAAGGAAAAAGAGAGACAGTATATGGAAATAAATTAATATCAACTGTCTCATTTCCAAATCACAAAGCTGATTATGACGTTGGAAAATAAAATAATAACGGTAGGTATTCCTATATAGCAGTGGTTCTCAAACTTTTCCAGCTTGTGGCACACTAAGAAAATTAAAAAAAAAATCGCGTCACACTTGAACAAAACAAATTGAAACAAGTAATTTTATTCAGCAAATTTTAATAGGATGGGTGGGCTTGTCGTTTGGCACAAATAAGATCGCAACGAGGTTCCATTTTTGACAAACACAAGCGCATTTCGTCGTCAATTCCAACTGAGTATTCAATAAAAGTTTAAATGGGATCAAATAACTAAAGTTTACATATGGAATAATCTTATTAATAAAATGGTTAATCTCCTGTCATCTAGGTCGAAAAGGTTGCAGGTGCGAAACTGGTCGCTAGCTAGTCGGTTGTGTCCTTGGGCAAGGCACTTTACGGACATAGCCTGAACCCAGCGGATTAATGGGTTCTACCAAATTGAAGGACTGCGTCTATCATATACAACACACTGCAATAGCTCCGGTAACCCGACGATGGGCGCGAGGTGATCTGACGATTGCCCGTGTGATAACCCCTGGGGTTTTCCCATTCACGGGGATAGGATAGGATAGGATAGGATAGGATATTCATGGATAAACA
>CH002035.1:153066-175434 GCA_000149265.1 Ciona savignyi | reverse complement strand
ATCCCTAGTAGTTTTCGTGCTGCTTAACTCAGCGTGCAAGACAAAATGTGATGCATGTGTTAAAATTACATTAATACACCACACTGAACAATGAATTGTGCTTATGACTTGACAATCATCCTTAATCCATCGCTACCCAAAGCAATACTGTTTACTCTACTTGCTACTAAACTAAATATACATGTGTGTGCATTAAAGACGCGTATGCCCAATTTGCCCACTCGTAACACAAATAGGTTTCCTACATAATTTTGCAAAATTCCAAAAAGTTTCGCGGCACACCTAAGAACCTCAGACGGCACACTAGTGTGCCGCGGCACACAGTTTGAGAAACACTGCTATATAGTGTATGAACGGGTTCGACAAATCTGGAGGAAATTAAAATTTTACAATTGTCAACAAATAAAGAGATAAATAGCCCAATTGGCTAAATTAAATGGTTTATTTTGCACTTGATATAAATTGGCCGTAAAGCAAAAACAGTTTGGCCGTAAAGCATACTTTGCGTCTGGCAACCCTGGTCCCTAGTCGTATCTGATAAAGATGATAACACAATAAAGCCCATAATTGCTGGTGTTTATGAAACTGGTAGTTTTCCTTTCCATATGCTTTGCATCAATTTATTTTCAAGCTAATCAAGTGAATACGTTTATTATAAGGAATATCTTGCTCGGTATTTTCTAGTGCATATGCATATATTGAAGTTTCTAGTGCATATACATACATTGAAGTTTCTAGTGCATATACATATATTGAAGTTTCTAGTACATATACATATATTGAAGTTTTTAGTGCATATACATACATTGAAGTTTCTAGTGCATATTCATATATTGAAGTTTCTAGTACATATACATATATTGAAGTTTTTAGTGCATATACATACATTGAAGTTTCTAGTGCATATACATATATTGAAGTTTCTAGTACATATACATATATTGAAGTTTCTAGTGCATATACATATATTGAAGTTTCCAGTGCTATATACATATAGTTGAAGTTTCTAGTGCATATACATATATTGAAGTTTTTAGTGCATATACATATATTATAGTTTTTAGTGCATATACATATATTGAAGTTTCTAGTGCATATACATATATTGAAGTTTTTAGTGCATATACATATATTATAGTTTTTAGTACATATACAAACATTGAAGTTTCTAGTGCATATACATATATTGAAGTTTCTAGTGCATATACATATATTGAAGTTTCTATTGCATATACATATATTGAAGTTTCTAGTGCATATACATATATTGAAGTTTCTAGTGCATATACATATATTGAAGTTTCTAGTGCATATACATATATTGAAGTTTCTAGTGCATATACATAATATTGAAGTTTCTAGTGCATATACATATATTGAAGTTTGTAGTGCATATACATATATTGAAGTTTCTAGTGCATATACATATATTGAAGTTTCTAGTACATATACATATATTGAAGTTTGTAGTGCATATACATATATTGAAGTTTCTAGTGCATATACATATATTGAAGTTTCTAGTGCATATACATATATTGAAGTTTCGAGTGCATATACATATATTGAAGTTTCTCCCCCATCATCTAGGTTAAACTTTATTATTCTTCTTTATATATACTAATTATACTTAATAATATAATATCAAATGATTGATATTTTCTGACTTAATAATCGAAAGTTTCCGTCATGTCTGAATGAACTTTTGCTATTTCGAAGACTGAGCCAAACACTCAGTGATTGTGGTTATCAAAACAAGCGCAATTTTCGCATTTAATAAATGATACTGTGTTTGATATTTACCTACAATATCAATTTATTTCTAAATGTGCTTCGGGGACAAAAATGCGAAGCACTGATATAGAACCAATTCATGTGGAAAATCAATCCTATTTGAGTTGTCTCCACCATAGTGTAACAACCAGAGGCAAACTTTATTTATCGACCATTTTTTTTCATTAGTGTGTGGCGGGTCCACGGCAGCTCCAGGGCCAGGAATTTAGACCATAGTATCTCATTACTCCAGTGCCCAGAGCTAATTCCGCTATTTCATTGACCCTGTTTAATACACTGTGAAAAATGTCTGATTCACACTAAAGTATTTACTATAGGCATGTACAAGTCTTAGATAATTTGAGAGAAATATCGAAGCATACTTCTTAGTTGAGCTATAGGTTGACCTAATGGATATGGTATTACCTGTTATACCACAGTTGTCATAATGAGACTTTATTTGTTTTATAGCTGCTGCATGGAAATGGTCTGTATATAAGGTTTACATGGTTTGTTTCGCAGATTGACTTAGATATAATTTCTGACTTCGATGAAGATGGAGCGAAGGCTTTGGGCGATTGTCTGCGCAACATCAGCACATTACATATTGATGAGCGGAAGATATCCGTACAAAGTCGCATCATTTTACATAAAGCTGTTCAACGACTTCCCAACCCTCAAGTAAGTTAGCTGAAATATCTTTAATTTTAGATGAAATATCTTTCAACTGACTTATTGCTAACAGCCGATTACTACCGATAACCATTCGTCTAATATCTCTGTATACCATCTCTAAGCCAACCGTCTAAACCACTGATCTAAGTTTAATGATGCTAAGAATCAATTCGAAATTATTAAACATTATTTTTACATCTTTTTTAAATGGAAATACTTATTTCGGTGGAATATCTTGGTCATTTATTGCGTCGCGTTTCGGCTGAATGGTGAAAGGTTCAAAATTGGTCACTACTTATTGTTTTTTTTTTTTATTTTGACCATCACATTGCATACATCATGTGAACTCAGTGGATTATTGTGTTCAACCAAATTGAATTAACGTCTCATTTAGACATAACACACTTTAACATTTCCGATAACACAACAATTGGCGCGCGGTAATTTCCCTTGTATTTTCCCATTCTCAGGGATAACATGAATAAAATCTCCTATTAATTCACTGGACATCATACAGATAAGTCACTAAACCGCCTGAATCATGGCTTCCTAAACTGTGGGTGATGCAATTTGAATTTTAAACGTAAAAAAGATTTTCAGAAAAAAATAATAAATTGAAATTGATCGCTAACTTTAAAGTTTAAGAAGTCCTAGAATAGATCACCCACCATTTTATTTTTGGTGGCTATTTTGTTTTTTAGGCTTACAGCAACCTAACTACGAGATAAATAGTTTCCACATCCTGGCAAACCCACAGTGATTTGTTTAAGATATTTTACAACAAACTGAAAAACTGAATGAAGAATTACACATTAAATTTCAAACTAATAAAACTTGACAAAATTGTCCAAGACTTACATTGGGAAATGGATATAAACATATTGTGTTACGTTAGTTCTGTTCACTGGACAACCAATTCTGTTCAAACCAGAATTGCTGCTTTCCGTCTCGAACCCTCTGTATCTTTAACTCTGGGAAGACCACAAATTCCCGGAAAACGGGAGCTCGAATCAAATCGTGACATCATGCTATAACTTACATATTGAAAACAGTATCTGACATTTATTAATTTTGAATGAAATTTCTACAGATTGGTGCACATCTACACATGTTTAGATAACATTTTGTTCCTAAAGTCAGTTTACATAGAATTTTAGGTTGATTTGCGATTTTCTGCTGGGTTATTTATAACAAATTCATATTCATCCCCATGGTAACACAGCACTGGGTTGGGATTTCCACAAATTGTCGCCTAAAATGTATCCATCTTACACGAGGCAGATATAACATAACTTGCTGTAACAATGGTAGCATTATGACAAAGAATTTATATTGAAAAGCTCTTGTAGACCACTGATTGGGTATTGCATATTGGCGCAGATATAAATTTAAATAGGAACATAATTCTTGTGTATTGCAAATACGGTTGTCTATATTTATTAAGTGTGCGGTATACTGTGTAAATTAGTTCTCTGATAACTTTGTACACAACTGCCTCAATCTGCTACATTCTACCACATTTCCAAAATATACATATGTTATACAATAATAAAACTCAAAAATTTAAATAACTTTTAAATTTAAAAATTAAAAAAAAAAGTTAATAAAAAAACATAAAGATTGGAAACGATTTTATCGAATTGCCAATTTAAATATTCATTGGAATTGGGTGTTTCTATATATATATGCAATTCTATACAATGTATTTCTGCTTTGTAACTTTGAATATATTTCCTCAGGACTTGGTTGTAGATGATAATTGTGGTGGTTGGGGTAAACAGAACTGTGCTCAATATGTAAAGACTTGGGCAGTGTATACAAATGATAAACCTGATGATCTGAAACGAATTCTTCAACTTGAACCTGGGAAGGTGGGATAAAATGTTGCTTTCAATATGTCATGTATTATTTAATATCATA
Organism: Ciona savignyi; assembly: GCA_000149265.1. Classification (NCBI taxonomy): domain Eukaryota; kingdom Metazoa; phylum Chordata; class Ascidiacea; order Phlebobranchia; family Cionidae; genus Ciona; species Ciona savignyi. The sequence continues at coordinate 171,066 of CH002035.1, read as the reverse complement.
AATTAGTTTCCTATAAGTTAAATTATCATTTTATTACTTTACATTAATATGTGAAGTGAATAGAATTAATACCTTGTTTTATGTTAATAAATAAAGTTTAACTTTACTCAAATATAAATGATGTTCCACATGTTAAATATCAAATTATTCACAAATTTTAATTTCAGATCACGAGGTTATCGTTGAATGCATGGAACACAACAGTAAGTACATCTGTGTTTGATTTGTAAATTATAACAAAGACGTTTACCAACCTGGTGGAGATATTGCACTCATTTCTAAATCTCCCAATTTATCCTGATTAATCTCATATTATCTCATGTGACATTTTCATAATGTCAAACATTTTCTTTGATTATTATAATTCAGCTCTCATTACATGTCATAATGCAGTATTGAACAAGTAACATACCCGGTAAGCTCATATTGCGAGATCAATTAGAAGTCAAGCGATCATAATCAACATAGAAATACCATGTACTATTACATAGGCGTCAGAAAATACAGAAAAACTTGCACAAGTGGGCTGCTTTGTTTAAGTTATATATTCACGGCTTCCATTGTGTAAACATCTTTTAGGGGAAAATAATATTTCTATTTTGTCTATATATTCGTAGAACCTTTGAATCTAAAAGGTTGTTATTACAAATATATAGTTTTTAAAATCTCCTACAGCGAATTTATTGGGTGCTGCAGCGCGCACACACAGAGAAAACGACTTTAAAGTTTGTGGGACTAATAATAATATAATGTTGTTGTTATAGTATGATACAAGTTGTATTTCTCTTTTCGAGGAGCAAATTGGAGCAGGGACAAACAATCCTTACATACACGCTTAGCCGAAAGTTGCTTAAAAATAAAGTTAAAAAAAAGGATAAGCATTTCTAACTGACATAAATACCATCGCTTAAAACTTTCGTTTCGAATATATTTATTTAACTAATTGATAAAAAATGGGGTGCTTTTAGATATTATAAGCACTCCATATGGTTGGACTGGGGTGACCAAGGTACCCTGGGCACCTCTATTCTGACGCCCATGATGGACCATTAATATAGTACCAACCCAATATTTATAACCACTGGCTGATGACGTTGCATGATAAACACAATGGTCAGCACATCAATGCATTGTTTATCACCAAGTCGTTAATTATTTGACATTCCATAATTTTAGTTTAAAGTTTATACAAAAGTTGGTAAATGCTTTGTAATGAGCCATAAGTACATCGTTTACGCAACAGACTTGTAGTAAGTTCATGCACCATTGTGATAACAAAACCCAGATAAGTGATAACAAATGGAGTTTGTTACAGTTTTTTTCGAAAAGATACTGGTATAAACAATTAGAGATGAGCAATATAGTTGGATATTTGCAACCGCACATGGAAGCTCTGGATGAACTTCGGTTACATAGATGTGGACAGCTGATCGTAGGTTTGAGCCAAGCTATCAATGAGCGACAGAACAAGGTAAATATATCAAACTAATATTAACGTGTAAAACACCCAGTCATTATAGAAGATTTGTAGTTTACCACATGACTCAGTTTATTGTTAAATGTTTAAGTTTGGTTTATTCATTTTTTGCCCCACTTTTTAAAAATGGCAAGCGAATAAAATAATGACATGGGAAGAGGAAAAGGCGGCTAAACGAACAGTCGTTAAAATACGTCATTGAAGGGAAAAAAGATATAATTTAATAAATATATCGGACGCAGCCGCCAAATCTAGGAAAAAGAAAAATATTAAGCAATCCAAATTTAATTAAAACCAAACAATACAAAACCCTGAAGAAAAGTGTGCGGTAAAGCGCGACCAGTACTGAGGGGGAGCCGGCTTTAGGAGAAGGTGTGGCCCGAAAGCGTGGACCAAAGTGGAAAAAGAAAAAAACCCTAAAATGAAATTCCACTAATGTCAGATGACACTATTAGTTTCAAGCACACTTACCGGGGCATATTTACATTAAATATTGTTATTATAACACACAAAATGGATAATATTAATAATGCATTTGATTTAATACTTATTTAGGAGTGTGAAAAGGGACACTACAGTAGTGCACCATAAATAACAAAAAAGAACGAAACAAAACAAAATGTTAAAATAAATAAATAATTAATAAATAGATAAATAGAATTAGCGAGCCAAAGAAGGATGGCTAGCAAATGAAAAATACTAAAGATTGCAGCAAGGATTCGATTATGTTAAAGCTGATTGGTTGTGACATGTTAGTTTATTAGGGAGTAAATGAAATTTTTAACTTACAAATGGGAATTATTGAGTGTTAAAAAAAGTTCTTATTAGATGTAAATATTAGAGAAACTAGGGAAGCGGATGAGGGTCTTCCAGGATGTGTTGTTTGACAGCTTTGGTGAACTTTTTATGCGATTTAATCTCACGAATGATATTCGGTAATTGTTGCCAAAACTTTGGGCCTATGTATTTTAGGGATTGTTGGGATAGGGATTTGTTACAAAAAGGAATTAAAAATTGGGAATGGCTTCTTGTTTTCATAGTAGTTTTAGGTTTGCATGAAGGGCAGTGATTAGATGTTATTCAATTATTTTATATTTATAACATAAGTGATAAACAATAAGCTATATATATTTGCGTAAAAATACATGTTGTTTTGAAACAATTAATGTGAACAACCATTAACAATTTCACTTAAAACTACTGCGATATTAGACCTGGTAAAGCAAATCAATTCATGCAAAATCCAATTTTCTTTGTGATAATGTTGGTTTCCCATCCACGGGAATACAACATGAATATCTTATCTTAAAATCTTCAGATGTGTATTTACCTCATGAGATATTCTTGTTCTATACAGATGAAACTTGGAGTGAGTGGTGATGATGAACTTCCTGATGAAGTTGTCCAATGTCTGTCAAGTTGCCTTGGCAAAATATATGAACTGGATTTGTGGGATTACAAACTTTCACCAAACAGTCATCTTATCATGCAAGATGCGATCAAACAACTCCCTTCCCCCCAGGTAAGCCTCAGTTTGATGAGATGTTTGTTGTTGTTATTAGTTTTATTACAACTTACCTGCTGTTGATCAACATTTCACAGTTGTTGCAAAATTAATGAAATTTTTATTAAAAATTTAATGAAGAATTGTTAATAATGTGCATTGTGTTCTATTGCATCACAAATGTAAAATATTGTTTATGTAATTTATTAGATTAACCATTTAAGTCAATTATATCCGACCGCATATGATCGCATTCTAATTGTTATTTTGGCGCGAAATATGTAAAAATATGACAAATTGACATGAATTACTTGCAGGATTTCATCTTGAAAGGAGAATACATCTCTGACCTCATGAATTGATATGACAAGATTAAAAGGAGCAAATTAAAGCGTCGACATTCCTAAAAAATATTCATAATCACCAACAAGACTACCAACATATATGAATGGTCAGAACCAATAAAGTTTCGACCAATTGTATGGATGTCTCTGCATTTGGCTACATGTTGCCAAACTAATATAAGAGATCACTTAAAATATTGTAACAATATATGACATTTTTACACCTATCATTATTCCAATGCATCGTACCCACCATTATTCCAATGCATCGTACCCACCATTATTCCAATGCATCGTACCCACCAATATTCCAATGCATCGTACCCACCATTATTCTAATGCATCGTACCTACCATTATTCCAATGCACCGTACCCACCAATATTCCAATGCATCGTACCCACCATTATTCCAATGCATCGTACCCACCAATATTCCAATGCATCACACCCACCATTATTCCAATGTATCGTACCCACCATTATTCCAATGCACCGTACCCACCATTATTCCAATGCATCGTACCCACCATTATTCCAATGCATCGTACCCACCATTATTCCAATGCATCGTACCCACCATTATTCCAATGCATCGTACCCACCAATATTCCAATGCATCGTACCCACCATTATTCCAATGCATCGTACCCACCATTATTCTGATGCATCGTACCCACTAATATTCCAATTCATCGTACCCACCATTATTCCAATGCATCGTACCCACCATTATTCCAATGTATTGTACCCACCATTATTCCAATGCTTCGTACCCACCATTATTCCAATGTATTGTACCCACCATTATTCCAATGCATCGTACCCACCATTATTCCAATGCTTCGTACCCACCATTATTCCAATGCTTCGTACCCACCATTATTCCAATGCATCGTACCCAACATTATTCCAATGCTTCGTACCCACCATTATTCCAATGCATCGTACCCACCATTATTCCAATGCATCGTACCCACCAATATTCCAATGCATCGTATCCACCATTATTCCAATGCTTCGTACCCACCAATATTCCAATGCATCGTACCCACCATTATTCCAATGCATCGTACCCACCATTATTCCAATGCATCGTACCCACCATTATTCCAATGCATCTTACCCACCATTATTCCAATGCATTGCACCCACCAATATTCCAATGCATCGTACCCACCATTATTCCAATGCATCGTACCCACCATTATTCCAATGCATCGTACCCACCATTATTCCAATGCATCGTACCCATCATTATTCCAATGCATCGTACCCACCATTATTCCAATGCAACGTACCCACCGTTATTCCAATGCATCGTACCCACCATTATTCCAATGCATCGTACCCACCATTATTCCAATGCATCGTACCCACCATTATTCCAATGCATCGTACCCACCATTATTCCAATGCATCGTACCCATCATGATTCCAATGCATCGTACCCACCATTATTCCAATGCAACGTACCCACCATTATTCCAATGCAACGTACCCACCGTTATTCCAATGCATCGTACCCACCATTATTCCAATGCTTCGTACCCACCATTATTCCAATGTATCGTACCCACCATTATTCCAATGCTTCGTACCCACCATTATTCCAATGTATCGTACCCACCATTATTCCAATGTATTGTACCCACCATTATTCCAATGCTTCGTACCCACCATTATTCCAATGTATCGTACCCACCATTATTCCAATGCATCGTACCCACCATTATTCGAATGTATCGTACCCATCATTATTCCAATGCATCGTACCCACCATTATTCCAATGTATCGTACCCACCATTATTCCAATGCATCGTACCCACCATTATTCCAATGCATCGTACCCACCATTATTCCAATGCATCGTACCCACCATTATTCCAATGTATAGTACCCACCATTATTCCAATGTATCGTACCCACCATTATTTCAATGTAGTGTATATGTCTAGAAGCCCATATTTTGTGATTACTTTATATTCATTAAATGAGCGCATGTAAATAAATATTGTACATAGTATACTGTCTTGTTGGTGACACAGGATAAATGTTTAATTTGGTTAATCTTTTTTTGGAATTTGGAGTATTCTTGGGGAAAGTATTTCGTAGAAACACTAACCGAATATTTTTCCCGAAGTTTTAGTTCATATGATATTCATGTTTATTCCCGTAAATGGGAAAACCAAAAGGGTTGTTAATACACAATCGTCAGATTACCTCGCGCCCACTGTCGGGTTACCGGAGCTAATATAGTGTGTTGTCCTTCAATTTGCTAATATAGTGTGTTGTCCTTCAATTAGGTAGAACCCATGATTTAATCCGGTGGGTTCAGGCAATGTTCGTAAAGTGCCTTGCCCAAGGACAAAACCGAACAGTTTCTCACCTGCAACCTTTCGATTGAAAGGCAAACGCACTTAACCGTTAGACCAACAGGACGGACCATTGCGCAGTTCACTATCAATTCAGTAAAACCTGGGACTTGTAGTACACATTCCACAACGTATATTTCCTGACATTCAGGAATGAAAAATTTGTTCAATATTGGAATGTTTGCTTCGCCAGACCACATAACGTTGGTTCTCAAACAAAAACGACATGAATTCTAAACCCAAAATAAATCTGTGTGCGATATCCATGGACACGACAACTTTCATGAAAACATTTAATCCACCGACAGTGAGCATAATATATGTAGTTCCCAATACTCCCACCGGTTTATCGTTGGCGCCAACAAACCGGATATTTCGACACAATTCCGACAGTCGTGTACCCGGATGTTCTTTGTCTAGCACGTCTTTGCGTATCAGCGTGATTGTCGAACCAGTATCAACCAAAGCGCTGATTGTAACATCATTCACGAGGATATTAGCAAATCGAAGTAACTCAATTGGTTTAGTACAACCTACTTTTTCAAGCTTAGCTTGGACTTTAATTCTGCTTACAGTGTTTCTCGATTATTCTCCACTCCAGCATTCCTTCGATCACAATTGTGGACTATGTATTTCACGTTTAGTACTCTTAGCAGAAACACGTACTTTCCCGTTTATCCTCTCAACTTGTCGCTGGACATTAGGGCAGAATCGCCTAATATATCCACATTGACCACAACTAAAACACTCACGGTCGACAAAGGTTGAGCCATATTCTCTTGGTCGATCTAATATCGGCTGGTATTGTTTCCCTTGCCCCGCGCTGGCCGAATTCTACGAATGTGCGTTGTAGGCCTTCGATACTCGTTTTCATTGCCTGTATCCCTTGTACTAATTCGTTTTGGTGTGCGATACTTTCTATTGATCCTTCCGATTTCGATGTAGAGATAAATGGAGGTGAAATAGGAGCTACCTCCAGTGAATGTGATGTTGCAGCTTGTAACATTAGCTGAGCAGCTTCCCAGAAATCACGCGAAAATCAATTTTACTCGAGATTGTTTTTGCTTAGTCACGGTCGCGTATGACGTTCGCTAACACCATATACGTCCCTTTATTACGGAGATGTGCTTCCTCATCTAGAGAAAACGCACGATCACCTAGGTGTTTCACGGTGAATACAAATTGTCGGTTACTTAAATGCGGCATTTGTGACGCCTCATTAGCTCCGCTCGCAAACACTCACGATGACCATTGCCACCACTCAAGCCTAGAGCACCCTCGATCAAAGTCTTATACGGTATCTAAATACAAGTATCTTTTGCTTGAAATTGCCATCGCAATTTCTCGAGTATTGAGGTAAGAAATAAGTGACCCTTAACCTCATTGGTTGCTTTCATACTCTCACAATAAGAGTTGAACACCCTGATAAAATCGGCAAGTTCTCGGTTGGGGAAAAGTACCGGCTGGAAAATAAATTAAAGGACATAACGAACGTCGATGTTAAAAACTATAAAAACGAGTTCTCGCTGTATGGGTAAACTAAGACAGACTAAGCGATTACAGGGTCCTGGCAGGATCGCCAATTTGTTACGGCCTTATCGCCTAGAATAGGGTCGTCCCAGAATCCTGTTCTAACAGCCAATAGTGAGACCTGTCTGCCTTAGTCTACTATACATAAATAATACGACATTACGATTGTCCGGCCAGTTAGTCTAGCGGTTAAGTGCGTCCCCTTTCAATCGAAAGGTTGCAGGTGCGAAACTGGTCGCTAGCAAGATCGGTTGTATCCTTGGGCAAGGCACTTTACGGACATTGCATGAACCCAGCGGATTAATGGGTTCTACCAAATTGAAGGAACGTGTCTATCATATACAACACACTGCAATAGCGCTGGTAACCCGACGATGGGCGCTAAGTGATCAGACACTCGTCCGTGTGTTAACCCCCTTGGTTTTCCCATTCGCGGAGATATTGAATATCCTATCCTATCCTATAGGGCGATTTGATAAAACGTAAAAGATCAACATTGCTAAAACAATAATAAAAACTACGACAACCGTCAGCGGGTATCCGATAGCGGTACCAGATACTACTCAATGCGCCGTACAATACTCAATATACCGTCCAACACTCAAAACGCCGTACAATATTCAATACGCCGTACAATACTCAATACACCGTACAATACTCAATAAGCCGTACAATACTCAATACACCGTACAATACTCAATACACAGTACAATACTCAATACAACGTACAATACTCCATACACCGTACAATACTCAATATACCGTCCAACACTCAAAACGCCGTACAATATTCAATACGCCGTACAATACTCAAAACACAGTACAATACTCAATAAGCCGTACAATACTCAATACACCGTACAATACTCAATACACAGTACAATACTCAATACAACGTACAATACTCCATACACCGTACAATACTCAATACGCCGTACAATACTCAATACACCGCACAATACTCAATACGCCGTACAATATTCAATACGCCGTACAATACTCAATACACCGTACAATACTCAATACGCCGTACAATACTCAATACGCCGTACAATACTCAATATACCGTCCAATACTCAATACGCCGTACAATACTCAATATACCGTACAATACTCAATACACCGTACAATACTCAATACGCCGTACAATACTCAATACCACGTACAATACTCAATACACCGTACAATACTCAATACGCAGTACAATACTCAATACCACGTACAATACTCAATACGCTGTACAATACTCAATACACCGTACAATACTCAATACACCGTACAAGTGTGACTCAATACACTGATACTAGATACCCAAGTATCGCCGTACAATACTCAATACTACTCGACAACGACTACTCAAGAGCTCAAGAATAGGAAAATACTGTACGCTTGTTGCGAAGTACAACGAGAACTACACTGACACATTCGTTTAGGCCGGACAAAGGTAAGAGCTCGAAAAACAATTAGTGCCGACAATCGATAAACCGTGTGTGCGGGTGAAAACTGCTAGAACGCCAGAAGTGGTGCAACTTAAGTACACAGTGACCATAGTTAAGTGCAAAGTAAAGATAAAAATGCAAAGTAAAACAAGTGGAAACGTCCAATTAACTTATACGAATAGTGAAACAATAAAAGGAAAATAACTACATTAAAACAGAAAACTATTACTGCAACCAATCCATTACACTCCCCCAACTATATTCAACCTCCTCCTGGAGGTTACAAATTTCATTGTGAAAATACTATAGCTTCCGCCGTGTATGCTTTGGCCGATTTGTAGCGTTTTGATAGGTTGTTTGGGTCTTTTGTTGCTACCTGTACTAATTTGTTACTGTCGCAATCCAGACTCCATCACGGAAGGTTCTTTTATTGTTGACCAAATGCAGATACAATGAAACACGCATTCATGATTAAATTATTATATGCGGGCACGACTTAATAAACACTGAACTCGGCTTCTCTGCATGTAAACTGCAGAAGCCACGGTTCTAAACTGTTGGATATTATTCATGTTTGAAAACAAAGAGGCATGGCATTATGTAAGAAAAAGGAACTTCAGGAAGTGTTTGAACTTGCGGCCGCGTTAAAGCGGTTTAACAACCGTGTGAAGGGGAAGTCACATGGAACTAAAGTTAACACGCGGTACATATTGAATAATGACAAAAACATTTGCTACACTCCTTGCCTTCCCCGAAAAACTGTTATGAATTTTGTAAACCATTCATCCAATATGAGGTCTAGAAATCATTGTAGGAAATTCGTGGCGAATATACATACGATAATGGCAAACAAGTCCAACTTGTATCATAGTAGAACATCGAGAACAACTGGAAACGGGGTTTAATTAGGTTGAATTCTTGGAACTTCAGCTTGGGGATATCTTTAAAGTTCGGTCTTTACAATAAAGAGCTTTCAAATGTAGTGTTGGTCAATCGTTTCTTGGGTGATATAAATAGTCGGTCTCGTTGCCCAAGCAAAATAATCCAGACATGCCGACATAAGCGTAGCTGGTTGTATATACAGTCCTGTATCCTGTTGGATTACGCGCTCTGTAAGAGCACCAACAGTTGCGCCTCGCAAGAGCATTGATGTAGCTCTTGTAGCTAGAGGACGCCATAGTTTCAAAGGCTTATGAAATGTCCCCAGTAAAATAGTTCAGACATACAAACATGGGCTTATCTTGGCGTGTAGACAATCCAGTTGCACAGTGATCAATGGAAGCACCCTTCTTTCGTCTGACCAGCTGTGAAGTTGTATGTAGACTTTGTAACTGATTCCAGCGTGCTGTTGTGGGGAGATTAGTTCAATTATGCCAATGCGAATGCCTCTTTCCTTCCAGAACACTTAATTTAATCTGAGATAGTCCTGCGTGTTCAAACACGTATTGGAGAATCACCACTGTAGCGTTTTGATAGGTTGTTTGGGTCTTTTGTTGCTACCTGTACTAATTTGTTACTCTCGCAATCCAGACTCCATCACGGAAGGTTCTTTTATTGTTGACCAAATGCAGATACAATGAAACACGCATTTATGATTACATTATTAAATGCGGGCACGACTTAATAAACACTGAACTCGGCTTCTCTGCATGTTTACTGCAGGAGCCACGGTTCTAAACTGTTAGATATTATTCATGTTTTTAAAACAAAGAGGCATGGCATTATGTGAGAAATAGGAAGTCCAGGAAGTGTTTGAACTTGCGGCCGCGTTAAAGCGGTTTAACAACCGTGTGAAGGGGAAGTCACATGGAACTAAAGTTAACACGCGGTACATATTGAATAATGACAAAAAAACACGGATTTGCTACAGACCTTTGTGGTAGTGCCAGTCCATTGCCAACGGTGTGTGGTTTATGTGAGTGTGTGCTTGTTTCCTCTTTGTTGTCCGTTCGCTCTTCCCGATCGCATCTCGTGTTCACATCGTGAAATCAATAAGTTTCATTACGATCCACCATATGTATCAGTATAAGTCAGTCACCGATCATTGCATCAGGAAGTAAAGATTAAGGTTTACTTTGTGCCAAGCGACAAGCAGCTAATTGCATTTGCTCGTAACCCTCCGCGTTTAAGATACGATATTTATGTTTATCCGTGTGAATGGGGGGGGGAACCAAGAGGGTTAACACACGGGCAATCGTCAGATCACCTCGGGTTATACCGGAGCTATTAAAGTGTGTTGTATATAATAGACACGTTCCTTTAATTTAGTAGAACCTATTAATCCACTGGGTTCGGGCAATGTCCGTTAAGTGCCTAGCCTAAGAACATAACCGACTATCCTGCGACCAATTTCGACCTGCAACCTTTCGTTTGAAAGGTGTCGCACTAAACCACCAGACTAAGCGGTAGAATGGAATTAAGCTTATAGGTGAGGCGTCCAGAATATTTGTTCACCTATTTAACCACTGGTTTAAGGAAACATATGGTTAGTACCTTGCCGATTAAAACAAGCGATTTGTTGCATTTCCCCTGAAAATCAGAAACTCATGGTTCCACTTTTGACATTGCTTTAAACCAATTTGCCAATACATTGTTCATTTCAATACAACTTGTGTTGAAAGTCGGTATCAGGCACGACCATATATCTCCCTCCTTGATTTCTTTTTTACATCACATTAATAGCTTTTATTCCAGAATGTTTGAAATTTCTTCCTCTCCCTATATGATCTGCTGCAGATAATCATCTCAGCATAGACGGTCCATGCTACATTATCTCTCGTATACAACCACGTTTGTAATCATGGATCGCTCCTTATGTTGTTCCACTTTTTTTACAACATTTTTTTATTTATTATTTTTAGCGGGCAGTAATCGAACCCATAACAGGAATGATTTACGCTCACAATATCATTAATTATTTTTCCCGAGCCAAGTTTCAAACCCATGCTGGACACGTCACTTGGACCGTTATTGTATAGTTGTCGGTATATGTGTCAGTAGCGTTAACCATTCGGCCACCCGACCGTAATCTGCCACACGTCTTTTTTTATAATAATTATGATGACACAGAAAAATGTTGGAGCTACAACAAGGTACAAGGTAACAGTTTCGATTATTTTACATCGAATTCCATTTCGATTTTTGAAAATTAATTTTGTTTTTGTGCAACGCGATAGAATACTCAGTTATGGAAATTTCCTTGACAAATTCGATAAACATATTAAAATTCGGAGCAGGAGATTGTGAAACTTTTGCACGGTAAATAACAAAGCGATCACACAATAGCACACAATTAAGAAAAGCCTTTATTTTAGGCAATGCAGCTTGAATACCAAGAGTTTTGTCTGTGATATATAAATTAAGGTTCAGGTGGGTCTTAGCGTATATCCAGCTTTCTATTTCGTGCCAGTATTTGTCCAAGTGTTTACATTGCGCAAATAAATATGTATATGTTTCTGGAGAGTTTTGACAAAAGTTACAGTTGGGAGAATCTTTAAGGTTAAAAAGTGAAGGTGAATATTTGTGACGTGAGCTCGCATATTGATTTTATATTGCAGTGATATTAATCTGTTTTCCAAGGTACATATGTAGTTTGATGTATAAATGTCTTCCCAAATCAGTTCATTCTGTAGTCCGAGATCTGATTGCCATGCCAGTTCCTCGGCTTTTCTTGTTTTTTTTTACGGCAGTGAGCATACCATAGTTTATTGTTTGATGTGTGGTCAGTTTCTTGCGTGAAGTGATTCTCAATTGATACAGGTGGCGTTGCACTGGTACTAACGTTCATAATGTCTGGTATAGCAGTTTGTTGTATTCCATGAAGAGTTGTCTGTTGTTGGGGTTGATTTTTTTTTTTATTGGCGATAAAATAACACGATCACCGACATGCCGGCCTAACATAAAGCAGTATACAATATACAGTTGTAACTAGGTTTGAGCCATACAGTTTAAATACAAATAAAAATAATAATACAATGATATATATAATATATGTATATGCAAATAACTAAATTAATTTTACATTCAACAAGGAATTGAGATATTATAATACAATACAATTTATAGTATGATAACTAAAGAAAGTGGTGGTTTCAATTGATGATATTTTCGTTTTTTTATTGCAGATTTGTTTTGTCGTGATCGGGGATTTCAATCTGAAAGTAAATAAAGAGCAGATCACTATTCTTCATTTGGTTTTTACATTAAAGAAGGAGAAGGTACTTATTAATTATTATATACGAGAAGAAGGAGCTATTGCCGAGACCCATATTAGTCCAATATGTCAGTGCTATGTTTCAGGTTGAAGATCTCCTTTATATATTGCTGAATATGACTTAACACCAATTTCTTCAGGTAATTTTTAAATTTTATTTTTATTATCCATAAAGATTTTTTAACAAATTCTTCATTATTCCAGATAATAGTACTGCTAATGTCTAGAGATATTTTCTTATTTATTATATATTGCTTAGTTATGGTTAATAATTTAAGTATTGTTAGATATTGCTTTTGTTTACTTTCAGTATAGTTATATAATATTAAGTTATTTGAATATTTACATATATTGTTAGTTATGCTATTACTATATATTATTATATTATTAATTATAGATTTAATAGTTGGACATAGAGTTAGTATATGTGATAGGTTATCTATATTATTTTTACAAAATTTACAAAAACGAATTATATTAACTCCCTTATAATTAGTATTACAATTTTTAAAAAAATGACCAAAGAAAAAGGCGTTATGAGCTACTTTATAATTATTATTGCGTTCTTGGTTATTGAAAAAATATTTTACATGTTTAGTGTTTAGGTTTATATTTTTCCAGGGTATTACAGTGTTATCAGCTTTAATTAATTTAGATATATAGGATTGTTGCATTAAAATATTGTATATTGGTTGTAATTTGGGGTCTTGCCAATTATAATTCTCTTTTTTAAGGGTATTGTATTGGGTTCTAATAAGTTTATGGAGATTGTTAGGATAAATGGAATTGGGTGCAGAATTAGTATATAATAAGGGATTTATTAATTTTATTGTTGATCCGAGTTGGTATCTAAACCATTCATGCCAGGGTTGTGTTATGGAATTTAATTTTGTTATTTCAAAAATTCGGGTCAGTTTTGCCGCAATTAATTTTATTCTTATGTCAGGAGCTGCACACCCTCCGCTTTTTTTGGGAGCCAATAATATTTTTTTTATGCCTTCTCATTTTTGAGGGAACCACATAAATTTAAAAATAGACTTAGTTATTTATTTTTCAAAACTTTTAGGGAGTATGATATATCTACCGGTATGGAGTAATTGGGGAAAAATTTGAGTATTTATTATAGATACTTTGCCGGCGATAGTTAATTTCCTACTACAATGTTTATTAATAATATTGTTTATGGTTTTTTCGACTTATCCCAATTTTTCGTAATGGTTTCATATTTAAAACTAAAGAAAATCCCCAAAATTTTAATTACGTCTACAACTTTATTGTGATTAATAAATTCATATTCATTTATATATTTATTAATGTTAGGTACGTTAGTAATGATTTGCGTCTTATTTTTATTAATTTTTGTTGTCCCGATGCTTTTTCATATTCCCGCAATTATATTTCAATATATTTTATAGATTTAACGTCATTAGTAATTATAGTCAGATCGTCTGCGTATTGTTCCGTTTTATAATCCATATCGTAAAGTTTGTACCCACTAATATTTAAGTTATTATTTATTTTACGAGTTAGGAATTTCCGTTCCAATTATAAAAAGAGACATACTCATGGGACAGCCTTGGCGAATCCCCCGTAATATAATAATTTCATTCGTAAAAGCCCCGTTTATTTCTATTTTACTATTGATATTATTGTACATTATTTTAACCCAGTTTATTATATATTTGGGAATATTTAGTTTTATTAGAATATTAAATAAGTATTCATGATCAATCATGTCAAATGCCTTTTCGTAGTCTATACCTATAATTGTTAGTTGTTTTTGAAAATGTTTAGATGATTCCATGACACTTTGAACGTTATATATACATTGATTAATTGAGCGGCCTTTTATTGCACATTTTTGATTATTGCTTATACATTGCTTTAAAATTTTTTCAAGTCGGTTATTAATTATTTTACTTATTATTTTATAATCGGTATTAAGTAAGGATATGGGTCGCCAGTTTTTTAAATCATACTTATCACCCTTTTTATAAATTAATTTTGTTTTTGCCGATGGCATCGTTTTAGGCATATATCTTTTTATATATATATTATTAAAGACTTCCTCCAAATTCGATAAAAGAGTTTTCTTAAGTTTTTGATAGACTGGTGGAGTTAAACCATCTTCGCCAGGGGAACTGTTTTTATTTAAAGAATGTATGGTTATTTCTATTTCGTTTGTTGAGATTGGTTGGGATAGCGATTTTACCTCGTCGTTGGACAGTGAAATAGGTAACAAATTATTTAGATATTCATTTTGATTCATAATGGGAGATTTTTGACCCCATAATTGATGATAAAAAAGATACGCTGCGTCCAAAGTTTCCTCTGGGGTTTTAGTGGTGTTATTATTATCAGTTTTTAATTTATAAATAGTATCGCGTTTTTGGTGCTGGTTTTCGAATCGAAAAAATTATTTTGTTGGGGTTTCGTCATTTTCAATCGTGGTAATTTTTAAGCGAATTAAGGCGCCTTTATTTAACTTCAGTTCATATAATTCCACGTTATTATTTGGTCTTTGTAACAGGTCCTGAGATTCAATTTCGACGTCTTGTTTTAGCTGGTTTATTATTTCTATGTTATTTATATATCGGAATTTTTCATAATTTCTTATTGATTGGGATATATACTGGGCTTCGTTTTTAATTATAAGCTTTCCATTTTCCCACCAATTAAGACTATTTCTATATTTAAATTTTTGTCGTCTCCAATTTTTCCATAAAAAAGAAAAATTATCTAAAAAGTCACCGTTCTCAAGAATACTATTATTTATTTTATAAAATGACAAACCCCATTTCTTATCGCATTTTATGGACAGCGTTAAAATTGGACAATTATTATGGTCGGAAAAATAGTTTCTTATATGATTTATTTTACAAATAATATTAAGGCTATTTTTACTTGCATATATCCGGTCTAATCGGGTTGAGGATTTTGCCGTAATTCGTGTAAATACTATGTTATTATAACCATTTATTTTTCTATGAATATCATATAAATAGCATTCTTTTTCCATTCTAATCCACCGTTTTCTATCCGATTTTCGTTGAGTGTCAAATTTATTTTGGGTATCATTTGGACCAAGTATCATATTGAAATCTCCCATTATGAATTTTTTAGTAAAAGAGTTAATTTCTATGTTATCTCGTTATATTTCTATTTCAGTTTCGCGTTTTCTCATTTGATCCTCCTTGAAACCACTTTGGAGGTAAGTATTAAATATATTAATTTCTAAATTAGAGTTACTTATATTAATCTTATTTATTAAATTACTAGATATTATATGATGAACGATTTTAAAACGTTCGAATAGATATTTTTTTACTAATATAGCTGTACCTTTACGAAAATAATTAGAATTAATATTATTTGCAGGAATTGAGTTTAAGAATATCGTGCAGTTGGAGAGAGCTTCTAATTTCTCGGAAATAGTTTGAGGTAAGCAGTGAACTTCTTGTATACATAATATGTCGATATTATTTTGATTTATGTAATTATTAATTAAGTTAAATTTGGCTTTTAAACCATTCACGTTGATAGTTCCAATGATTATGGGATGTTCTTGTATGTTGTGATCCATGGCGTTGTTTATGAGTTGTATGGTGTCAGTGTTTTAGTAGCGTTTCATTTAAAATGGTTACATTGTTTAAAAACAGTTATTGTGTTCCAGGTGGAGTTTCTGCTGGGCAGTGTCGTCGCTTCTTTGCAGGTGATACTTGTCGATTGCCGTCGAAGACCTTTGATAGGAGCGCAACTGATCGACGTCGATGGGGAGGATGGAATGTCTCAGGAAGGCTGACCGACATGTCAAGTTGATGCGGGGATATTTCAAGGTCAGTTTCGGTTTTGTTTGTCTCACAGAAAGATCGGTGAGCCTCATTAATGTCCTTCATTATTTCTTCTACATCTATTTCCTCTTTTTTATTTTGCCTTCTTCTAATTCGTTGGGATTTGGGTGTGGAGTTAGCCTCAACATCATTTTCGGTGATATCAGTTGTTTCGCGTTGAAAGAGATCGGTAATTTGAATGAGTGATTCTTCTGATATTTCATTAATTTTTAAGGATGAATTTTTGGGTGATGTTTGTCTTGGGGGTGATTTTCTTTTTGGTTTCTGTACTTTGTGAGCTGTGATGAGGCTGGGAAACTGGGAGACACTGAGGATGTCAAAATATTTTGTTGTTCTTTTATTATTGTATGCCTGAATTGCTCAATTGTGAAGTCGTCGTTGGGTGGCTCAACTGTTTCTTCGTTTTGTAGAATTGAAAACCGGTTTGAGGTCGGCAGTTGTGGTTCAGGTTGGGTGTTGTATTGTGGTGGAATGTTTTTTTGATTTGTTGTCCAGGTGAAAATGGGTGTGGTCGGTGCTAGAGTAATTCTGCTGGGTTTGGATTTGCAGTTACGTAGAATATGTCCGTTACATTTACAAAATGAGCAATATCCTTTTTTGGGGCATTTTGGTTGCACGTGCCCTCGCTCTTTACAAATCCTGCAGAGGTAGATTGCTCTCTCCTGGCCTGGTGACAGTGATCCATTTGCCACTAATTTTGATAAGCTTTGGAATGTTATTAATATTTAATTTTGTGAAATGTAAATTAACCCAACCATTCTTGATTTTTTTGAAATTTCTGTGGGTGCTCCTTTCAATGGAGTCAAGTTTACCCCACTTGTAGTTTTCCAGAATTTGTTGTAATTTTATATCTTCTACAAATGCAGGAACAGGGTGGAGGGATATTGTCTCCAGGGGTGGTGTTGGCATCTTTGCAAAAATTCTCATAGTGTTTCCATTTTCTGATGTGAATCTAATTGAACTTTTATTGATGTTTTCTATCAGGTTTTCGGCGGTTGGTGTTGCTTCGCCGTCTTTCACTGTGACGAGGAAGGTCGCATCCTTGAACGAATCCATGATCACCCCATCCACGTGATCGACGAGGTGCTCCAAAGGATTCCCGGTGGCGAAGAGTTCCATGAACACAGAGACACTGACTGATGTGTTCCACATTTTCGGGGAGTTGTAATATGAAGGATCGCTTAAAGTTGACGTCTATACTTTGAATTTCCATGGTCGAATGTTTTGTGAATGAAAAGATGTGATTGTCGAATGATGTGTGTATATTA
>CH002035.1:130119-152966 GCA_000149265.1 Ciona savignyi | reverse complement strand
CGTATTTTCACTGCTTACACCTCAAGTTACCACAAATTGGAGGTTTGGAATTTTTAGGCACACTAGAGGTATGAAAAACGTACACTAGGTGACGCTATAACTTTAAAAATTTGAGTAGGGCTTCGCCGTCTCACAATTCAACAAAAACTTGAAAAAATAACGATAAAGCGCAAAAAGTAATAATTAAAGGCGGGAAACTAATTATCAGTGTTGCCTAAATAAAAGCAAACAACACACAGATTTATTACCAATTTCGCAAGTCAAACAAAGACTCAAAAAACACTATGTTGTCTTGAAAAAGACAGGCCACAGTTTTCGGAGGTAAATGTTTGAATTGCGCAATAAACTAAGTACAAAACAGGCAGCAAAAGATAAATACTAGGCTTTATGGGATGTTATGGCTCAAACCTAGTTACCTTATGGCTGGGAAGGGCAGGGATGAAGCAGCAAATACTCCTTCAGGATCAATTGGACGAAATAATCCAAGGGTTCTATTCGCTATTTGGCAGAATTCGATTCGTGCCTTATTCAAATAGAATGGGGTTGATTTCGTGGCTGAGGCATAGTTGGTCGTAATCCATATATTTGTCGTTAATCTCGATCAGTTGGTAAAATTCTAAAATTCCGACCTCCACAAACGTTGGTATGTACATTGGTTTGTTCCTGAATTTAATCTCTTTTTGTAGCCACAGGGGAGAGTAAAAGAGCGGTGGTCGCTCTCCACACGTCCAGGCAGCATCTGACGGCATTAAAGGGTACTATCTTTGGTAGCAGTTGGTTGTTATGTCTTAAGGTTGTGCCAAGGTAGGCGACCATTTTGCGTTTACTTATTGAGTTTTTTTCGATCCGCTTCCAGGTTGTGTCAAAATTAGGGTCGAAGAACTGTCCTATTTGCCTTATTCTTATGGAAGAGATGTAGGATTCAATGTCGATCATTCGTATTCCGCCATCAGCAAGATCGTTGCACATTACACTCCTTCGTACCCTTTCCCATTTCGAATTCCAAAGGAAGTGAAATATAAGAGTATTGAGTTTCTTGAAAAAATCATTTTTATATGTAATTGGTAGCACACTGACCTTGTAAGTAAGAGTTGGTATCGATAAGCCTTTGATCACGGCGATTTTCCCGAAAAGTTCAAAACTACCTTTATTTTGGCCAGATGTTCAAAACTACCTTTATTTTGGCCAGATGTTAAAAACTACCTTTATATTGGCTAATAGGGGTGGGATATTAAGCTGGTATAACTCCTTTGTGTGGCTTGATTTCACAATTAGTATCTGTACTCCGAGGTATGAAATGTGGTCAAGTTGCTATTGTAGGCCCTCATTTTCGTGTGGCTTAATTCCGGATGATCTGCGACTTCCAATGTGAAATGCGTATGATTTTCTTTTGTTTACTGTACAACCAGAAACTTCACCGAACGCTCTTACGGTCTGGGAAAGTTCGTCAAAGCTTTGCTGTTTTCCATCTAGAAACACCATTGTATCATCAGCTAGCAATGAAAGTTTTACCGGAACGTCGTTGATGCTAATTCCACCAATGTTGTTGTTGTTTTTATTGTTAATGCCAAACATTCCATGCATAGTACAAAGAGTGTTGGTGATAAGGGATCGCTCTGTCGTACACCCTTTGAGATTAAAAATTCCTCTGAAATAAATTTGTTGTTTGTCATTCAGCTCTGTAGTACATAGTTTTGACAGATTCTTTGATATAGGATCCAAAGCCGTATGCCTCGAGGCAGTTCCATATAAACGGCCACTTGATCGTATCGAAGGATTTGTACATATCTAAGGTTAGGATGTATGCAGGAACATTAGCATAATCAGCATAGTCCATTACATCAAAAAGCAATCGAATGTTATCTCCAATGTACCGTCCTGGTATAAAGCCATTTTGCTCTGGACCGATGTGAGTGTTCAGGTGGGCTTTGATTCTGATGTTGATGACTTTGGAAAAGATTTTGTAATCTGTGTTCAGGAGGGTGATAGGTCCGTAGCTTTCTGGTAGTAAAGGATCTTTGTTTTTTTAAGGATAAGGGTGACAAGTCCAACTCTTTGTGTTTCTGACAATTCCCCTTTATCGATGGCGTGGGTCAGAGATTTTTAGCCAGATCTAAATCATGTGGTTTCACTGAGATTCCCCGACAACTTTTTATACAAACAACGCCACCTTGCGGTTAGACCGTTGGTACAAAGAAACCAATGTTTGGTGCGTCTGAATGGCAATTTATTGGCGGTGATTTTTCTTTTTTTTGATTTAAATATTTTTTAAGATTGATCGCTTATCGTCGTCGCTTCTTCCCTTTCTTTCCTTTGCGTCCCTTCTTGCGTTTGGACTTTCGATTAGGGTTGACTCGCTTAGGAGATTTGCGTGATCGCCTTATTCCCTAGAAGCCACGTTTCTTGGATCGTCGTCTATTTCTCTTCTTTCCCTTCTTCTTTTTGCCCTTTTTGGATTTATTTCCCTTTCGCTTCTTTTTGCCTTTCCTGCCCTTATTGTGGCAAAGACGGCGTTTTTTGGCCTTCAAACCACGCCCTTTCCCGATCAACCTGAACCTCCCGCCCTTATTTCGATAGATATGACCGGATTTGTTCATTCGCTTTAAAGCCCTACCGACTGCTTCACCACGTTTCATTATGAAGCAACATGGCAAACTTCTAAGACAGATTCGGTTTACCGAGCTATAACTTACACAGTGATAACAACTTCAAAGAACACATGCAGGGCATATTATAACATGGCAAACAGAACCACGTGTTCGTGATTACTTTATCTGTACCGTATGATATTGTGGGATGAGGGAAATATACTGAAACGTAACTTGTGCTGGGAGTGCGTAGGGCCACAGGAAATAATTTTCATCATCAGATCTTTTCGGTAAGATAAACACGTTTTCGCACAATAAATTGAGGTTATAATCTTTAATTTTGTAAAAAATTGATACATATTGGTGCACATCTACACATAATTAGCTAACATTTCCTGTCTGAATTCTGGACAGATTTCAAAATTAACGACATAGAAAGTTCAAAACCAATAATTATTATAAGCTTGGTATAAATCATCGATTGACTATACTTGTATTGGTTTTAAAAGTTTGGCTAATTTATATACGTTGAAATAATAAACTATATTACGTTATAACTTTTAGAACGTATTTCCCAAGGTTACTTGCGGTATGTAGTCAAGTCACTTTATCATTGTTTAACCTACAAATTCCATTACAATTTAATGTTAATGAGCTGCACCAGTACCGAAATATCAACTGCTATATCAAACTGCGCCAGAAGATATCACTTGATTGGACATTTTCTTCCTTATTATTTAAAGCGTAAATGTGACTGTTTACATTTTTCAAAGAATTTATTACAGGTTAACATATAGAGTTCTTTATTTTATTTTACCCAGTGTTGCCTTTTTGGTTTGTTTTATGTTAATTTCGCTCATCCGTTATTACCGACTTGTGTGTCATTACTTTGTTTGACTTTAAAAATATTTAGTAAATGACGAGATCTAGACGAGAGTGGTCGGGTTTGGGTATAATTGGTGGGTCGCTGCAGATATACCAGATTATCCCACAAGTTGTTAGAGCACGCAAACATATTATCGATAACAAGCGAGCATTCGTAATCAACAAGAATGGTAACGCGACAAGAATTGACGAAATCAACAACGGGCATCGAATTCGTCCCTTCGAAACCCTTGGTAAACTCATCGGAAAAAGCAAGAGCGGACGGTAGCGATCAACTAAAACGAACTAAGCGCAGCAAAAAAAGAACGAGCACAAGCGTGCCTAATTAACCAGAAGCACACAAACAACCTTGCCACAAATTTCCTGTTCCGGCACCGAACTACCTAGTGTTGGCCTATGCGGTCAAGTTTGATAAAGCTGCCGTACATCTGAGTGTGGCGATCCCAATAATAACGACAACAAGGATTGAAAGAAATTATCGACGGAAAAATAAAAAGCATTAATATTGACTCCTAACACACCGTATAGTACCGTTTTTCCACGATATTGCTACATCTTTTTAACTTTAGACACGGTAACGATTTTGTTATCAATATTACGTATAGTAATCTCCAATAAATTTTAAATTTCACCACTGAAATTCCTGCGTAAGGCCAAAGACCGACTGAAAAACACCATATTAAACATGTTACGAACATCCTCCACATCCGCACCTCTGGATGCAACACCTGACACACTAGATTCACCACTACACCAGCGGGAAGTTTGTACTTGAGCGAAGGGTAGTGACTGAACCAATTGTGTAGCGCCTGATAGCCTGGGGCAGTCGGCTTACTAAACCAAACGCTTGTCACCCCAGTTGTTGTACATCCTGCTTAGTCGAATGACCCCAATCCTATAATCCTCTACCTGTCCGGTCCCGAAGCTTTTCCCAGTTCTCCGCCACAACTTGGTTTCACTGCTCTGAGAGCACCTTCAGGCGTTTGAGAATCACGTCACAGCCTGTTATGTTCCACGCCGTGATATCTGTCTTACCCGACGTCGCGTTTTTACTAGTCCAACACGCTTTAGAATGTGATGCTGTTAACTCGTGCGACATGATAATACGGGCATTGTTACGCACGTACGCACGAAACACCGACAGTGATTTGGATAATCTTTTGTGGCGCTTCGATATCAGCGATAGTTTACCCACCGATAGAGTAAATACAATGCTAGGCGTGGATAAGAATAGTACGCTTGAAGAAAGCGAATCATGAGACGTAATATCATCGGTTTAATACCCGTTTTGGTAACGACCATATTAAGGTCACGAAACGATTTTGCTTAGATAAGTTAGCCTTGTGTGCTGACCACATGGATTTCGGTCCATACACTGCGTTCGAATCCTATAAACAGAGTCCGATTAACTCGTCCTTGGAGAGGGGACTTGAAAGTCGAACAAACAAACTATCGTATTGGGTTATATAGGAATTACGACATCCTACACGCATACCACAAGAACAACCGCCCCACCGCGCCATACAACTGCTGCAGTCTCAACACTTCAGACAGCCTACCCAACCAACCTCTTACCAACAATACTATCTACCCGACAACGAATATGTATTGACAGAAGCGACAATTTGCTATTTTAATTCACGTTATGGACACCGTGCAACTGCTGTGTGCCTTGTGGTTGGACTTCTGAGGCACCGTATCAAAAAACGAATTAGGATTTTTCCTATAATTTCATGTACCTGTGTGGTACCCTCTTATCAGTTCTTATTTGTGCACGACGAAGCGAATCCGCTTAGATTTCTCATCGACACTGGTGCTGCTCTGTCACTCATCCCGGCGTTGGACAACGAACGATCCGTGTATCATTGCCAAACCACTTTAGTTGCACTAAATACTCCAAACATTTCCACCTTCGGTAACAAGACATTAGATATGTTAGGTGCTTTGCACCCTCATGGCTTCGCAACATTAATGGCACGTCAAAGCCGCAACGGCTGGCTAGGCTATTTACCTTGGATCATGCTCGGTTTGAGAGCCGCATTCAAACGTAATCTTGATTCGTCCAACGCGAAACTCATGTACGGCACCCGCTTTGTTTGCTCGGACATTTATTTGAACCGACGGAGGTCCAGATTAACCGCGGAACGTCCTTAAACGAGCTACAATACTGAATGGACTCCCTGCGACCAATTCCAACTCGACCCCCTTGCGAAACTTTATTTATTATAACCATTATTGACGTGTTCACATGTGTTTGTACGTGTGCATAAAGTCAGGCGATCACTGCAGTGCCCGGAAGACGGACCTTTTCGCGTCATTTACAGTTCCGACAAGTATTTCACCATTGAGTTCGTAACAGACACGACTACATCGATCGTCTAAAACCAGCGTTATTCGATATCACAGAAGTCGCTGACCCCTTACCCAGCATTGAATTCCACGTCAGTCGACATCGACCCAGAGAAGTATCAGTCTCCCGCAAACACGCAGCACTCAATTACACACCCTCCCATCCACGATTCACCCGTTGGACGAACACGTGTCGGGCGCGTAATACATAGACCCCCACACTTTTTCATGTATGAAACAAACCTTTAGGAAACAAGTCTCCAAGTTACCCTGAATCTCACCCTATACCTACACCTACGCGAGTATTCGTTTCTGTCATCAAACTCCTAGTTTTTTTTGGATTAATAACGCGACATAGTACATGGGGACAGATTACATAATACATTGGCTTATTAAATTGAGCGTACACAATTGCATTATTACATTATTTATAACAGGTTAGGCTACCTAGAGTATTGCCATATCTATTGTTGTAAAAAAAGAATTCAAAAGGAAAGGAATTAAGGGTTTTTTTAATACGTGATGCATCTCGTAGATTAAATCGTTGTCGAATTAATTATTCTCCCGTTTGATTACGTTGTCTTTTCACAATTTTTGTTATTTATTTTTCGTATTAATACATTATTATTCCAAATGTGTTCATTTTTCATATCTATTAGCGTTTTCATTTTTATTACTTCGTGTTTTAAAATATTGGCGAGTTTAGGTGCAATGATATTTATTGTGGTATTATATAACATTATCCCTTCTTTCAGAGATATTTTATTCTTACACATTCGGTTATGAATTCGCTCGATATTCTTTTTAACTTTATTTATGGTTCCGCATTCTACTAAGATATGATTGATACTATCAGTCGGAAGTTTACAAAATTTACAATTGGTAATTGCTATATTGCCGTTTTGATGAATTTTATTGGCATGCGTTTTATTCCAGTTGCCTAAAAAACGCTTTATGTGCGATTTTATAACTGATTACTCTATCTATATTATCGAAGAATGGTTTGACTCCTTTGCTTTTTAGCGTGATCTGTTGCCATGGTATTATTATATTGTTGACTTTTATTTTCTTTGTAGTCATTTTTTATTAGTATATCGTAGATTGGTCTTAGTTTTGATGTTGACCAATCATAATTTTGTTGGCTAACTATTCTCACGATTCGTTTAATTTGGAGAAATATGGTTTCCGCTTCGTTGGCGTTGGGACTCATATTCGTATAAAGATTAGGGTTTATTAATTTTAATGTTGAACCTAGGTTGTATAGCGTAACCATTTATACCATGGTGACGTTACCGATGTTAGTTTACTGATCGTAAAAAGTGGAGTAGCTCGTGCTGCCTCTATTTTAAGGTTAATGTCCGGAACATTTAATCCTCCGCCGCACGTTGGCGCTATCATTGCTTTTTTCGCTATTTTTTCTTTATTACTTGGGTGCCAAATAAATTTTAAAATATATGTTATAATTTGTTTATTTACGGATTTTGGAATTATTATATACTATGCTATATTTAGGATTTGCGGAAAAAAGAGAGCGTTTATAATCATAAATCTCCCTTTTAATGTTAGTTTCCTGTCTCTATGTTTATAGAATAGGGTTCTATTTATCTGCGTTATTTTGTTTAAGTATTCGTTTGTGCACGTGGCTGTAAGGCTCACGCGAAGGCCAAGTATTTTTATGTTTTCGCTAATTATATTATCGCCAAAAGTTGACTTTGCAACTTCAATAAGTTGGGCATCGTTGAGATTATTTGGGTTTTATTTGGGTTAATTTTTTGTCCGGATATTGTTTCGTAGGTTTTTAATTCTCTCATTGCTTCATTTAGCGATTCTTTATTTGCTAGAAAAAGGGTGAGGTCGTCCGCATATTGTTCTGTTTTGATTTTTATAGGTCCAATTTTCATTCCTTTGATTTTTGAATTGTTATTTATTTTCCGTGTATGGGTTTCTGCTACAAGTAGGAAAAGGAGAATACTACACGAGCACTCCTGACGGATGCCACGTTTTATTGTTATTGGTCGTGTGAGGGCGCCGTTTACTAGTATTTGACCGTTTATATCGTTTTAGAGGATTATTAGTACGGTCGTGTGGCCAAATGGTTAACGCGACCGATACAAATACCTAATCCTATGCAAAAACGGTCCGAGTAACGAGTCCACCATGGGTTCGAAACATGGCTCGGTAACCAGGTAATAAGCGTCGAGGGAATGTTAAGTTTAACTAATATTGCGTTTATAAAGGGCTTACACGATCGAATGCTTTTTCAAAATCGACCGCCACTATTGAGGTTTGCTTCTTAAATTTTTTAATTTTTTTGTTGATTCTATTATGGCGGTTAAACTCCTAGTTTAACTTTCCCACTTTACCCTTGTTTACCTGCCTCGGTGTTGATTATGCGTGGCCCATTCACTGGTTTATTCACTGGTACATGCCTCTGTTATTGGGAAACGACTGTATAGTTATCAGGACGCGCACGACAGTCGATGTCACGAATCCGAGCAGAAAAAAATATTTTCAAAAATGACAAAGGGAACTGGTGTAGCTTTCTTTACACTACTTAGTGTTGCCCTTTTTTGATTTGTGTTATGTTAATTTCGCTTATCCGTTATACCCGACTCGTTTGTCGTTACCTTGTTGTCCTTTGATAATTCATTACAGAGTGTCTTTTCGAAGTTTCAATCGGAAAATTATGATAATTTTCCCAACATGAGCATTTTAGTAATGCTGTAGCAGGCCTCTTTTTTCGTCGTCCGTTGTATTTTGTTTTTTTGGCACGTGTATCAACCGTCAATGTCTAACTTTTTATAGCTGTATTTCTGTTGGCAACAAAGGTATAAAACGCTTTAGTCTTGTATTTCAATTACCGCAGCATACTGTCAATGTCGTTCCAACGCCGTCTATCGCATTCCGCGGAATTGATAGAGTAAAGGAGTCACTCCGTCGGTAAAGCTATGTGGTTTAACGCATCGTTTGGTTTAGAAATTCAACAGCTTTATCAGGTCAAGTTCCTATGTGTTTCACGTTGTTAAGGGTGCTATTGAAGTTTTTTAATTCCAATTTTCTATGATGTTTTCTATAATAAATATTGTAAGGTAAAACTTTAACTTGTTGCATGAAAGCCGCTTCAAAATCCAAAGGTTTATCATAATTTACAGATGAAAGAATTTCAAGTCTATTGTGGTCCTTTTTTTGTTTTGGTTTTAAACCATATCGGGTCCGTTTCTGAGCTCCAATATAGTTCTTATGCATTCTCTGTTTGAAGATTGTTGGATTTCACGTTGAACCCAATAAATTATTCTGTCTGCTCCGACAATAATCTTTTAAGTTTACCAAAATATTTGTTATGTTAGCCACAGCAAGAATGGTTGAAAAAATTCAAAGCCTAGTAATTTGATAACACAATATTTTTTTAAGTATTCATCAATTGTGCTAAAAAATTCAAATATTCTTTAATCCAATGGCAGTGGGGCATGGAAAAGAGTGTTGAATGCATCTTTTCATCAAAATTTAAAACTATTCATGTTGATAACAATAGCTTTAAGAACTGTTCACCACAACCTCTAAATTAGGACACAAATTATTGCAAAGCATCTACACAATCACACACTATCGACCTTACTTACTTAGTGATCGGTAATATAGCAAAACGTCGAATGGATATAGCAAAACGTCGAATAGATATGCTAACGCGTTCATAGATAAAGCAGGTAACGAATTGGATTATAATAAATATGCCGATGGTTGTTTCCTAATCTTAACGAGAGAAATTGCCAATTACCACTATTCAAAAATCATTTTGATAGGATAGGATAGGATATTCATCTTTATCCCCGTGAATGGGAAAACCAATTGGGTTAACACACGGGCAATCGTCAGATTGTGGGGCCAGGGGGTTTTCAACGATCTAATGGACCGGAACCAAGTCCCAGGGTCCGCCGCCGTCTATATCTGGTACATAAATCTCCGCTCCGACTCCATATGTACACACATGGCGTTGAACTAATCTCGACTGGCAGCGGAACCTCCACTAAATAGACAAACCGGAAAACTCTACTCGTATTCTTTATTAAGTTTTATCGCTATGTATCTCTGTGTATATGTAATCGCACAACGCTTTATAAAGCAAATAATGACGTAGATGACGTCATGAGGTAATAAGTGTCAATGACGTCACAAGGTTGAACAGAACATACATAGTTGGCGTCGAATAAATGAAATAAATGCAGTTTTTACAAATATTATGTCAAAACTGCTACAAGATCACCTCGCACCCATCGTCGGGTTACCGGAGCTATTACAGTGTGTTGTGTATGATAGACACGTTCATTTAATTTGGTTGATCCCATTAATCCGCGGGGTTCAGGCAATGTCCGTAAAGTGCCTTGTCCAAGGACACAACCGACTAGTTAGCGACCAGTTTTGCACCTGCAACCTTTTGATTGAAAGGCGATGCACTTTTTTACCAACGGGCCGGACATAATGGTAAGCTCTAATTTTTTAAGGTTAAAAGCGACCAGTTCCTATGATTATATAATAAAAATGTATACTTATTTTGTAAGTAACTGAGTAACCACACCAATTTAGTGACTAAAGTGCTATGAACAAAATCCCATAGTATGTGAAAACAGTTAAGAGAAATAAAGCACACACAAAGTAAACCCCCGAGCACCTTATCTACAATCGTTACATTACTTTATACTTCTGGGAGTATTTAAGCGAGCTTATTTGGTTCCTATTGGAGACACTAGATCGTCCTTACCATGTCCTATTTATTAGCCCAAAGTGACTCCGACAATCCTCAATTCCACAACGTCACGGAAGGTTTGTTTTTATTGTTGATAATATACAACTACAGCCACCTTATAGACAAGGATCGATGAATAATTTGGTCATGAACACGGCAAAATATAAAGAATTTTTCATGGAGAGGTAACCCAAGGTCACGTAATATCACGTTATATAAGTTATGCTTTTTAAAACTACATGTTTATACCATCTACCATCTCTCTCCAAACAGACCACCACTCAACATAAAGTTTAAAAAAGGAGTTAGTGATAACAACACGTGAAGCACATAATCAACAATGACAATTCGTGGATTTACTACAGGTTATTCCGAACCTTTACCGCCTATTGCTGTATACAGTGCGTGGGAAATCAGTGATGACGACATAACGTACAAAATAAACATTGACAAACTGCGAAATATTGCTACAAAGGGTTTTAAAAAAATAAAGGTTGTTCACACGTGATTTAATATTTTGGTTAAATTCCACCAGGAAAATACTTGCAGTGCCCTAAAATGTATAGGAATTTTATTTAGTAGTCGATATTCTTTGTTATTCGACACCTTAGATCTATGGAAACAGTTTATCGTAACATTTAGGTATTTAATGTGTTTTTTTATTTACCATTGTGAATACAACATCATTCAGAAACACATGAATATACAGTTCGGATAGTTAACTCGGGAGTCCATTGGTTTCGGTTTGCAGAAACAATCTCTTTACACTTTTTGAAATTTTTCCAATTGCGATTATGTAACCACAGAATCCACTTGCAAAATAAATATAAAGATGACACCAAAAAGGGGTTTTAAAAAAAGGCTAACCTGTGGTTGACACTCTCGAATGTTTATCCTTGCAACGGTTACGCTGGTTGTTAATCTATCTATGTCAAACATACCTTCAAGCAACAATCTGTATCTTCCATACGGTATCTTAAATCATGTAACCGACACTTTAAAAGTGTGAGAATGATAACATCAACTTCTCTTCCATGTGTAGTAATCGTGTTAAATTTACCATCATTATCTAACAATTCTTAAAGTTTTAATCCCTAAAGTTTATTTATTTTTTTTTTTATTGGGCGACTGATTTACGCATCTACCGGAATTCCGGCCGTACATAATAATAAATATATACACTTATTTACACAATTTACATTTTTACATATTTACATATTGAAAAATTACATTTTATATATTAACAATTGTTTCAAATAATTTCAGGTCTTGGATGTTGAGGAATCAATGGAGATAAGTATGAGTGGTCGTTGCTACAGAGGATTTTTAAGATGCATGAATTTTGAAGAGAAGTGCCCTCAAGCGAAAGTCCCTCCTTTGTAATTTATATTGTTAATTTGGTGATTTTTCGAAACATTACATTTTAGCCAAGTCCATAGTTTTGCACCCTGTCTTTAAAAATAAGAAAAAAATATGTATATATTAATTATATACTTTTATATTAATTATATTAAATATATATATTATTAATTACATATTGATTTATTAGGATATAGTCATTATTTATTTGTAGGTTATAGGTTTAATTAACTTAAGATTTTTAAATTATGTTTTATCATATGGCGTAAAATTATATTTTAGATATAGATTCTCTTGAATATATTCATAAATAAAATAAGTAATTAGTTTTCTGATTGATTGTTTAAATTTTATTTTAACGATCCAAAGTATTTTTCGCATGAATTGAGCATTATTCCATAAGTATATATTTTGTATATCTAATTTTTGTTTTTCTCTTAATATTTCGCTTTTGGCAATAGATAGAATTTTTATTATTAAAAGATCCCGTTTTTGCGAATTATTCCCTTTACTATATAGAATTAAATTATCGTTTCTATTATATTGTTTAACGGATATATTATTTGCGTAATAAAAAAGGTTATCTTGTATTTACAGTTGCACAGATTTAGGGTTTCAGGTGATTAAAAGTGTTTCGTTTGTTCACTATAAAATAAACATTAACGAGTTATTTCATTGGATTACGTACACAACATCTATACACCAAGGATAAGCGACTACATACAACAAATGGAACATAAACAATACAGAGCACAACAATGAGGACAACGGGCTTAAATACCATATAGGGCGAAGAAATATATGCGATATGGTCGTCGATCATGCAGGGTTAATAGACGCAAAATGATCACGCAGCGTGTTTAAATCAAACATTTTAAATCAAAGAAGTTCGAACGAGTTTCGCTGCCACTTTCTACAGCACTTACATTTCACTAAATCTGATTAAAATTTGGTCTAACGGTTAAGTGCGTCGCCTTTCAATCGAAAGTTTGTAGGTGCAATAGTGGTCGCTAGCTAGTCAGTTGTCCTCGAAGGCACTTTCCGGACATTGCTTGAGCCCAGCGGATTTATGGGTTCTACTAAATTGAAGGAATTAACGTATCTATCATATATAACACATTGCAATAACTCCGGTAACCCGACGATGGGCGCGAGGTGATCTGACAATTGCCCGTGTTTTAACCTCCTTGGTTTTCCTATTCACGGGGACAAACATGAAAACATGAATATCCCATCTTATTTTAAATTTTTTATTAAAACCGCGAAAGAACAATTATGTACAAAATCATAATTGAAGGTGCGGCTAGCTATTCGGTTATGCAATCATTAATACAAACACAGTGTAATCACATTCAGTTATTGGTCAGCATCACATTGCGCCGGTGTCGGTCTTCTTGTGTTTCTACCGCCATCCCAATCCTTGAATAACTCGCACCACTTCCACTTTTACATTTTCGAATTTTACATCAGAGACATTCGATGTAAACCCCAGTACATCTAAGAAATGACAATATCATTTAGGCCCGCCTAGGATTAGTTTCCACATTCACTTCTGATCACATTCGTATACTGTTTAAACGAGCGAAAGGTGCTTCTTATTGACGACCTTTCTACAAAACAAACGAGGGTCTCATGATTCTGAAAACAACAGAGTGCATCACTGATAAGTTACACGAGTCGTGCGTATATCAAAAGATGCTATGCTTGTCCAGAACACGCGGGGTTTTAAGACGGGTGGTTCTCAGGATTTTGATTTCATCAGAAAAAAGTTCACCTGTCTCTCGCGCTCCCCTAATTGTAGTTCTGACGAGCGCTACGCTCCAGTAATCATAGGTATTCCCCATGTCGTCAAATAATATTCAGCCAGTAGTAACTTCAGTGCGACATTGTTCGAGACTGATTAGACGAAGCAAAGTAACTTAGCAGCCGGTG
Organism: Ciona savignyi; assembly: GCA_000149265.1. Classification (NCBI taxonomy): domain Eukaryota; kingdom Metazoa; phylum Chordata; class Ascidiacea; order Phlebobranchia; family Cionidae; genus Ciona; species Ciona savignyi. The sequence continues at coordinate 139,112 of CH002035.1, read as the reverse complement.
ATCACGTATAATTTACGTATGTCTATTAAGCATAACAAATTATGTATGTCTATTCAGCATGGTCATAATATAATTTAAATTCTCGCATATATATGTTACTTTATTGTTGATTCAATTACTATTCTTTAGTTTTTGAAATATGTAGGTAGTAACAAAATGTTAATTTTTCCTAAAGAGACTATTTAAGGAATTCAATACTGATATATCGTCAACACCTCTCTGACGTACATTACACTTATATTTCTATAAAAGTGGAACATTCGACATTGAAAGGATATATTTCGTGATCTTGGAACTTCTACCATCGCAAGGTTTGGGTAAGTTAAAATATTATCCATCTCGAATTAAAAATTATGAAATTCGATCAACATAAAATGGTGTGGTGTGATTGACCAAGTAGAATTTTAGTTCCTACTTATGTTAACAAAATTTATCTATTTTTACCACATTTATAAATATGAACACAGGCTTATGTATTTGTATTTTTAAAAACAATAAATTTTAAAGGAAAACACTCATGATGTACCCGTTATCCATTCCATGAGATTTTCGGAAGATTTAACGGGAAATTTGATTTTGCATCCCGGCCGATTTTTCGTTAATTTACTGATGTCTGTCCGCAAACCTAACCATGCAAACACAACAAAGCTAATTATATCGTTAAAAAATAATCGATGTGATTGTTACACGATTGCTTACGGTATATGGAGAAATACTGGAGTCTATTATAACGCTGTTAAAAAATAATATCGGAGAACCGTTTTAAAATTCGGTCACGGATGTTTAATTTTCAATAGTCCACTGGTTACATATGTTTTATGTGCGAACTTTTAAACCAATACAAGGCTCGTCAATACTTTTATGCTTAAACGAAATGCTGTAAATTAACTCAATGCGTCACCCGTCTACCGTTTACGTTTAAGTTTCACTCGTTAACAAATGACAGGCCATTAGAAATCAGTAACAGTATGTAAAGTGTTTGTGGTTTAATATACGTAATAATTTGTTACATAAAAATTGCATTAAAATATAAATTTTATTCAAATATGCTATAGTTCGGACGGGCGTTACGGTCCAGTGAACACGCGTCATATATACAATTTACATAGGTCTGTCTATACAGCCTATTCAAAATAGGTAACACATTTGTACCAATTTTTATGTTTTAACGTTTATATCTTGGTTGATTTTTAATCTGATTTCCCGAAGTATTTGTGCAAAACTTACTTTGCAAACACATCAAAGGTAACAACGTCCTAAAAATTGTTTTGATACATGATAGCTGACGCTATGTAATACTTGAATTTAGTATGTATGACGTTAAGCAATAATAGCGAAGAACCACTTTAAAATTCTTTATTATAACAAATAATGTTTGATTTTTTTTAATTCGCGCAGTGGTGAAAACCAGAAATCGCCATTTCGTAAGTAAATTCGATTTAGCAGAGTTTAAAAGAAACGGAAACCTGTAAAAGGTGAAAAATTGTTGGAACGAACAATAGATTCTACAAAAGAGAGCGCGACCACATCTCGAGGTAAGTTAAGCGTATCGCCCTGAATACAACTGCATAACTCGTTCCGCTAGCAGTTTGCTGTATTACGTTTTAAATCTTAATAAAATATAAAAATAATTTGCAAGGAGCTTCGCTAACAAGGTGCCAAAATAAAAACGGCTAATTTAATACGAATTTCATTATACTATGCAAATATAAATTGAAAATGCTACAAAAAATATCGTAATTAAATCTATCTGTATGTTCTATTTAAACTGCAAAGTTTAAAATATACCTGAACTTTTATTATAAGCTTGTCTAAACTTTAACAAATTATGAAGCAAATCAATAAAAGATATCTTTTATTTGTAAGAAACGTTTACACAATCAAATTTTAATAAAATCGAAAAGTTACTGCAATTTAAGTTTAAATAACTCCACCGGTGGCAAATATTTTTAATTGTGAAATTTTAACCAATATCTCAAATTGATTTTCCATTCAATCATTCTTGATCGAGTTAGACACGCTAACAAAACGTAGTGCCTTCGCGCGATATCTTTGGATTAGTACGTAAGAGGATAAGATACTCCCCGCTAAAGCAAGCAATATCTGAATTGCTACCAACACATGTTGTTATTATTAGAGACCAAATTTTTATTTACCATTCTAACCAACGTAAACTTAATTTACCAATAGCCTGCCATTCCATATACGGCCGCAGGAAGCCTTAGATTTTAATTCAAACTTGAAGTTCTTTTTTCGTCGATTTCACTGCAATTTTTTATCTTGGTTGATTTTTGTCTAATTTCTCGATGTCGGTTTTCAAAACTAACGTTGTAAAGCAATAATAATGGCGTAAAACCGGTTTAAAATTCTTAACTCAAATGAGCCTTTTTTTACTTCGCACAGTGAGGAAAACCATAAATATCCATTTTGTAATTATCTTCGATTTAGCAGAGTTTGAACGAAACCGAAACGGAAGGAAAGTGGATGGTGAAGCTTGTCTTATTTTTGTCGTCTCATTGGTGCTTCCTACGCAACGTGAAAGGTGTTTTCCTAATTGTGTTTACTTTTTTTATAAAGTTTGCATCGTTATTACAATATTGTGAATTAGGCTTCATCGCACAAGCGTTGCCTTACTCATGCGTCGCCTAACAACACCTTGTTTTAAAGGAGTCGAATATCGAAGGTGACTACAAACGCTATTGTTGAGACGAACAATAGATTACAGAGGAGAAATAGCAACAAGAGCTGGAATTAAGCCGAACCACATTTCGAGGTACGTAAAGCTAGTTTTGCTGACCTGGACGTGTGAAGTAATATTTTGTCAAACTAAACAGTTTTTTTTTCATCTCTACCGGATTCGTTTGGTTTACACACGTTAACAATTGACAGGATATAGGACAACAGAAGCAGAATTTTACTTGTTTGACCTTTAGTAAAATTAGCACGTTATTTCATAATTAAGAATTAAAAGTAATAATTTTTTAATTGCTACAAGAATTGTTAGGGCGGATTGATCTGTCTATCGCGCTCTCGTAAACGTAGTTCTGGCGAGCGATACCCTCCAATAAACATGAGTATTCCATTGCAAGCCAAATGACATTCACCCAGTGCTAACTTCAGTGCGACATTTCTTGAGACTGATTATAAATATAAAAGTAACTTAGCAACCTGCTTGCTACGTCCGTTCTAGTTTAAATATAAAGTATCTATACAGCATGGTCAAAGACATTATAATAACAGTATTTAACTGTCATTTCAGTTTTTAATTATTTACTACTCTGTTGTTAATGGGAGACGATGTGTCGAAATGTTCATCTTTATATTTTTTTATATAATTTCTTTTTGTAAAAACACAAAAAAATACAACGAAATATTGTATAACACTTGCCTGGCACCTGTTAACCTTTACTCCGCATTATTCGTCGATTTCACCGGGGATTTTGTTTCTGTCTCCCGCTCGATTTAACTTAATTTTTCGATGTCTAACAGAAAACGTGGAATTATATTAAACTGAAATACATAACTTAGAGAAAAAAATAGAGTCTCAAAAATGGAATTGTCACATGATGACTGAAGCCATATTAGGAAATACTCGAAATAAGTAAAACGCATTAATGCAATAATAGCGTAGAACGGGTTTAAAATTCTTAATTCAAACAAATGATATTAGACCTTTCTCTTTGCACGGTTGTGAAAACCATAAATATCCATTTTGTAATTAACTTTTATTTAGTGGAGTTTAAAAGAAACGGAACCGGAGAAACGTGGAGGGTGAAGCTCGTCGTCTCTTTGGTGTTTCCTACACAAGGCGAAAGGTGTTTTCCTAATTGTGTTTACTTTGTTTTCTAAAGCTTGCGTTGTTATCACAATATTATGAATTAGCTTTCATCGCACAAGCGTCGCCTAACTCACGAGTCGCCTAACAACTAATTGTTTTAAAGGAATCGAATATCGAAGTCGACTACAAACGCTATTGTTGGTACGAATAATAGATTCTAGAGGAGAAATAGCAACAAGAGCTGGAAATAAGCGGAACCACATCTCTAGGTAAGTAAAGCTAGTTTTGCTGACCTGGACGTGTAAAGTAATATTTTGTCAAACTAAACAGTTTTTTTTCATCTCTACCGGATTCGTTCGATTTACACACGTTAACAATTGACAGGACATATAATGGGACAACAGTAACAGAATTTTACTTGTTCGGCCTTTAGTAAAATTAGCACGTTATTTCATAATTAAGAATTAAAAGTAATGAATTTTTAATTGCTACAAGAATTGTTAGGGCGGATAGATCTGTCTATCGCGATCTCGTAAACGTAGTTCTGACGAACGCTACGCTCCAATAAACTTGGGTATTCCATTGAAAGCCAAATAACATTCACCCAGTGCTAACTTAAGTGCGACATTTCTTGAGACTGATTATAAATATAAAAGTAACTTAGCAACCTGCTTGCTACGTCCGTGCCTAGTTTAAATATAACGTATCTATACAGCATGGTCAAAGACATATTAATAACAGTATTTAACTGTCATTTCAGTTTTTAATTATGGGTCCCATTTGGAAAAATGGGACACATATTGTTTTTGTCCGTTTTTTTTTTTTTCTTTTTTTTTTTTTTTTTTTTTTCGTCAAAGGTTTGACAGTCATGGCTTGTGGCTCCAACATCTACCAGAAGGGGTGATGGAATTGCAATAAAATTTAAACATTTGTTAGTGCACATGGTCTAGATATGCAGAAGCTCAAATTTTGGGTAATTTAATTTGGGGAATTCCCCTGAGAGGTGAAAAACCAAAACGGTACTTTTTTTAAAAAAGGTACCTTTTTTGGCCATAGCGATTGATCGGCTACTCCAATTTTAATTAGATTTGGTAAATTGTAAGAACATTAGCCAATGATACAAACTTTAAAAGAAATCAAAAAATTACCTAGGGTAATACCCGAAAAAATAAGATTTTGTTCTCAAATCATGATTGTGACAGGCATGGCATGTGGCTCCGACATCTACTAAAAAAAGTAATGGAATTGCAATAAATTTTAAAATTTGTTAGCGCACATAGTCTAGATATGCGGAAACCGAAATTTCGGGTGATGAATCTAGGGGAATTCCCCTTAGACGTTAAAAACCACAACGGTATTTTTTTCTATATAAATAGCCTTTTTTGGGCATAGCGCTTAAACGGATGCTACAATTTGAATCAGATTTGGTGGAATGTAAGTGCATTAGTCACTGATTTAACACTTAAAAAAAATAATAAAATAACCTAGGGAAATACCAAAAAAATGGGATATGTTCTCAAATCATGTTTGTTACCAGGATTCCATGTCACCCTGACATCTTCCAAAAGGAGTAATGAAATCGCAATGAAAATTGGACATTTGTAAGACAACATGGTCTATATATGCAGAAACCAAAAATTTGAGTAATGAATATAGGGTAAATCCCTCAAAACGATTTTTTTAATAAATTCGATTTTGTGGCCATAGCGCTTGAACGGCTGCTCTAATTTTATTAAAATTCGGTAAAATGTTAAAACATTAGACACTCTGTGCCAATTCAAAAAAGAAAACATTTACTTAGGTTAATTTCCATGAAAACGAAGTTATGCTCCTGAATTATGATTGTGACAGGCATGCCATATCGCACTGACATCTCCAACAAGAAGTCGACAAAACAGATTAAAACTTTAAGAATTGCTACATAACACGACTCACTTATGTAAAAACAGAAACTTATCTACTAAACCCAGGGGAATTCCCTGAAACAACGAAAAGCTAAATCGGGCTGTTTTGGGAATTTAGCTTTATTTCACTACAGCGCTTGAAAAGAAGCTATAATTTAAAACATTTTTGGTGAAATGTTCATAAATTTAATACGTTTATTCTTTATTTACCTAAACATGGAATATAAGTTTGGTATGTTAACTATGGGACCCATGCGTTTATGCTTGTTATTTACTACTTTGTTGTTAATGGGAGACGATGTGTCGAAATATTCATCTTTACATTTTTTAAAATAATTACTTTTTGTAACAAAAAACAATACAACGAAATATTGTATAACACTTGCCTGGCACCTGTTAACCTTTACTCCGCGTTATTCGTCGATTTCACCGGGGATTTTGTTTCTGTCTCCGCTCGATTTAACTTAATTTTTCGATGTCTAACAGAAAACGTGGAATTATATTAAAGTTAAATACATAACTCAAAGCAAAAATTCCCGAAAATGGAATTATTACATGATGACTGATGTCATATTAGGAAATACTTTAAATTAGTAAAACGTAGTAATGCAATAATAGCGTAGAAAGGAAGGGTTTAAAATTCTTAATTCAAACAAATGATATTAGACCTTTCTAATTGCACAGTTGTGAAAACCATAAATATCCTTTTTGTAATTAACTTTTATTTAGTGGAGTTTAAAAGAAACGGAAACCGGAGAAACGTGGAGGGTGAAGCTCGTCGTCTCTTTGGTGCTTCCTACACAGCGTGAAAGGTGTTTTTTTTTTGTTCTTAATTTTTTTCTAAAACAGTTGGATCGTTTGCAGCAATGCTGTGTATGAGCTTACACCGAACACGCGTCGTCTAACAACAACTTGTTTTAAAGAAATTGAATATAGAAAGTGATTACAAACGCTATTGTTTTTGTATTTTACCGAGCCAAGTTTCGACCCATTAATGGTCTCATCACCAGGATCTTTTTTGTATAAGAGACGGTATATATATATATATATATATATCGGACGTACAGTAGATTCTTGAGAAAAGAGCGCCACCAAATCTGTAGGTATATGTTAAGCGTGTCGCCCTAAGTATATCTACATAACTCGTTCCGCTAGCAGTTTGCTATATTAAGTTTTAAATCTTTTGAAAATATAGAACTAATTTGGAAGGAGCTTCGCTAACAAGGTGTCAAAATAAAAACGGCCAATTTAATACCAATTTCAATATATACTATGCAAACATAAATTGAAAATGCTATAAAAATGATTATTAAATCTTTATGTTTATCAAAGGTTGGAATATACTTAAATTTAATTTTAATCTTGTCGAAAACAAAATATGAAGCAAATCAATAAAAGACATCTTTTATTTATAAGAAACGTCAACACAATCAAATTTAAATAAAATCGAAAGTGACTGCAATTGAAGTTCAAATAACTCTACCGGTAGCAAATATTTTCAGTTGTGAACCTTTAACCCAGTAGTTCTCGATCTTTGTGACCTCGTGGCGCACCCGAGACCAATTAAGAATCACTTTGCTCGGGGAGTCAAAATAATATGCTAAATACTTAAACCATTTTCGAATTTTTTACATAACAAAATTACTGTTTCTTGAGTGCTCTTGCTTTTCAAAAGTTGAACGAACTAGACACTAATCATTTAGTATTTTATGTTCTATGCACACTCTGTCGTAAATTTTAGTGTGGCGCGCCTAGCTATAACCCCTGTGGTGCACCAATGCTCCGCGGCTCACCATTGAGAAGCACTACATTAACCATTATAGGCCCAAATTTATTTTCCATTCAATCATTTTTGATCGAGTTAGACGCGCTAACAAAACTTAGTGCATCGCGCGATGTCTATGGATTAGTACGTAAGAGGGTACTCCCCGCTAATTCAAGCGATATATGAATTTGTACCCACACATGTTGTTAATAATAAATGTTGTTGTTTTTAGAATCCCTAATTATTTTAACAATTTCCCCAATGCAAACTGAACTAACTAATAGACTGCCATAATAAATCATGCCACAGGTAGCCTTAGTTTTTAATTATAATCAAAGATTAAAATTTGCAACCCAAACTTGAAGTTCGTTTTCATAATTTTTAGCAAAAAACTGCTTACATGTTTTGCAAACCCTAGCACCACGTTAGCGATATAATTTCGTAAAAGCCTTGACTACCTTATATAGCTTAGGTATTTATGAAAATCGACAATTTTTTGCAGTAGATTGATAAAATTTAGAAGACTGATGCAATGTACATACCAGAACTTGTACACAAAAAGCAACTTGCTACCTTAATTATATTTCAAACGAAACCATTTAAGCTTACAATCAGTGGCGCCGAACGCGGGTATGCAGAGTACGCCAGGCTACATGTTGTATTCCTTATTTATTAAGGTTTAATTGACTGTTTATCTAAAACAAAAAGTAAACGCAGTTGAATAACAATATAGGAACAGTCAGCTACCACACTAAACCGTAAAGAAATTGTACCACAAATAAACAGCAGGTCAGACACGCAGAAGTAAACGATAATAATTATTACTAACACGAGCGTGCACAAGGTGTTGAACTGAAATTACGACACTTCTCTGACATTTTGCAATATTATGCAGCATCACCCGATTTTTACGCATTTGATTATCAGATCGTCTACATTAATTGCTTGTCTGTACTACAATTCAACTGTGTAAGACATACAAGCGTCGCAATGGGAGATTAAAGCGTTTTTTGTGTCTACATAAGTATATACACGTTAATTCCTTATGCAGTGCCGATCAGGATTTTTCACGATCAATAAAATCCTTGCCGATCCGATCGCGATCTATATAGCGTCAAAAAACGCTTATTTTCTAACGCAAAAATGCAAACTATGAGCGAAACATAGTTTAACTTCACAGCTATAAAGCGATTAAACTTTTATTTACACAAAATAACTACACAGATTAGGCTTAAGCTAAAGCTTAAAACATATAAAATTTAATTTTTTATACGTTTTGTGGTAAAATGTATATATGTACTGTATATATATATGTATTATTATAATCGATATATAGCGTATTGAGAATACATTTGTTCGCACCTTTGCTATGGTTATACAGGGGCTATTGCGACAATGAAAAGTAAAACTTGAGAATCAGCCAGGCGCTTTTATAAGGTAGTTATAGGTTTATTTCAAGCATAAGTTTTATAATCAGTAGCGAGTGTATTAATGACAGTTCGGAAAGCTAATCCGTTTCCTTTAACTTCATTTATTAAGCAATCTT
>CH002035.1:120014-130019 GCA_000149265.1 Ciona savignyi | reverse complement strand
CTACCTTAATTATATTTCAAACGAAACCATTTAAGCTTACAATCAGTGGCGCCGAACGCGGGTATGCAGAGTACGCCAGGCTACATGTTGTATTCCTTATTTATTAAGGTTTAATTGACTGTTTATCTAAAACAAAAAGTAAACGCAGTTGAATAACAATATAGGAACAGTCAGCTACCACACTAAACCGTAAAGAAATTGTACCACAAATAAATAGCAGGTCAGACACGCAGAAGTAAACGATAATAATTATTACTAACACGAGCGTGCACAAGGTGTTGAACTGAAATTACGACACTTCTCTGACATTTTGCAATATTATGCAGCATCACCCAATTTTTACGCATTTGATTATCAGATCGTCTACATTAATTGCTTGTCTGTACTACAATTCAACTGTGCAAGACATACAATCGTCGCAATGGGAGAACAAAGCGTTTTTTGTGTCTACATAAGTATATACACGTTAATTCCTTATGCAGTGCCGATCAGGATTTTTCACGATCAATAAAATCCTTGCCGATCCGATCGCGATCTATGGTGACCAGTCAACTGAACCCCTTACAACTAAACCCCTTTTAACTGAACCCCTTTACAACTGAACCCCTTTCAAATGAACTTCTACAACTGAACCCCTTTACAACTGAACCCCTTTACAACTGAACCCCTTTACAACTGAACCCCTTTTAACTGAACCCCTACAACTGAACCCCTTTACAACTGAACCCCTTTTAACTGAACCCCTACAACTGAACCCCTTTACAACTGAACCCCTTTCAAATGAACTTCTTTACAACTGAACCCCTTTACAACTGAACCCCTTTACAACTGAACCCCTTTTAACTGAACCCCTACAACTGAACCCCTTACAACTGAACCCTTTTACAACTGAACCCCTTACAACTGAACCCCTACAACTGAACCCCTTACAACTGAACCCCTTTACAACTGAACCCCTAAAACTAAACCCCTTACAAAACTGAACCCCTTACAACTAAACAACTGAACCCCTTACGAGTAAAAAACGAAATGTTAAAAGGAAATACAAACTTACACTATTTCGGCCTACAGTCAAATGAACGTCCCGCGTTAGAGTTAATGCTGAAGCGTTTCTTCTCTTCATTTCTTCTGTGTTTTCTGTTTCGCTTTAATTTTTTTGCCTTTCTACGTCTGTGGCTCCTGCTGTTACCCGGTTTCGACGAACGTCCCTGTTGAATATTACAATGTTTTAAGACTGTTAAAATGCAGCCTGCTTCAAAATTGAATATCCGTAACATAGGCAAATACACTCGCTTGCTTCCTTGAAGTGTTATATATTGTAAAGTAAATGCCGTTTTCTGTAAATAAAAATCGACTTAAACAAACTCATTAAAAAAACATTCTTACCAAACTATGCGTTGATTCCAATCTAATTTTTTACATAAATTCAAAACTGCATAAATATATCGTAATGCTCTGCGAAGAAATAAAGAAAGAAAATATATTAATAAACAAATACTACTTTGGCTTATAACTGAAATAAAACAACGAACTTAAGAGTCAAGTATTTAAAACAGGAAAAAACGACGATTTCCAATTACCGAGCGCGTCTTATCGCACAATTTAGAAGCCAGAATTTAAATGCTTTAAGGAACGTAATAGGCGAGAACAAATTAAAGAACAGTGATGAAAAGTTATACAAAGACTGTTAAGGTATTATCGGTAAGGAGAAAAATCTTTACTTGAACCAATATATCACAATGTCCACCATTACATGCAAATGCAGCACACAGCAATAGCTTCGGTAAACTGAGAGCACGAGATACTGGATGATTGTGATTGGCAGTTTTAAAGAATTCTTGTCCCATTAACAAAAATAGATCTCGGTATTCTATTCCAAACCAACCAAAATAGCCATGCATTTCACGTTACGTCTTTCCACGGATCTCGTTCTTCCAACTTAAACTTATATTCCACTTTTACGTTAGGATATTTTTAAGATTTGCGGTTTTTAAAATATTTCATTGTGAACTTCACTTCCATACATAACTAGGAAACTAATATTAAAAAAACTCATGGCCCAAGTCAATTTAACCGAGAAAAAGTCACAACCAGTCACTACAAAAAAATCCGAAATCTTACGCTAGGTATTACTCAACAGTAATAACAATAGCATTGTTACGACTAATATGTCCATTTATAATAATTATTACTTCCTACTACGTTTGTGAGCAACATAGACTACTTACTTTGAATAACTCTCTTCCATTATTGCGAACATTTACTTTGAGCGCTTCCCTCTCATATTGAACTGCATAGTCAACCTTGCTACTGAAAGACTCGGTCAAAATATTTCTGACTGTTGTGTTCGTATCCTTTCCACCAACACTTCCCAGATATCACACCTGTTTATAAAATAAAAGTGGTTTTCTCACTGAATGTTTTGTTTGTGCAAAAAAGTAACATATAGCTTACGCAGAGCAAGCACGCTATTCACGGTTGTTTAGGATCGAAAGCGAAAATTTGTTGAAATCCCGTCATTTATTTAATTAAATTTGCTGTCATTCGTAATTTTTTCATCCTCAAGTCTAAAGCGGGAGTGTGTATGGCCAAAGGACCACAGACAACGAATAATTGCGCGGGCCAGTAAGCATATTGCTTGCTTTTAGTTTCCTATTTGCCATATTCTATGTCACTGCAGAGTGCAAAAATTACAGTCGCCTAACCTCGGTTATTAAACGATTCTGTTTTTAAGAGTTATTATACGAGTCTGTTGAAAGAATCCTTTTAATGAAGTGTTTTAACGACTGTTCGTTTTGCCTTTCCGTCCATGTGTCATGATTATATTCGTTTGCCATTTTTAAATAATTGGGCAAAAAATTAATAATCTAACAAACTAAAAGAAAGCAGAAATTAAAAGCCAATTATTCAGAATGTAAGTTCACCATAAATTACGTAGCAAACTAATTTGATAATATTGGTCATATCGGAACACTCGGGCGGGCCACTTAGAACCTTCCCGACGGCCAAATGTGCCCACGGGCCTCGGGTTGGGCACCCCTAGTCTACAGCTTCCATATCGCTTAATGGTAGCTTCTGAAACAGCTCAACTGAACGTTTTCTTCAATCCCATGTTTGATGCTCGCAGAATTATTATAACATTTTCCAGCTGTGGTTAGGTCATGTCGCTAAGTTGGCTATACAATAGAGGAAAGTAAATTCATTAAATGCAGAAGTGCCCCATAAACACGCATGTATGCATACCAGAAACTCAAAATATTAAAATGTACATACAAAACTTGTAACCAAAAACAGCAACTTGCTACGTCCTTTCTATTTCCAACGAAACCAATTAAGTCAAACACGTCACTTAATTTCTTCGATATACGTCAGCAATTTGGTTTGATACGGCTTAGGTATATATAAATCGACATTTTTTGAAATTTAGTAGGCTAGTGCAGTGTACACACCTGAATTATGAAACACACGTGAACAATGAAAACGATATTTTTGTAACGATACTCGTTACAAGAGACGATGTTTTGGAAAACGAAATTTCGTTACCGAATCAGATTGTGAGATATTACATTTAAGAACGAAATACCGTTACAAAATATCGTTACTTACAACGAAATTTCGTTACCGAATCAGAATGTAAGATATTACATTTAAGAACGAAATACCGTTACAAAATATCGTTAATTGAAACGAAATTTCGTTACCGAATCAGAATGTAAGTCATTACATTTATGAACGAAATACCTTTACAAAATGTCGTAAGTAACGATATTTAGACGTTATTTTTTCGTTGCATTTGTGCTTTTTTAGTCTCTCTGGTTGTACTAGTGGTCAAAACAATTTTTTGCATCTTGTTTATAAAAGTTTAAAAAATGTTAGGAACCACAACCTGATTTTAAAATATCGTTACTAATATCGTTGCGAAATTTGAAAATTTGGTAACAATATTTCAATTTTGTAACACTAATAGTCGTTTCGAAACGTTATTTGCCCAATAAATAGTACGACTGTTACGGATGAGGTGATAAATATATAGCGTATACTCAACATGGGTTTTAAAATAGTGGTGGTTCACACATGATTTACAGACACATGATTTACTCTCTTAAGTTATTGATTATTTTAGTATCCAACAGATAGGAGGCCGCACAGAGAAAAAAGAGGAACAAGGGTATAGCTCAAGAGGAAACACACAATCGGCGATAATTAGGAGATTGGGATTCGAGTCCGATAGCACAAATGGAGCCGGAACGCCCAGCAGTAAGTCGTGTGATGTTTCCGCACAACTTTAATTGTTTAATGATCAATGATGATTGCTGTTAATACTAGGATTAGAATTTGTGTATTTTGATCTCAACCAATGTATGAGAATTCACGCTTTGTTCAAAATACGCAAAAAAAATTTCATTAAAAAAAATAAAACACTTGAGTGATTGAGTCAGCAATTCGCACTTATTTTTGATTACACAACAATACTCTTAATTATATTGTTGACACACAATGTCCACCTACATATTTATGACACAACAATGATTAATTTTATTATTTACGCAACAATGCACAATATAATATATTGACCGTCGGTTATGCCAATTATTGCAATGTGCTGTGTATGATTAACAGATTTAAGTACTTTTTTTCGCATCAACCACGCAACACCACAGCGGTATAAAACGATGCGATAAAATTCGCCAGCACTTCAAGTGCGGTAACTTCCGGCCTTATCAAATATATGGGATATTTATGTAGCGCGTTGTTTTTTTGGGTTTTCTTCCACTGGACTACAGGGTGGCACGCTCTCCCTAGTCACACACGCTACGGACCCACTATTTTAAAACTTAAAAATGAAAAATGTACATATAAAAAAATGTGTGTGACAAATTCATATATTAAAAAAAATTAAAAACAAAGAATCGTTTGTAAAAAGCATCATGGAGGGGCAAGGTCTGGTCGGATGGGATTGGGATGACCAGGCCGCGTCTTTATCTGGATGAAGGAGTTGTTTGTTTCTGCAGGATGTAATTTTGCCAGGGGCTGTGAGACAGTCCGACCAGGACTAGGGTCGGGGCAAAGGGGAATGGGGCAAAGGATGGAATTTAAAACTGAGTAGCTCTGAACAGAATTGGTTTACAACGGTCGACCGGGAAGTGTTAATTTACCAGGGACTTTTTGGTTGATTTAGAACAGAGGTGAGCAACCTTTCTCGGCCTGGGTGCCAAAATCGGCTAAAATTACCGGAAAAATCCTTCCGCGTGCCAACTCACAATTCGTAAGAACATATTTCTTCTTTATTGTTAAAAGTGCCTGTTTTGAAAAAAATGATTTAAATTTACCAAAATAGTGAAAACACAATATAAAAAAAACAACACATTTACAATAAACTTTCTCAAACGGTTCAAGTTTTATTTCTAAGAAAATATCAGTTTGAAAAGCTTTAAATACATCTCGTACATCAGTTTAAAGTTTTTTAGCTAATGGTCCTAACATTCGGTAGGGTAAAAAAACGAAATAACTTTTTACAGCAGCGGTACTCAAACTTAAAAAAAAAACGCAACGTCCCTAGCATTTTTTTAAATGACTCACGGTATCCTCGAAAAATAGGGAAGTAAAACGAAAAATTTAGCAACGTTAAAATTCTAAAACAAAACATATTAACCCAGATGGCTTAAGAAAAAACGAGACGCCTCTGACCTTGGCATTTTTTAAAATGTTTACTCCTACTATAATAAGGTGTTGTACTATTTCCTACTCCTACTACTATAATAGGAGTTCTGTACTTTTGAATTGCCCTAATGTGACATCAAATAGCTTCTTATGATGTCATAAATGCCCATGTAGCCTGTAAGCTTTCATGACAAATTGTTTGTTAAGTTGATCGGAAGAAAAGTTGCGTTGCGACCCAACAAACGAAGAAACCCGATAGACTGGCGTACTATTAAATATTTATTTGTTATTGTGCATTTTAAATAGACGGGGAGGATGTCGTAGTTTCAGTTGAACACCTTACGCACGCTCGTTTTGGCAATAATTATTTATCCACGGCTTCTGCGTGTTCGACCTCTGCTATTTATTTTGTGGCACATTTACTTTACGGTTTAGTGGGAGTTGACTGTTCTTATATTGTTAATATATTGCGTTTGCTTTTGTTTCAAATTAACAGTCGATAAAACCTTAATAAATGAGGATGACGACACACGATAAAGGTGGCATTCTATAGTACGAACTCTCTGGTGTGCTGGTTGTCACCATTTGTTGTTTATTTCCAAAAATATGTTTCCGTTGACACTTTACATTTCAAATTTTATTAGTTGTCACAAATTTTATAAAAAAAACATGCCTTGTGACATGTCACAATCATGAATACAGAACAAATCTTCATTTTTATGGTATTTCCCTATGCAAATGTTTTGTTTCATCTAACTGGCAAAGCAAAAAACACACTTACATTTTACCAAATCTTATCAAAATTGGAAAGCCCGTTTAAGCGCTATTCCCCAAAAAGCTGTTTTTTAAAAAAATACCGTTTTTTTCTTTCTGGGGGACTTCCACTGGATATATCAACCAAAATTTAGTTTTTCTTTTTGACAAATGTCAAAATTTCATCGCGATTCCATTACCCCTTCTGGTGAATGTTGGAACCACAAGTCATGCATGTCAAGCGTTTGACAAAAAAAAGAAGAAAAAAAACGGACAAAACACAAAAGTTTGTCTCATTTTTCCAAATGGAAACTATAATAAGCAACCTTAGGTCAAACACGCAGCATAAGTGAATAAAAAAACACTCATGTGTTTGTTTGAAATCTAAACATACCCGAGTTCAGATAAGCAGGCTGAATTATTACAATTTTGTACGTCACAATAATAAGTGTACTTTCACGACAATACTAAGTTTGCAGACATGATTTGGTATCGTTACCGAAAGTATCTCGGAGAAAATAGAAAGGTTTGCCAAAGCATGCATGAGTCGACATTCATATAATGGATTGTTTGCATACATTATAAGGGCACTTTTAGGTTTAAAGATATTTTTCTTTAATATGTTTAATTTTATATTATTCTGTTAATATTTGTATTGGATTATCCTTTTTAATTAAAAAAACATATCTGCAGCTAAATGCCTAAAATGCGAAATATCATGCTTATATTATGAAATCTGACGGGAGTTTTCTGGGAAAAGTTTACATGCAATTTGACATTGCATATAAAATACATATCAGCCAACACTTAATTTTAACCAATTATTTCTGTTATTATGAGGCGCTAAAGCAGATTGATTGTATTGAACACTGGTTTGAATTTTGGGGGTTGTCCCGGAAAAGGGTTCATGGTGGGTATGAGGAATTCAAATATTTTTCGTTCGAAATAAAATTCACTGTCGATTTGTGTTAGGTTTGGGTGTTTAACTGGTTTATATCTACCTGGTAAAATTGTATTACATTCACTTATGTAATCATATTTTAACAGCTACAAATGTTTTTTAATTGGAAGAAAATAATCGGAACTAAAAAAATCGCAAAAATGCTTACATACCTTAGTCTTTCTCATTTGCCCTTATTTACTCATAATTTGTCATTGCATTTAAATATTTCTACCTAACACCGTAAAATTAGCAACTTGATTAAACATATGTTTAATTTAAAATAAAGCAATATTGAGATAGATAGTTTTAGTGGGAAGCATGGGGCGCTCTCATTAATAAATCTGTTTATTTATCATTTATGCTTATTTTATTTCAGGCCATTTTCGGAGAAAATTTTCAGGGTTATTTAGATTCCATTGTTGTTTTCTAGTATAGTTTGATACAACGACTACCACTTAATATAAAATATCGAGTACAAAATCCTATCCAGCTTAATATGAAATAAATATCGAGTACAAAATCCTATACCCGAGATATCAGCTCTCATGCAAAATTAGCGTCGAAACCAGCACCAAAACTGGGTTTTATTTTTATGGGGGAATTTATCTTGCGCTGTTACTAAGCCATAAATCTTCAACATTCGTAAAAACCTGACTAAATAACGTTTTTTTGCTCGAAAATTCTAAAAACCAATTCCACAGCAAGTAAAAATAATAATAAAACTGAAAAAAATGTTTTCATTGCTTAATTGGATTAGCTATTGGTTACTTTGCCAACTCGTATTTTCTGAAATATTAATTCAAAATTACGTAATAATTGTACTCTTTATCCATTGGAAAATAAAACACTGAAAATAATTTTTCGAGATTCCCTCCGGGATAAAACCATAATGTTGAAGAAATCCGTTAGGGGAAGATGTATATTTAGACTGGTCTACAGTGAACTGTTTTATTCCGTTTGAATAGCGGTACCAATATACATGGTGGATTATTATATTTGTACAATATTATCAATTGAACAGAATGTATATCCTGTAAGACCGGATCTACAAAACCATTGGACTTTGGATGTTTTAGAAGAAAGAGATAATTCCAATTCTTACTGCAGCTTGCATACAAAAAAGAGATTTTTTCTCTGTGTATTCTACTACAACAAAATCATCAACTTTTGCATCCGAAGATAACACCTTTTTCAACACTCGTCTCTTCACTGCTTTCTAAATTACCCAAACATGTGAACAATTTCTGCCTACATATCACTCTTTCTTTTTTAATATTTAGCTTCTGCATCTCTCTCCAAAGCTACTTTGTATGGTTAATATGTTATAATACTGGACTTCACCTTTTTTGATTGCTGTTCTTTTCTCTAATTGGAGCATGTGGATGAGGCTGAAATTGCAGTTTCCGACTTACTCCTTCTGGGTTTGAAACTGGACTGTTTTCATGCGTAAACTTTCCGGTTCTGGCTGATTAGAAACTTCGCTTGGCCAAAACATGTTCTCTTGAACAGATTCCTTTTTCATGATGACAGATTAGGATAGGATAGGATAGGATAGGATATTCATGTTTATCCCCGTGAATGGGAAAACCAAGGGGATTAACACACTGACAATCGTCAGATCACCTCGCGCCCACCGTCGGGCTACTGGAGCTATTGCAGTGTGTTGTGTATGGACACGTTCCTTCAATTTTGTAGAACCCATTAATCCGCTGGGTTCAGGCAATTTCCGTTAAGTGCCTTGCCCAAGGACACAACCGACTAGCTAGCGACCAGTTGGCGACGCACTTAACCGCTAGACTGGCGGGCCGGACAAATTCCACAGCAATTTTCATTTCAACTTTACTGAAAGACCCATGTGAAGATTGCTTAACCTTTTTGAGGGGCATTTTTAATTTGGGTAACTTCGACTAAACAAATTTATCCTTTGACTAAAAGAATAAACTAAATTTCTGCAAAGGCATATTAATTAACATATTACCATATTGCAGTTTGCATACTAGGCGTTTCGTTAAAATAAAGTTGATAGGCTATTAAAATATGAAATTATGGTATAACCTTCTGGGCCTGTATTGTACACATATACTTGTTTTTATCAAAATCACGATAAAATATTACCGTCAGCCTTTAAAAGCTCGTCATTTGGTACGAAATAATTAAAAGGTGGCTCAATGGTCCCTGCTTACAAACTCAAACATTTTTTTAAAATTATCATTCAAAATACAACTTTGATTTTTAAACAGTCTACTAAAAAGAAACATTCACCTATACTCTATCACTGACTAAAATTAATTAATCTTAACTATATGCTGCGGTAATGCTAAAACGAAATTACGATTGGGAGTCATAGTTTAAAAACAGTACACAAAACACAAAAACAACTAACTTTTTAACAATATTTCCGCGAACTTCCCGCCATTTTATACTAAGAAATCTGTTTTCATAACGATTCGATTCGTGATTAAAATTGCCTTTTTTTCATAACGTTTTATAACATAACGCTTCATAAATTTCATAACGTTTCATTTTTTTTTAACTTTTTTCATATTTTTCATAACGTTTCATAAAAATTCGATTCGTGATTAAAATCGTGATAAAAAAACTAAACTAAAGAGTTTTCATATTGATTTTAAGTGGGGCGGTTCAAAGAT
>CH002035.1:102257-119139 GCA_000149265.1 Ciona savignyi | reverse complement strand
GTATTCTACAAATCCTACAACAACCACAAAACCCACAACCGCCTCAACAAAATCCACTACAAGCAGATCAATCACAACAAATGCTACAAACCGAACAACAGATTCAACACGTTCCACGTGTAAACATTCACCCACTAGGTAAGTAATAGTAATAGTAATAATGCATGTATTTGTATTATTAATCACCTTACCTAATTAATTTAAAACCATTTTAATGACGTAGAGCACAGCAGAACATGTTTGTCACGATGGTGTATGACAAGACTCGTCGAATATTTTGTAAAATTTATTAAATCTTGTAAGCGACGAACACAAATTTTTAAAATCGTAAATCAAGCTTCCACCGTTGCTTTTCCATGCTGAATCAATCTCCGTCTTTTAACATACAATATCGATTAAAATAAGTCAAAAGACTCTTCTACGCCTTATCCTAGTATCATCCTCAACACATCGGGTGATTTAGAACATTGATTCAAACTACTAAAATACATTGCACAATGAGAAGTAGCAGTTCAGCATATTGTATTGGCTTCCAAATGTACTAATTATGCTCCAGAGACGTTAGGGTAAATAACCAAACCTTTCTATGGTTACAATAAACCAATCATCTTGATAAGGTGAGTTGATGACCGATTAAACAATAGAGGTGGAATCCATGAGAGAAATACCACCCCACGTTAAACAGACAACAAGTTGTCTTGGAAGAATCACCATTCAAGTCGTATCAAGAAGGCAACTGCTGCTCTAGCACAATGCCGTAGAGCAGTTGGCCCTACATGGGGGCTACAGCCAAAAATAATGATGTGGCTCTACTGTCAGACTATCCGACCTATCCTGACCTATGCTTCATTAGTGTCAGTCAGCGCAACATACCAGCGCAATATACAGGACACCCTGCGCAAGATTTAGAGATTGGGGCAATCACTGGCGCCTTTAAAGGCACTCCCACAAGGGCAAGGGAGATGCTACTTAACCTCCCCCCGCTGCACCTGTATCTCCAGGGCACAGCGATAAAAATGGCAAACCGCCTGAGATTTTTAGGTCACTGGGTCTGGTTACTCAGTGTGGCACAAGAAAAGTCATATTGAAATCTGCAACCAAGCAATGGAAGATATCCATCTTCTCTCATTGCCAGTGATTGCAGTTCCTGCACTCTCAATCTGGAACGACATTTCGCGATTCAGACCAGCGACCGTGACAACATCACTCTACCCGCACGCCCATCTGACCCATCACAGCTTGTCTGTTACACTGATGGGTCACGACTAGATCGATCGACTGGTGCTGGAGTACTTATTCAATCCACCAAGTGTGATTATAAATTCTGCTTTCCACTTGAAAGTGTAGTGACATTCGCGGCTTATACAATATTATTGTGCACATTATTAAGTTTTGTTAAATTGTTTAAGTATTTAAGCCAATATTGCCTGCAGCTGTGTGCGCCCGTTGTATATCATTTCCTTCGAACCGGTCATAATTCCCAAAACAGCACTTCCTTTATAATCCTCCCCACATTGCGACATAACGTGGCAACGTTTTGGTGTATTAACTCATTCTTTTATTACAAAAACGCATTTTGGAACTAGGCCCAAAATAAATTGCCTGCTGGGGCGCGGCTCCGAGCATGTCCAGGCAACCAGTTAAACCGTATGTGTTTTACTGTATCTATCAGCTTATAAGTTACAATAAAGAAACCTTCCGAGACGGAGTCAAATTCGGAGTCTCAGTAGTTGAAGACTCAAAACAACTACAAAAGAACCTGATTCTCCACAGAAGCTGTCGAAAACATGCTGAAGAATGGAGACAATACTGTGGCTGTGGTCAGACGAAGGAGTATCTTGGACAAGGCCTATCCCTGTTCAGGGAACTTCTTCGGCTGCGGCGGAGACAGTTATAATCTGTTCTTCAGATTATCACTGGTCATGCTAATTTGGCAAAGCACCAATCCATCCTCATGCGCACGGCATGTGCAACCTGTCCCTTTTGCCAAGAAGAAGACGAGACTCCTTTGCACTATGTTGGCCATTGTCCAGAATTTGCTGTAACCAGATGGAGGAATTTTGGAGTTTTTAAAACTGATGATCTCGCTTCTATCCCGGTCAAGCATTTAGTCAGCTTTCATCAGGACACTGGCCGACTTGACCGCTATATCCCGGATACATGTTAGCCCGAGGCGCTGGAGTAATGGCCCTTCCATGGTCTAAATTACTGGTCCCGGTAGCTACTGAGGACCCGCCCATACCCATATTAAATGCTTTCCACCGTGGTAAGGAGGTTTAAGTTTGCACTGAACACAAGAAAATGCCTTCGTAGTATCGGAGCTGTTTACAGTTGAATTGGGTATGGAGAGCCGAACCTGTAGGAGGGCGATTTACCCAGCCATGTTGCCTTGTCAAAAACGTGTCGTACCGACATAATTGGCGGCTGGCGACACAGTTCCACGAAAATTTCAAGGAACAAAGGAACCTCTAAATGACAAACTGTTGTCTAAATTCACGATCAACGCGACTTATGTAAACGTTTAAATCCAGTGCGCATTTAATTACCATTGTATCTAGCGCAAAATTAAACTATTGTTTGTGTTTTAGATATTCTTCATCGCACTTTTTCCTTGGAGCAAAATTCGCATATAAAAGACCTCATTTAATCAGAGAAAAACACAGACACCATTTGTCTAGGCTTATAGCACTGTGTTCCAAATTCACAGTCTGTATAACCTAGGCTCCGGTGCTCTCGAGGGCGGGAATACGCTTATCGTACCCTACAGCCCGTCCCCATTTATAAAACTACGTAGCCGGTTATGCTTATGTATTATTTTACTTGTATCGTTGCGTTATCGGAGTCAAACAATTTGATAATAAAGCTAAACTGCTACCCGTCTATTTTGTATAATATATAAACTAAAAGGAAAACAAATATAGGATATAGGATATTCATGTTTATCCCCGTGAATGGGAAAACCGAGGGGGTTATCACACGGGCAATCGTCAGATCACCTCGCGCCCATCGTCGGGTTACCGGAGCTATTGCAGTGTGTTGTATATGATAGACACGTTCCTTTAATTTGGTAGAATCCATTAATCCGCTGGGTTCAGTCAATGTCCGTAAAGTGCCTTGCCCAAGGACACAACCGACTAGCTAGCGACCAGTTTCGCACCTGCAACCTTCGATTGAAAGGCGGCGCACTTAACCGCTAGACTATCGGGCCGGACAATAAGCAAATAAGCAACCGCTACATACGTAAATCAGGCCGTAGCGAAGGCTAAATATATCCCCAGCAAAAAACATGGAACCTACAAAACAAAAACCACTCGCCGATGATGGCCCTCACCGAAGTTGATTGATGAACTGAATGCAAACCAGAACTAGGGAAATTAAGATGAACCAAACCAGACAAAGCGAGAATGCTCTGCGGTGTAAACTGCGTCACCTCAAGCTCCGTGCAGAAATAGCGATTGGCTTTCAACTTTAGGACATATCCACTTGCTTTTTAGCTTTTTAAGCAAATGATAAATGAAGGATCTGTCTGGCTCGTTGGGCAGTAGTGAAGATGGCTTCATTCGGAAAACACGAAAAGCTTAAAAGCCGGCAACTACCAATCCAGAGTTTTAAACAGAGAAGATTTTTTTGCCTACGATCCTTGAACGATAAAATCCGCAAATTCGAGTTGGTTAGCCGGCCGAACTGACGCGCTGTTACCCTCTATGCTGGCACTTGGTTCGTTCTTATCTCTTCCACTTAAGTACAGTCAGATCAAGAACTGGACAACGCCCAATTTCTTTGTTGCACATGAACAGGCCTGAGGCAACTTGTAATGAATACGTCATAATCAGATGACCAACCGAACATTCTTCCCTTACGTCATACGTTGAGGCGTTCCCAGAATGATTGTGCGGTTTTCAAGTGGATGACGTCACCTTATCGCAGACGTTTAAGTTGTAGTGAATACTTGGCGAACCGCTGCAGCATTACCACGGTGCACAGTGCTCACCAAATAAGCACCCACTAAACAAAATAAACAGAGTAAAACGTCCCTAATTTGGTTAAAAACACTGGTTGACACTCCAAAAATAAACCGTAGCTTAAACTTGCAGAGTTAAATGAAAAATATAACAGTTTTCTTTATGGTGTTAATATAGTTTAACTAGAGAATTGTAATTAAAATTAAAAAACCTTTGACTGTATGCTTAACACTTACGTGCAAAAATATTTAACTCTAACCTACCTAACCACATTTGGTACACCATATACAAGATATACATATTCCTTAAATAAGCAGAAACAGATGAGTCCGAAATACTAATGAACACTTGTTATTCATCATGATTTTTTTGTAATTTGTTATTTTATTGTTTAATTATAAAACGTATTAGACATAAAATTGACCTCTAGTCGAATAAAAACTTTACTACTATGCATATTATGGTACATATAAATAAACAAAAATGTTTACAGATATATATCAAAATAATAAAATGAAATAATAAATAATGACAGTTTTTTGTGGTAACAATCTTATTTTCAGCTAAAGAATTGCAAGAGAAATTAAGCAATAATGCAAAGGAAGTTAGTGAGCAATTTGTGCTACCAATTGATATAGAACGTACCATAAAGAGAGTCAATCTTCAAATCTGCAAAGTAAAACAACATGCAGATGCTGATTGGGAGACTGAAGCATCTTCGTTGGAATGGAGAATGTGTATGGAACGAAAGCACGCGCAAACAGTCTATGGAACAACTGACCCAAAAATATCGATTAACGAAATATTCGATACAGCAAAGAAAATTGCAACAGATGAAGCTGAACGCAAGTACAAAGATGAAAATTCTAAAAAGACGTATATCAAGAAACATGGTAACATTGTTGGTCTTACGGGATTACATGGAATCGGTAAAACAACATTGACACAGATGGTGACCCAGTCCGTCCTGAACAAATTAGTTCTTTCTGAAACACAATATTTGTTTTACATCATAATAAGAAATGTGAATTTTGACAGAAAAGTCTCGGTTAGTCAGTTTCTTATTGAAAATAGCTTGCCAGGGCATTCTTACTCTGATGAAGAATACAAAGCCATAACACAAGAGTTGCAGAATAATCCAAATGTTGTCATTGTGATGGACGGTCTGGATGAAGCTGGTGTCCCCTTCTCCACCACCACCCATTGCTGTCAATTGGATACAAAAGAGAAACCAGTAGACATCATTAAAAACTTGTTTAATGCTACTCTTCTACCAAATTCTGTTAAATTAGTCACTTCAAGTCCAGGTCAATTTTATCAGATACACCAAGATTATCGTCCAACTATAGTTCTTGAAGTACTTGGGCTAGATAAAGCTGCACAAGAGGATCTGATTAAACAGATCTGTGGCGAGGAACAATATCCTGGGATTGAGGAGTTAATGGAGCAAAATGCAAACTTATCTGCTTTGTGCTATGTACCAGTCAATTGCATTTATATCATTGACAGCATTCTCTCTGGAGATGGTGACATAAATTCAATGACAAAAGTGTTAATCTCAACACTTACAAAGTACATTTCTTCTGGAGTTCTGAAAAATATGGACGAAGTAGAGCTCAGATTGGAGTTGATTAAACTTACTGAACTGGCATTCAGAGGATTTGAAAAAAAGAAGGTTGTTTTTGAAATAAACGACTTTGAAGAAGTGCAACTTCCGGATCCAATGGTAGCAAACGTTCTGCATACGTATGTTGAACAATCATCACGCATAAAAATGAAAATCTTGGATGGTAAGAAGCGCAGTTACTTTGCTCATCTTACCTTACAAGAATTCTTTTGTGCGATTTATGTGATGCTGTTCATGCCATATGAATCACTAGAGAAGAACCGTTCAATGTTTAATAATGTTCACTGGGATGTTGTCGTTCGATTCATGTTTGGTCTTTGCAACTCGTCTGCTTACAAGGAGATGAGAGAGATCTTCCCAGCTTCACGGATCAGATATTTTGAGAAGAAGCAACAGATGCTTTTAGAAATAGTTTCATGTCAGAATTTATGTGACAATGACACACTCATTAAAGTATCTGGCTGGGTAAATGAATCTAATGACAAGGAAATATCGTCCACATTCGATAAGCACCTTCCAAGTGACGTGGAATTAGAACTTCCGAAAATTCCCTCTAAAGTCCACGACGTTGCGTTGGCCTTGAAGTCGTGTTCAGCATCTCACAACTTGCGTGTGGAGGCATGTGAGACAACTGAAGCTCCAATCTTCTTCCGTGGTTTACAACATTCAACCAATCTCAAGGTTAGATGAAATAAAAATTAAAACAAAAATATTCTGTTGAAATAAGATTTTAAAATAAAAAGTCGAAAAAAATATTTTCCACTTTGAAAATAACCACATTTCGTTAGTTTAACACACAAGGCTCAGTTATTATTGCCCCACTGCTTGTTAATGCATCAATAGTATCAAATTACATTAAATCATCAATTAAATATCTGGCACATCCATTCGAATGAATAGTGTTCAATATTATTAATATTGTTTAGATCAAGCAGTTAACATTGAAAAAGGTGGACATGACCAACCTTACTGAGTATTTGATCCAACGTATGAACGACATTGATCGACTTGAACTGAACCGTTGCAAACACCTGAGTGCCGCTATGAAGGAGCTAGGTCCAGCTATTAACCAACGATCAAACAAGGTAACCTGTTGTTACATTAAAACTAACTTTTTATCAATCGAACACTAGCCGTGTAGAATGTATTGCGTGTTATGTAATGCTGTTCCTATACGATTATTAACATAGCATAACCTTTTGTATCGGCGCTTTGAGCAGGGTAAGACAAGAGGTGAACGTAGGTTCAGTATTTTATTGGGTGAACACGCAGTCAAAGCGCTGTACACAAATGGGGCATAGCTTAGGTAAGTAGGGTAAAAGGTTGAAAGAACAGCTTAGCCAAGCGAGGCCCACCAAGTAATCTCTGATATTATGGAATTATACACAATTTATATTAGACTAAAAACAGGAAACACATGTTTGTACACGAGTCTTGGACGGCGTTAAACACACCTCGCGGAAAAAAATCATCGACTGAGCTCTCGAAAACAGGGAACTAATCACAATTTCCCATGCACAAAATCTGGACACATGGCAGGAACGAATTAATAATGAAAATACAAAGCGATACAATTATAAACACGTGTATGATTTCCACACTTTATTTATATTACCCTAGCTCATGGGCCGGATAAAAAAATATACATTTAATGTTTAGGAACATCTATGTAATGGATTGGTTGATGTGTAGCAGCGCTCTTTACTTTAGACGGGTGATAACCAGGGTAAGACAAGAAGTGAACAGAGGTTAAGTATTAATTAGGTATTTACGCAAGGTGCAGCCAGTTATAGCACTGTACACAGGGCATAACTTAGGTAAGTAAAGTAAAAGATTGAGAAAGCAGCTAAGAGGCTACACCGATAGTTCTCTCTGATAATATAAAAATTATAGACAATGTATATAAGACACACACAGGAAACACATGTTTTTACACGAGGCGTGGCTGTCGTTAAACAGAAAACTCGCGGGAAAAAATTCATCGGCTGACCTGCGAAAACAGAAAACTAATTGCAATTTTCCATGCACAAAAAATGAACACATGGCATGGCGTGCTAATTGTTAAAATGTACAGTAAGACAATTATATATACGTGTGGGATTCCCACAGATGTGATGTCTTTAGTTTCAATGTTGTTGTTATTGTGTTATGTTTGTTTAAGGTTTGCGCCCTTTTCTTTATGTCCACCATCCTTTCGCGTTGTGCACTATCATTTAAGATTTTAAAAAACCTGCGTATATCTGGATACAATATTTGACACTGATGGTTTTCGCGCCTTTACCGTTGTTCGACCTGAACAGATTAGTAGCGTTTCGAACTTGTTTAAATTTGTGTCACCTGTTGTTTGATACTTAATCTGGACTGACAATTCCCTAGATATCAGTGCGACATTTGTTTCTCCCCACTGCTCAACCACGTTTCAACAATGAATCGATACATATAGTTATCGATACATATAGGTCTGGCAAAATATGGATGCACAGTAATGGTTTCTTTTAACACAGCCTGGTACAAAATTCGCGAATTTGCTACAGATTTAGAACAGACTTTCTCGGTGTACCTTTCATCAAGGTATCGTATTTTTATTGCATATTCAGTACATATCTTTATGGCATACTCAGTATTAAATACTGAGTATCGGTTACAAGTAGAAAAAGTACCGTCTGCCGTAGGTTTTAGGATTAGTCGCATTATTCTTTTATATTTTATTAAAGCACACATTTGTAATGGAGTATTGTCTAAAGCGGACCTCGACAGACAGTTCGCACGATTAGCCGTTAAAACAAGGGTGTGGGACCACACTTTAAGCGTAAAAGACGCAACATCTGTCAGTAACAAAACATTCCTTGATTCATTGTGTTTATGTACATTGTATCATTCACGCTAGGACATTTCTTGATTTCGCATAACTCCCTCACGTTATGCCGCAACAACAATTGAATTTGAAAATTACCTCAACAGTCGATGTAATAAACTGGAAGTTATGAATAAATGACAATATGTAACTTGCTTATTGCGAGATTCCAGTGGTTCTGTAGTGGTGTTGAGTAAGAAACACGATAGAAATCTAAAATTATAAAATCATATTCAGTTAGTTGTATCATTTACCAATTCAACAAACAGAAATCACGTGAATGTTAAAATTTAAGATCATTCAAACATTACAACAGACTGATAATCAAGCATGACTGCTGACATAGCCTCGCAGACAACTGGCGCAAAACCTTAAACACAAATATCATAAACAGGATATCGAACAAAGAAAGATCGATAAATCGATATGACAAAAGCGGCACTATAAAAATAAATCATTAAGTAACCAAAAATGAATTTATTTAATAAAATGGGGATGTTTTAGTAATAGATACATAGACGCCAAACCCAACTGATTGAACCTTAAATTTATGCTTTTTTATTAAATATAACTCCATTTCATTTTTTGTGAATTTCTAAATTAAAATTGGAAGGGCATACATATCATAAGCACGATAAAATTTGATTGAAATTGTCTCATACAATGTGGTCAAGTTTTTCTTATATTATTGTGTCAGTGAGAGTTTATAATATTAGATCCCTAACGTAAAGCACATCTGATTCGCAGCGAAGCGTTTACAAGTAAGTGTATTGAATTATTTGTGTGTTTCATTGACAACGCTCATGGGGGCGGATTGGATGCAGTGTATTAGAGCCATGCGCGCAGCACCGATCGCTTATCTTTTCCATAACGTTAAACGTTAAAGTTACAGATGGTGTATCTCTTCCAATCATCTGGAACATCTGCATATTCCAAACGTGCTAAAAATGTATTGTTGCGGTTTAACAACGTTCAGTCTGATCCCACTGACCCAATTGTTAGTTTTACCACAACACGTGGCTAAAAAATGCGCTTGTTTTATTTTCTATTATTTGGTAGTTAGTGGTAACTAAAACATGCATGGGGAAAATTAAACAACTGAATTCTTTCCAGAGCTATGTAAAATATACCACGACCCATCATTTACTCAGGTTGTTTACATGTTTTCCTTATGTCTGTGGTCACAGGTTTTTTTTTATACTGGCAGATACCAGGTCCCAGGATTCTTTTTAAAGTTACTTATATGTAAGTGATCCCACAACGCTGTATAAAGCAAATAATGACTTAGATGGAAAACAACAGCTTTACGTGTCAACGACGTCATGAGGTAATACGTATCAATGACGTCATAAAGTGATGACAGAATGAACTCAGCCGGCGTGGATTAACTGAAATGCAGTTTTTGCAAATATGATATTAAAATTGCTAAATGTTTATGTTAAAGCCTTATATTTTGCGTGATAAACGCTGTACGTAATAATGGCTAAATGTTGCATTCGCATATTCTAATTATTTTTTTAAATTCTGTATTATTTATACTGGGGTGTTTGTTTTTGCCCCGTTGCAAATTTTCGTGGGAGAATTTCCAACAATAATAATTAATATTAATTGCACCGGTTGCACAAGAGAACATCACATTGATTGTCACGACAAACGTCATATAACGCGGACGCTCTGTTTTATTGAATTCGCACCCATTGTCACTTTCAGTATAAATTGCAAGGTTTGTTTTGCACATCAGTTCACTTGGGATTTACCAAATAGTTCTTTTCACAACTGACTACCATTGCCTCGTTTAACCTTTAACTTAACCCTATCGTAGGTACCAAAGCTCTCTTTCGTGAGTTGGCAAATCTCATACCTGTTCGTGTTTCCTTGCCAAACCGTTGCGCGGGTCATCAATAAGATACGCCTTTCACCATTAACATTTCCTTGATCTTGGGTCGAAATGGTAAGAAACCGACAGTCCCTTTTTTGGATGCCCCACTATCTATAATTATGGGTCCCATTTGGAAAAATGGGACACATATTGTTTTTGTCCGTTTTTTTTTCCTTTTTTTTTTCGTCAACGCTTGACAGGCATGGCATGTCGCCCCGACATCTACCAGAAAGAATAATGGAATCGCAATGAGACTTTGCCATTTGTTAGACAACATGTTCTAGATGAACAGAAACTAAAATTTTGGGAGATAAAATCAGGGAAATTCCCCTGGGACGCTAAAATCCAAAACGGTAATTTTTTCTAAAAAAATAGGATTTTTTGGTCATAGCGCTTGAACGGCAGCTCCAATTTGAATCAGATTTGGTGAAATGTAAGTAAATTATTAACTGATTCAACACTTGAAAGAAATAAAAAAATTACTCAGGGAAATACCCTAAAAAATAAGCTTTTGTTCTCAAATCATGATTGTGACAAGCACGCCATGTCGCCCCGACATCTACCAGAAGGAAAAAAAGAATCGCAATCAAACTTTGTTATTTGTTAGACAACATGTTCCAGATGAGCAGAAATCAAAATTTTGGTTAATAAATACAGGGGAATTCCCCTGGGTCGTTAAAAACCGAAACGGTATTTTTTTTCTAAAAAAATAGGCTTTTTTGGTCATAGCGCTTGAACGGCAGCTCCAATTTGAATCAGATTTGGTGAAATGTAAGTAAATTAGTAAATGATTCAACACTTAAAAGAAATAAAAAAATTACCTAGGGAAATACCCTAAAAAATAAGCTTTTGTTCTCAAATCATGATTGTGACAAGCACGCCATTTCGCCCCGACATCTACCAGAAGAAAAAATACAATCGCAATCAAACTTTGTTATTTGTTAGACAACATGGTTTAGATATACAGAAACAAAAATTTTGGGTAATAAATACAGGGGAATTCCCCTGGGTCGTTAAAAACCAAAACGGTATTTTTTTCTAAAAAAATGCTTTTGGGGGGCATAGGGCGTGAACGGCTGTAACAATTTAAATCAGATTTGGTGGAATGTAAGTGCATTAGTCACTGATTTAACACTTAAAAGAAAAATTAAAATTACCAAGGGAAATACCCAAAAAATAGGATATGTTCTTAAATCATGATTGTGACAAGCATGCCATGTCGCCTCGACATCTACTAAAAGGAGTAATGAAATTGCAATGAAAATTGGACATTTGTAAGGCAACATGGTCTATATATGCAGAAACCAAAAATTTGGGTAATAAATCTAGGGGAATTCCCCTCAGACGTTAAAAACCAAAACGTTTTTTTCTAATAAATTAGATTTTGTAGCCATAGCGCTTGAACGGCTGCTCTAATTTTATTAAAATTCGGTAAAATGTTAAAACATTAGACACTCTGTTCCAATTAAAAAAAACATTTAGGCCTACTTATAGGTTAATTTCCATGAAACGAAGATATGTTTCTGAATTGTGATTGTGACAGGCATGCCATAGCCTATCGCACTGACATCCCCAACAAGAAGTCGACAAATCAGATTAAAACTTTAAGAATTGTTACATAACATGACTTACTTATGTAAAAACAAAAACTTATCTACTAAACCCAGGGGAATTCCCTGAAACAATGAAAAACTAAATTGGACTGTTTTGGGAATTTAGCTTTCTTTCACTACAGCGCTTGAAAAGAAGATATAATTTAAACATTTTTGTTGAAATGTTCGTAAATTTAAGACGTTTATTCTTTATTTAACTAAACATGGAAAATAAGTTTGGTTTGTTAACTATGGGACCCATGCGTTTATGCTTGCAGAAACAAAAACTACATACTCAGTGTATAAAATACAAATTGTGGTTAGGGACCCTGTAGCATGAATATATGGCATACAACATGTGTTTTACAAATAGTGATGGTTAACACGTGGTTGACACTCTCTAGTATTATTTGAATTCTCTTACAGAAACTTTCATAACTATTAAAATTAATTAATAATGCCTGAAAACTGGAAATATATGTGTAGCAATTTTCGACATTATATTTGCAAAAACTGCATTTATTTCAATTAATCCACGCAACTGTGTTCGTTCTGTCATTATCTTATGACGTCATTGACACTTTTCACCTCATGACGTCATTGACATTTAAACCAGTTGTGTTCCATCTACGTCATTATTTGCTTTATAAGCGTTGTGCGATTACACACAAATACCTAGGAATACAACTTAATAAAGAATATATCTACGAGTAGAGTCTTCCGGTTTTTCTTTTTAGTGGAGGTTCCGCTGCCAGTCTAGTTTAGTTCCACGCTATGTGTATACATATGAAGAGGAACGGTACCATGGTACCATGTATAGACGGCAGCGAATCCTGGGAACTGGTCTCTGCCAATTAAATGCGTATAAAAAACCCACATACGGCTAGGGACCGAACGGTAGTCTGATTTTTCTCTGCTGGATAGCGCTATTTATCAGCTGTACTAAAGCGTGAAGGAGGGAAACTACTAACTAAAATTACGGACACTAATTTTAACCCATTCCTAAACACTAATCTCAACCGCAAGACTAACACTAACTCTAACCCCACGTTTATTACACCATTTACGCATTTTAAATACATAGTGTTTACAATCAATTCAACGTATGAAGTGATAAATCGGCAATAAGCTTATAAGATCGATTACCTTAGACAATGCTTGGACAAATTCCAAAAATGCTCAGACAAGCTGAATGCGGGGTTATGATACGTTTGTGTATAACTAAGAAACACAAGAGTTAAAAAGCCGAAAAAACGACTCCCCGTCGGGGAATCGAACCACGGTCTTCCGCGTGACAGGCGGGAAACTTACCACTGTACTAGTATACAACCTCTCAGTCGCGGGTGCCTCTAAATACTACAGGACCGCTTGGAGCGCCTGGATCACTTATATTGCTATGGAAAGTAATTCTAACACTGTCCCAAACACTAATCTCAACCCCAGAACAAACTTTAACCCCAACTCTAACATTACTATCATAGCTTTTGTAATTACAAAGTATAGTAAGCGATCCAAGCGATCCAATTGCTCCAGGCGTTACAAGCGATTCAAGCGCTCCATGCGATCCAAGCGATCCGGAGTATTTAGATTTTAGAGTTACCGAACTCCCCCAGATAATTCCAAAAAAATAAATAGCGCCACCCAGCAGAGAAAAATTAGACTACCGTTCTGTCCCTAGCAGCGGTTGCCATTTGGCCTTTTTCACGGCCAAATTTCAGAAATTTGGCCTTACCAAAATCGTCCCGGCCGCAAAAAAAATAGTTTGGCCGTGTGGAAAATATCTATCTCCTTGGTAAATTTTAACATAACGCTATCTAACCTAATTACGCGATCACGAAAGTGACGCGTATAACAATTACCGATTCGCTTTTATCTACTCGCATTCAGGTCTGCTCGTTTGAATTGCGATAGCGAAATGGAACCAATATTTGGACGGACAATCGTGTATTATAGCCGGTTAGAAGATGTTTCCCCCATTCTACGTAGATAGGTATTTCTCAAAATTTTTTTCCCGATCCCGCGCGAAATACATTTATCATTGTTATTGAAATGTGTTGCCTAGCTGATCGGTGATAGGGAGAGGGAGTATGACACATTAATCGAATAGCGCCTGTACATAAGACCTTTTTCAACTTTTATTCACTTTTAACATAGCATTTAAAATACATAAGTGGGTGATTTAAAGAGGTGGTCGATATTTTCAGGGGTGACCGGCCCACCCTGCCACCCCACTAACGCCGCCACTGCCAGTGCATATACATATATTGAAGTTTCCAGTGCATATACATATATTAAACTTTCCAGTGCATATACACATATTGAAGTTTCTAGTGCATACACATATATTGAAGTTTCTCCCCATCATCTAGGTTAAACTTTATTATTCTTCTTTATATATACTAATTATACTTTATAATATAATATCAAATGATTGATATTTTCTGACATAATAATCAAAAGTTTCCGTCATGCCTGAATGAACTTTTGCTATTTCGAAGACTGAGCCAAACACTCAGTGATTGTGTTTATCAAAACATGCGCAATTTTCGCATTTAATTAATGATACTGTGTTTGATATTTACCTACAATATTAATTTATTTCTAAATGTGCTTCGGGAAAAAAATGCGAAGCACTAATATAGAACAATATAGAACCAATTCATGTGGAAAATCAATCCTATTTGAGTTGTCTCTGCAATAGTGTAACAACCAGAGGCAAACTTTATTTATCGACCATTTCATTTCATTAGTGTGGGCGGCTCCACGGCAGCTCCAGGGCCAGGAATTTAGACCGTAGAAGGCCCATTACTCCAGCGCCCAGAGCTAATTCCGCTATTTCATTGACCCTGTTTAATACACTTTGAAAATTGTCTGATGTACACTAGGCATGTACAAGTCTTAGATACTTTGAGAAAAATATCGAAGCATACTTCTTAGTTTGAGCTATAGGTTGACCTAATGGATATGGTATTACTTGCTATACCACAGATGTCATAATGATACTTTCCTTGTTTTATAGCTGCTACATGGAAATGGACTGTATATAAGGTTACACGGTTTGTTTCGCAGATTGACTTATATATAAATTCCTACCTCGATGATGATGGAGCGAAGGCTTTGGGCGATTGTGTGCGCAACATCAGCAAATTACGAATTGAAGAGCATTGGATATCCGTACAAAGTCGCATCATCTTACGTGGAGCTGTTCAACAACTTCCTAACCCTCAAGTAAGTCAGCTGAACTTTCCTTAATTTTAGATTAATATCTTTCAACTGACTTGTTGCTAACAGCTGATTCCTACCGATAACCATTCGTCTAATACCTCTGTTCACCATCTCTAAACCAACCATCTAAACAACTGATCTAAGTTTAATGATGCTAAGAATCAATTCGAAATTATTAAACATTATTTTTACATATTTTTTAAATGGAAATATTTAGTTCGGTCGAATATCTTGGTGATTTATTGCGTCGCATTTCGGCTGAATGGTGGAACGTTTAACATTGGTCACTACTTGTTTGGTTTTATCTTTGGACCATGCACATTGTATACATCATGTGAACTTAGTGGATTATTTGGTTCTAACAAATTGAATTAAAGTCTCATTTAGACATAACACACTTTAACATTTCCAATAACACAACAATTGGCGCCAGGTAATATCCCTTGTATTTTCCCATTCTCAGGGATAAACATGAATAACCTCTCCTATTATTTTACTGGACATCATACAGATAAGTTACTAAACTACGATACCTTGTGTGTTTTAAAATTTTAAACGTGTGGAAGAATTGCAGAAAATTATAATAAATTGAAAGTGATCGCAAGCTTAAAATCAAATCGGGACACCATGCTATAACTTACATATTAATAAACAGTATCTGACAATTATTAATTTTAAATGTAATTTCTACAGATTGGTGCACATCCACACATAATTAGATAACATTTCCAGCCTGAAGTCAGTTACTTTCTACATACAATCTGCTACTTTCTACCACATTTCCAAAATATACATAATACGTTATACAATATTAAAACTCAAAAATTAAAAAAAAAATTAATAAAAAAAAACATTAAGATTGGAAACAATTTTATTGATTTGCCAATTTAAATAATCATTGGAATTGGGTTTTTCTATATAGATGCAATTCTATACAATGTATTTCTGCTTTGTAGCTTTGAATATATTTCCTCAGGACTTGGTTGTTGATGGTGGTGAATGGGGTGAACAGAACGGTGATCAATATGTGAAGACTTGGACAGTGTATTATGATGATGACGCTGATAATCTGAAACAAATTCTTCAACTTGAACCTGGAAAGGTGGTTTAAAATGTAGCTCTCAATATGTCATGTATTATTCAATAACACAAATTACTTTGGTATATGGTAGAGCTGGGTGTAATTGATCAAAACTTTATTACGGAATTACGCCAGCTCGGTTACGTAATTCCGTAATTTTTATGACGTCATCGTTATTTAAAAAAACATCCAAAAACCATTGTGTTTTTAGATACATTTTAATGGTACAGAAAGAGTATGAACTTTTAAACTTAACCTTAGAGACTTTAAAGTTTAAACAAAACGGTTCGTTCGTCCTGCATTGAAACAAATACACAGAAAACATGCCGCAGATAGTTACGGCGTTGCACTTTCTCTTGCCGCGCTTATTACTGATAAGAAAATTTGGCGCGAATCCAAGATCACATGTATTTAACGCGACTTTGATTATTCTCACTGCTGGTTTGAACTATTTTACACGACTAGGGCTGTGCAAATATCTTGATTCTTATAACGGTTAACCGATCAAAGAAAAAAAACGGTTAACCTTTAACCGATTTTTAGCCTAAGGTTCTCTCTCGCTAGTACTTAGTAATGGGAAGAAAAAACGAGCTCTGGAAAACACACGCGCTTGGGTGTGCGTCAGTGGTCCTGTATTGAATCTAGGTCAACGTAACCCTAGG
>CH002035.1:74931-102157 GCA_000149265.1 Ciona savignyi | reverse complement strand
GAATCGTTAGAAAAGCGGCGCTGCGTTTAGCAACGCCAAGACCTACAAAGTCATACCAAGTCGATACGATCTCGAGGCCTCGACCATTCTCCGTTACTAAGTCCCATCACTAATAGTAGGCCCACTGCAAGTCAACCGCGCGTTCTTTAAAAAAAGAAAAACCACGTGTGTTGTTATCAAAAATAACGTGTGTTGTTATTATGGAGACGTGAAAAAAAACACAGTCGTTTAGCCATTTATTGATTTCATTGACGATTAACTGACATCCTTAACCGTAGCACAGCCCTAACTAAACCTTAGCACAGCCCTAACTCGAACAAAATTTCTTTGCTAAGACTTAAACAAACAAGGAATTGCATAGACAGTATATTTACAACGATCATCAATTACATGTAAAGTGAATAGAATTTATACCTTGTTTTATGTTGATAAATATTGTTTAACTTGACTCAAAAATAAATGATGTTTCACATGATAAATATCAAATTATCCTCAAATTTTAATTTCAGATCACGAGGCTATCGTTGCGTGCAGGGAACACTTCAGTAAGTACATCTGTGTTTGATTTGTAAATTATAACAAAGACGTTTACCAACCTGGTGGAGAAATTGCACTCATTTTTAAATCTCCCAATTTATCCCGATTAATCTCATATTGTCACATGTGATATATTCAACTCCGACAGATTAGTCTGGTGGTTTAGTGCGTCGCCATTTAGTCGAAGGGTTGTAGGTACTAAACCAACTAGTAGGCTGTGTCTTTGAGCAAGGCACTTAATGAACATTGTCTGAAACCAGTAGATTAATGGGTTTTACTAAATTGAAGAAACGTGTAAATCATACATGACACACTGTAATAGCTCTAGTAACCCGTTGATGGGCGCGAGGTAATCTGCCGATTGTGTGTTAACCTCATTGTTTTTCCCATTCATGGGGATAAACATGAATATCCTATTCTATTCTTACTCATAAAGTCAAACATTTTCATTGATTAATATAATTCATGTTGTACTTCACATTTGTGATAGGCTAGTATAGCTTTTGTTACTTGTTATAATGCAGTATTGTACAAGTAACAGACCAGTAGGCTCATATTGCGAGATCAATTAGAAGCCGTGCGACCATATTCAACATAGAAATACCATGTACCATTAATATAGTACCAACCTGCTATGCTTTGTAATGAGCCATAAGTACATCGTATACGCAACAGACTCGTTTTAAGTTCATGTACCATTGTGATAACAAAACCCAGATAAGTGATAACAAATTTGGTTTGGTCACAGAGATGGTATAAAGAATTAGAGATGAGGGAAATAGCTGAATATTTGCAACCGCACATGGAAGCTCTGGATGAACTTCGGTTAAATAGATGCGGACAGCTGATCGTAGGTTTGAGCCAAGCTATCAATAAGCGACAGAAAAAGGTAAATATAGTAACTTCATGTTGAAGTGTAAAACATCCAATCATTATAGAAGATTTGTAGTTTACCACATGCTTCCGTTTATTGTTAAAATGATTAGATGTTATTTAATAATTTTATACTTATAACATTGTATATAAACAATAAGCTA
This sequence comes from Ciona savignyi, assembly GCA_000149265.1. NCBI lineage: Eukaryota > Metazoa > Chordata > Ascidiacea > Phlebobranchia > Cionidae > Ciona > Ciona savignyi. The sequence continues at coordinate 100,583 of CH002035.1, read as the reverse complement.
TATTATTTGCGTAAAAATAATTTTTGTTTTGAAACGATTAATGTGAACAACCATTAACGATTCCACCTAAAACTACCGCGATATTAGACCTGTTCTGGTAAAGCGATATTAGACATTAGATCTGGTAAAGCAAATCAATTTATGAAAAATCCAATTTTCTTTTTTGATAATGTTGGTTTTCCATCCACGGGAATACAACATGAATATACCATCTTTAAATCTTTAGATGTGTATTTACCTCATAAAAATTTGTTCTATACAGATGAAACTTGGATGGAATCATACATATAATAAAGTTCAGCAGCTTCCTGATGAAGTTGTTCAATGTCTGTCAAGTTGCCTCGGCAAAATATCGGAACTGGATTTGGGGAAATACAGTCTTTCACCAAACAGTCACCTTATCATGCAAGATGGGATCGAACAACTCCCTTCTCCCCAGGTAAGCCTCAGTTTCATGAGATGTTTGTTGTTGTTATTAGTTTTATTACAACTTACCTGCTGTCGATCAACATTTCACAATTGTTGCAAAATTAATGAAGTTTTATTAAAAAAAAGTTAATGAAGAGTTGTAAATAATGTGCATTGTGTTCTAATGCATCATAATTGTAAAATAATGATGCGCGTGTTATATAAAAAAAAACATTAAATAAACGGTCGCACATGATAAATCTATGTTTAAACTACTGTTGCTCAAGCCACCATCGGTTGCAATGATGATCGCATTTAAACTGTTATTTTGGTGGAAAATATGTGGAAATATAACAAATTGATATGAATTACTTGCAGGATTTCATCTTGAAAGGAGAATACATCTCTGACCTTATGAATTGGTTCGACAAGTTCAAAAGGAGAAGATATAATTCCCGGACAATAAAACAACGTTGTCAGTTCATCTGAAAACATGAATCCAAAATCGTCAAATTTTAAAAGAACTTTTAGACAAAGCAACAATAATAAAAAATGTTTTCATAATGTTTTAACCAACTAAACTACTATCACCACACGACATATATTATGGAGCAAAACCAACGGATTCGACCAATTGTATGGATTTTGTCTATTTGGGTACATGATGCAAAACTAATACACACAAGATCATTTAAAATATTGTTACAATATATGACATTTCTCCACTCACCAATATTCCAATGCATTGTACCCACCATTATTCCAATGCATTGTACCCACCATTATTACAATGCATCGTACCCACCATTATTCCAATGCATTGTACCCACCAATATTCCAATGCATCGTACCCACCATTATTCCAATGTATCGTACCCACCAATATTCTAATACATTGTACCCACCATTATTCCAGTGCATCGTACCCACCATTATTCCAATGCATCGTACCCACCATTATTACAATGCATCGTACCCACCATTATTACAATGCATCGCACCCACCATTATTCTAATGCATCGTACCCACCATTATTACAATGCATTGTACCCACCATTATTCCAATGCATCGTACCCACCAATATTCCAATGCATCGTACCCACCATTATTCCAATGTATCGTACCCACCATTATTCCATTGTATCGTAACCACCATTATTACAATGCATCGTACCCACCATTATTCCAATGCATTGTACCCACCATTATTCCTATGCATCGCACCCAACATTATTCCATTGCAACGTACCCACCATTATTCCAATGTATCGTACCCACCATTATTCCAATGCATCGTACCCACCATTATTCCATTGCAACGTACCCACCATTATTCCAATGCAACGTACCCACCATTATTACAATGCATCGCACCCACCATTATTCCAATGCAGCGTACCCACCATTATTACAATGCATCGCACCCACCATTATTCCAATGCATCGTACCCACCATTATTCCAATGCATCGTATCCACCATTATTCCAATGCATCGTACGGACCATTATTCCAATGCATCGTTACCACCATTATTCCAATGCATCGTACCCACCATTATTCCAATGCATCGTACCCATCATTATTCCAATGCATCGTACCCACCATTATTCCAATGTATCGTACCCACCATTATTCCAATATATCTCACCCACCATTATTTCAATGCATTGTACCCACCATTATTCCAATGTATCGTACCCACCATTATTCCAATGCATCGTACCCACCATTATTCCAATGTATCGTACCCACCATTATTCCAATGCATCGTACCCACCATTATTCCAATGCATCGTACCCACCATTATTCCAATGCATCGTACCCACCATTATTCCAATGCATTGTACCCACCATTATTCCAATGTATCGCACCCACCATTTTTCCAATGTATCATACCCACCATTATTCCAATATATCTCACCCACCATTATTTCAATGCATTGTACCCACCATTATTCCAATGCATCGTGCCAACCATTATTCCAATGCATCGTACCCACCATTATTCCAATGTATCTCACCCACCATTATTTCAATGCATTGTACCCACCATTATTCCAATGCATCGTACCCACCATTATTCCATTGCATCGTACCCACCATTATTCCAATGTATCGTACCCACCATTATTCCAACGTATCGTACCCACCGTTATTCCAATGCATCGTACCTACCATTATTCCGATAAATCGTACCCAACAATATTCCAATGTTGTGTGTCTATAAGTCCATAATTTGTGATAATTTTATATTTATTAAATTAGCGCATGTAAATAAATATTGTACATAATATACCATTTTGTGTTTATTGGTGAATTTGTTTAGGGGATTTGGAGTGATCGTGGGGAAACTATTTCGTAGTAAAACTAACCGAACCAAGTATTTTCCCCGGAGTTTTAGTTCATAGGATTAGATATTCATGTTTATAACCGTAAATAAGAAAACCATTAGGGTTAATACACAATCGTCAGATTACCTCGCGCCCACCGTCGGGTTACCGGAGCTATTGCAGTGTGTTCTTCAATTGGTAGAACCCATTAATCCGCTGGGTTTAGGCAATGTCCATAAAGTGCCTTGCCCAAGGAAAAAACCGACCAGTTTCGCACCTGCAAACGCACTTAACCGTTAGACCAGTATGCCGGATCATTGCGCAGTTCATTATTTCGCACTAAACCACAAGACCAAGTGGTGGAATGGAATTAAGATTATAGGTGAGCGTCCAGGATATTTGTTCACCCATTTAACCACTGGGTTAAGGAAACATCTGGTTAGTTCCTTGCCGTATGATACAAGCGATTTATTGCATTTTCATTAAAAATCAGAAACTCATGGTTTCACTTTTGATATTGCTTTAAACCAATTTGTCAATGCATGGTTCATTTCAATACATCTTTTATTCCAGAATGTTTGAAATTTCGTCCTCTCTCTATATGATCTTCCACAGATAATCATCTCAGCATAGACGGTTCATGCTACAATATATCTCGTATACAACCACGTTTGTAATCATGGATCGCCCCCTATGTTGGTCCACTGAGATTCCCCGACAAGATTCCACTTTTTTTACATCATTTTTTTTTATTTATTATTTTTAGCGGGCAGTAATCGAACCCATAACAGGAATGATTTACGCTCACAATATCATTAATTATTTTTCCCGAGCCAAGTTTTAAACCCATGATGGACACGTTACCGTTATTGTATAGTTGTCGGTATATGTATCAGTAGCGTTAACCATTCGGCCACCCGACCGTAATCGGCCACACGTCTTATTTTTTTAAATAATTATGATGACACAGAAAAATGTTGGAGCTACAACAAGGTACAAGGTTGGAGTTTCGATTATTTTACATCGCATTCCATTTCGATTTATCAAAATTAATTTTGTTTTTATGCAATGCGATAAAATACTCAGTTATGGAAATTTCCTTGACAAATTCGATAAACATATTAAAATTCGGAGCCGGAGATTGTGAAACTTTTGCACGGTAAATAACAAATCGAGCACACAATTAAGAAAAGCCTTTATTTTAGGCAACGCAACTTAAATACCAAGAGTTTTGTCTGTGGTAATTAATTTAAGGTTCAGGTGGGTCTTACCGTATATCCAGCTTTCAACTTCGTGCCAGTATTTGTCCAAGTGTTTACATTGCGCAAATAAATGTATATATGTTTCTGGAGAGTTTTGACAAAAGTTACAGTTGGGAGAATCTTTAAGGTTAAAAAGAGTGAAGGTGAATATTTGTGACGAGAGCTCGCAAATTGATTTTATATTGCAGTGATCTTAATCTGTTTTCCAAGGTACATATGTAGTTTGATCTGTAAACGTTTTCCCAGTTTAGTTCATTCTGTAGTCCCAGATCTGCTTCCCATGCCAGTTGTTTCTTCCTCGGCTTTTCTTGTATTTTTTTCGGCAGCGAGCATACCATAGTTTATTGTTTGTTGTGTGGTCAGAGTTTCTTGCGTGAAGTAATTCTCAATTGATGCAGATGGCGTTGCACTGGTACTAACGTTCATATTGTCTGGTATAGCAGCTTTAAGTTTGTTGTATTCCATGAAGAGTTGTCTGTTGTTGAGGTTGATTTGGTGGCTGAGGCATAGTTGGTCGTAATCCATGTACTTGTCGTTAATGTCGATCAGTTGGTAAAATTCTAAAATTCCTCCACAAACGTTGCTATGTACATTTGGTTTGTTCCTGACTTTAATCTCTTTTTGTAGCCACAGGGGGGAGTAAAAGAGCGGTGGTTGTTCCCTGCTGCACGTCGCTCTCCATACGCCCAGGCAGCATCTGACGGCTTTGAGGGGTAATATCTTTGGTATCAGTTGGTTATCATGTCTAAATGTTGTGCCAAGGTAGGCGACCATTTTGCGTTCACTTATTGAGTTTTTTTCGATCCGCTTCTAGGTTGTGTCAAAATTATGGTCGAAGAACTGTCCTATTTGTTTCATTCTTATGGCAGAGATGTAGGATTCAATGTCGATCATTCGTATTCCGCCATTAGCAAGATCGTTGCACATTACACTCCTTCGTACCCTTTCCCATTTCGAATTCCAAAGGAAGTAAAATAAAAGAATATTGAGTTTCTTGAAAAAATCCTTTTTATACGTAATTGGTAGCACACTGACCTTGTAAGTAAGAGTTGGTATCGCTAAGCCTTTGATCACGGCGATTTTCCCGAAAAGTTCAAAACTACCTTTATTTTGGCCAGATGTTCAAAACTACCTTTATTTTGGCTAATAGGGTGGGATATTAAGCTGGTACAACTCCTTTGTGTGGCTTGATTTTCCAATTGGTATCTGTATTCCGAGGTATGAAATGTGGTCGAGTGGCCATTGTAGGCCCTCATTTTCGTGTGGCTTAATTCCGGATGATCTGCGACTTCCAATGTGAAATGCGTATGATTTTCTTTTGTTTACTGTAAAGCTCATTAAAACCTCCAGGTTATCCGTGCCTGTTACCAGAAACTTCACCGAACGCTCTTACGGTCTGGGAAAGTTCGTCAAAGCTTTGCTGTTGTCCATCTAGGAACACCATTGTGTCATCAGCTAGCAATGAAAGTTTTACCGGAACGTCGTTGATGCTAATTCTACTGAAATGATTTCGTAGTTGTAAATCATTAACTTTATTATAAGCTTAAACGAAATTATAACGAAACATAATATCTGCAATAAAGAAATAAGTACAAATAAGTGTGTTACATCCTTTGAGTACCTATAAGAGTAAATGAATATAGCGCCACCACGTAACGGGGATTCCCCAGCTACGACTAAAACGTGCTAAAGAAGCACAAGGTCATTCCATAATTACGATTTACGATTACGACTACTATTACTATTACGATTACGATTACGACTACAACTACGATTATAACTACGAATACGACTACATTTACGATTACGATACGATTACGCTGTTTATTATTACGTTTTTATTTATATGTTGTGTATTAATAAATACGAAGAACACAACAGATTGGCGACGAGGATGAAAATTCGAAATGTCAAAAGAAATAATACAACTACTGAAGGAACAAATGGAAACACAGACTCAACAAATGGAGTTACAAGCAGAAAAGAGAGAAATACAAACAGTAAGCAATTCAATTCCAAAATTTCAACCATTCGATTCAACAGCAGAGTTATGGACAGATTATCTCTCCAGATTCAACACTTTTATTACAGCACACTCAGTAAGTTATCATAAAATTCCTCAAATTTTTTTAACAAATCAAACAACAACAATTTATAAACTGGTGCAAAATATGGCAATACAGCAGAAACCACCGATAGAAATCAACGATCTTTCATTCGACAAAATTTGTGAATTTTTAAAAGAACATTTCCACCCAAAAAAGTTTATAATACGGGAACGATTCACATTTTGCAGCAACATGGAAAGAAAACCAGGAGAAACAATACAACAACTATCCGCAAGAATAAGGCAAGCAGCAATAACATGTGACTTTTCATCAATAAAAGACCCACTAGACGAAGCTCTTCGAACAAAATTTATATGCTCAGTAAAAAATGAAGCTATACTAAAAGCACTTTTTAAAATTGATGACGACAAACTAACTTTTGCAAAAGCAATCAACATAGCCCAAGAAGTGGAAGAAGCAGCAAAAGTAGCAAAAGAAACTGCACAAACTAATCAACCAGAATTTTCATCATACCGGTACACGGTTCAAAAAGTAGCAACAGAAACAACACAAAGAACAAGACAACCGCAAACTTCAAATATTCATCACCAAAGAAAACCATGGGTAAAACCACAATTTTACCAGGGACAGTGTATTCGATGTGGCACAGCAGGACACAAACCAGCTGACTGCAGACATTTAAGTACAACATGCAGACATTGTAACATCAAAGGTCATATTGAATCAGCATGCCTAAAAAAGAAGTATGGACGATTAGTGAAAACAATAACTACATCAAGAACATTAAGTACTGTTAAAGCAGTAAATTCATCACCTTGACTACAGCAAGTTATCACACTCGAGGGAAACTCATACAATTTTGAAGTAGACACCGGAGCAGGAGAAAATTTTCTATCGAAAGACCGATGGGAATTCCTAGGTAAACCAAGACTACATCCGTGTACAGATAGATACGAATCTGCATCACATCACAGACTTCCAGTGCTTGGACTTTATACTTCGAAATCGATCAAAATCAATACATCGGGCAAGAACAACTTCAATACAGCTACAGGTATAAAATTTGTCGTGACAGAAATACCTGTTTTAAACTTACTTGGCCGCGATGGCATTTCAAAGCTACAACTATCAATAGATAACCTCATGAATTTAAACAATATCTCTCCAACTGTCAATACATTACATCACGGATACACTCAATATCTCATCTTGTACAACAATACTTGTGATACAATTATGTAAAGAATTTGGTAGTTTGTTCAAAGATCAATTATGTAAAGAATTTGGTAGTTTGTTCAAAGAGGAACTAGGATGTTTAAAAGACTTTCAAAAAGACACCATAGAATACAGAAGAACCTCAGAACATGGCAATGCTGACGCGTTAAGTCGACTCCCAACTGGCTTAGACCCATTCTTCGATAGAGAGGAGGAGGAAGACGATGTACATGTGGTAAATACCATTAATACGCTAAGCTTGCAATTACAGGCAACCAATCCAGGAGTGTTGGCAAAAGAGTCAACAAAAGATCCAGTAATCTCAGAGGTAATGAGATATACTCGAGAAGGTTGGCCACGACCGGGCAGCAAATCAAGTGCCCAGGTAGGTGATTATGAAAAAATCACCGATTATCTATCTACTACAAGCGGAGTTTTACTGTATGGGACGAGAGTGGTAATCCCTACAAGTTTACGTAAACAAGTAATGCAGTTACTTCATCTGGGGCATTTCGGAATGCAACGAATGAAACAATTGGCTCGAACAGCAGTGTACTGGTCAAGGATTGACACAGATATTGTGGACGCTGTTCGCTCATGCACCGCCTGTGGCGAACATCAGAATAAACCACAAGTGGCTATCCCTCACCCATGGATGCTTCCTGAAAAACTCTGGAGCAGGATACACATTGATCATGCTATCAATTTCATGGGCAGTGATTGGTTGGTTATAGTTGATGCATATTCGAAGTATCCTATAGTACATCCAACTACATCTGTATCTTCGAAAGCCACCACAACATTACTGGAACAAGCCTCGCTCACTTCGGATACCCTCACACTATTGTTACAGACAATGCTACGTCTTTTAAATCAGACGAATTCCAGCAATGGTGTAGAGAGAGGGGTATCATTAATCTTTCTGGGGCACCTTATCATCTGGCTATGGGGCGTCAAATTCGTACGAAAATTGATATTCTGTTACCTTCGCCGGCGTACCTGTCCCTAGGAAAGCCAATACAAACTACCCAGAGAGCCTTACAGAATTCAACACCATTTCAACCAGGTACCAAGTGCTATGCACTGCACTACGGACAGCACCCAGCACACCAACCAAAGTGGGTTCCAGGAGTCGTAGTTAAAATCCTGGGACCAAGAAGTGTGAACGTAAAAATAAGAAGTGGAGTTGTATGGAGACGACACATAGATCAGCTGTGCCGAAGGTTTTCGGAGGACGGTGATGTTCAACAGGAGGAAACTTTAATTGACCAGGGCAAACCTACAGATGTCCCTGAGAAGTCAACCCAGTTCGAAACGAAGATGGTTAATACACCAATTACACAACCGCGACATTCTACCCGCATGCGAAAACCAAAAATACCATACAATTGTTAATTACATTGCATTACAGACAAATACACTAATACATCAATATGTTAACAAACATGTGTTCCTAATTTACTCTGTAGTTCAACATTACCCATTACAGGAATTACTGCCGTTTTAATTGTTGCTTATTTACTTACATACCTTTTGATTTCTAATGCATTTAAGTTTCATTGTTTATTTATATTTATTATCATACTGTTAAAACTGTGTTGCATCTTGTGTATTTTTAATTTAAGTGGGGAGGTGTTAAATCCTTTGAGTGCCTATAAGAGTAAATGAATATAGCGCCACCACGTAACGGGGATTCCCCAGCTACGACTAAAACGTGCTAAAGAAGCACAAGGTCATTCCATAATTACTGAAGATGCCAAAATAGCCTTTTTTATGTTGCTTTGATTTGCAATCACCTTTATTTCGTATTAAATCAATTAATTTATGTAATTCTATGTTGAAACTTCCAAAATCAATCATGCGTTATTTTTGTTGCGTTCACAAGGTGACTTTGAGTTTATCGTTTTGCCATGTTTTACTTTAAAGTTATTCAAAGGATATTAGAGACTGGCTGCACCACACAGTCAGTAAGTATACTCGTTTTTCCATTTTTTACCTAATTATTGTGTTCACTTTAGTAAAACTAAATGCCGTTTTTCCTGTGTTTTTCTACTGTGATTTATGTTTATTGCTCAACCTGTGTTACCTTATTTTCAGAAAACCATTAAAAGCTGGAAACAAAAGAAAAGAAATGCGTTGTTGACAGTGGTGCTCCCAAAGAATAAATTAATAGTTGACAAACTAAAATTTGGCAACTATATTAAGTTTTTGACTCCAGCCAATCTCTACATACAAACATCTGAAACCATCTAAGAATGCCGGGATCAACATCAACCATAGCAAGGCCTCAAACTAGATCACAAGGAAAACCAACAAAGGCAAGTTCTGTTACCCAAAAAGACCAACGTAGGACATCATCGGATGTGACAAATAATAGGCCTCTTGTGTCATCCCCAACCCAACCAACCAATGGAGGATGCCACAGTGTAGAAGGTATTATACCAAATGACCAACCAAACTTACCAATGATCAATCCAGAGGACAGCATCTCGCAAATATCTCGGGTCTCTATGTCATCAAGCAAAAGAAGTACATTGGAAAATATCAGGCTTCTAGCAAAAGTAAAATTAAATCAACAACAAAATCTTCTCCAACAAAAACTAATTCAAAAGAAACGAGAATACGAAGATGAAGAGCGCCAATATCGACTAGCTAAAAAACAACTTGAACTGGATAGTGAACTTCAAATACTCAAAGCTGAAGAAGATTACTGCTCCACCATTTCAAGATCCAAGGTAAAGCTAAATAGTTGTCTAGAGGAAAATAAAAGGGATCAAAATACATATGAGGTACCCCTAATTGAAGCACTGAATGCACTAAAGCTACCCCCACAACAACTGGAAATATTTAGTGGAAATCCCATACATTATTGTGACTTTGTCCGTGCTTTTAAAAGCCTCATCGAAGATAAGGTGTCTGATGACACTCTGAGGCTTTACTACCTTGTACAGCATACTGCCGGACTAGCCAAGCAGCTTGTGTCTAGTTGTCAACACATGCATCCTAGTACAGGATATGCAACTGCCAGAAAACTGCTGCATGATAATTTTGGTAACCCGTGCCAAATAGCTACAGCCTACTTAAACAAAGTAGCTAATGCACCTGCAATTGGGCCTTCAGACACTGTCAGTTTACAAGAATATTCAATCTTGCTAACATCATGTAAAAACACTTTGGAAAGCATTGGTTACCTACATTATGCAAACAGTCCCGAAATGCTGCTAAAGATAATAAATCGACTTCCCTCTAGCATGCATAACAGTTGGCGAACCAAAGCCGACGAAATTATGTTTGAGCGTCATCAAACTGTTGGTATCGAGGACATTGCAGACTTTGTAGCAAAGAAAACCCGAGAAGTAACCAATCCCATTTTCGGTATTGCAGCTAATCTTTCCACTAGGCCATACATGGACAACTCAAAGCCAAGAAAAGCTGGTGGCTCTTCCTTTGCAACAAATGTACAGGTAACAAATCCATATGAAAATTTCTTTCAAAATTACAATTGTTACCTGTGCCGTGGAAACCATTACCTTAACCAATGTAGAGGATTTATAGCTTTGTGCCACCTAAAAAGACTTGAATTTGTTAATGCACATTATCTATGTCACTCATGCCTGCAACCAGGTCACTGTGCGTCCCAATGTTTCCGCAAGGAACCATGCTTAAAGACTGATTGTACTGCACGACATACAACCTTGCTGCACCCCCCAGATCCTGTGAACGCTGCTACCATGTCACCAACTGCTACTGTTAGATGCGGATTTGCTAGTACCGGTACGGACAACACATCGAACACTTTTCTACCTGTTATTCCAGTGAAGGTACGTGCCAAAAATAGTCAAGTGTGTACCATCACAAACGCATTCCTGGATCCCGGAAGTACCTCCTCGTTTTGCTGTGATTTTCTGTTACACGAGTTGGGCGTTACTGGACCAACAGTAAAAATAGACACAACCACTGTCAGCAGAAGAACAGAAATAAGACAAGCTCAACTTATTAATGACCTTGAAATTAGTGATTTGAATGAAAATGATTTTGTCCCATTGGCACCACTATTTTCTCACGACAAGTTACCAGTGTCAAAATCTGAGATTCCTTCCTCAGAAGATGTAGGTCGATGGCCTCATTTATATGCTGTTAATCTATCTTTTCATGATGGCCCAGTTGGTCTCCTAATAGGTAGTGACCATCCTCAAATCTTACAACCCGAAGAACTTGTTCACAGTCAAGATGGCGGACCGTACGCAAGTAGAACTATACTCGGCTGGGTAGTTAATGGCCCCAACAAGAAATCCGTAAGTTCTATCAGTTTAAAATCTATTTCTACTCATAGCTACGGTGTTAAAACTGACCCACAAATTCTGCGTGAATTATGTGTCGACAATATTCAATCGAATAAACTGGATAGAAAAGAATTGTCTGTCCAAGAACTGAATTGTAGGAACTCTGTGGAAACATCAGTCACTCAATTAAAAGAGGGTCATTATGAACTGATAAAAAAGAACCAACCTGATAAATAAGGCCACGCCGAGAATATTGCTGATACTCAATTAAAAGTCAACAATGAACTTCAAGCTTTTAAGACTGGGTTACCTGCAGATACAGCTTTTGGGCTGCAATGGTGTATTGAGAAATCAGGCCTGTACTGCCGACGCAGATGGCGATAAATTCAATATATGGCAGATATATTCTGTCTGCGCTGGATATGCAAACAACTACCACAATTGCAAACTGGGCAAAAATTGACGAGACCAAGTAAAAACTTTGCAGTCGACGATGTGGTGCTGTGGTGGATGATAGTTTGCCTCGTAATACCTGGCTCATCGGACGTATAATCGAGACCTTTCCAAACAAAGATGGTCTTGTTCGAGTTGTGTGTGTTCGAACCAAACATTCAATTTTAAAACGCCCAATAACCAAGTTATGCTTACTCAATGCGGCCGAGTAACAGGTTGTTGTTATATGTGTATTGTACCACATTCAAATTGTGGTTAATGATATGCTGCTCATATTTAATCGACTGAGGTTTCCTATTTCATAACTTTTGTTATTTGATAAAATTGTTGTACACATGTGCTATCTGTTATGCATCTTCTCTTACTTGCGTATACTATTAAGCATTACGCAAAACTAAATGCTTAAAGGGGCCAGAATGAAGATGCCAAAATAGCCTTTTTTATGTTGCTTTGATTTGCAATCACCTTTATTTCGTATTAAATCAATTAATTTATGTAATTCTATGTTGAAACTTCCAAAATCAATCATGCGTTATTTTTGTTGCGTTCACAAGGTGACTTTGAGTTTATCGTTTTGCCATGTTTTACTTTAAAGTTATTCAAAGGATATTAGAGACTGGCTGCACCACACAGTCAGTAAGTATACTCGTTTTTCCATTTTTTACCTAATTATTGTGTTCACTTTAGTAAAACTAAATGCCGTTTTTCCTGTGTTTTTCTACTGTGATTTATGTTTATTGCTCAACCTGTGTTACCTTATTTTCAGAAAACCATTAAAAGCTGGAAACAAAAGAAAAGAAATGCGTTGTTGACAGTGGTGCTCCCAAAGAATAAATTAATAGTTGACAAACTAAAATTTGGCAACTATAATTACGATTTACGATTACGACTACTATTACTATTACGAATACGATTACGACTACTACTACGATTATAACTACGAATACGACTACATTTACGATTACGATACGATTACGCTGTTTATTATTACGTTTTTATTTATATGTTGTGTATTAATAAATACGAAGAACACAACAAAGTGCGAACGTAAATAAGTCACCATGCTAACATAATCGAGCTGACTGTAGGTTAGAAGTCGCACAGCACAATACAAAGGATAAAAAAGCAAGGCGTGTAATTAACGTTAGCGCGCAGCGGCAATGTTAATCATTACAATTCACGTCATCCACCAATCTTGTTGTTGTTTTTTATTGTTAATGCCAAACATTCCATGCATAGTAGAAAGAGTGTTGGTGATAAGGGATCGCCCTGTCGTACACCTTTTGAGATTGAGAATTCCTCTGAAATAAATTTGTTGTTTGTTATTCGGCTTTGTAGCACATAGTTTTGACAGATTGTTTGATTTAGGATTCAAAGCCGTATGCCTTTGAGGCAGTTCCATATAAACGGCCATTTGATCGTATTGAAGGCTTTGTACATATCTAAGGTTAGGATGGAGGCAGGGACATTAGCATAGTCAGCATAGTCCATTACAACGAAAAGCAATCGAATGCTATCTCCAATGTACCGTCCTGGTATAAAGCCATTTTGCTCTGGACCGATGAGAGTGTTCAGGTGGGATTTGATTCTGATGTTGATGACTTTGGAAAATATTTTGTAATCTGTGTTCAGGAGGGTGATAGGTCGGTAGCTTTCTGGTAGTAAAGGGTCTTTGTCCTTTTTAAGGATAAGGGTGACAATTCCAACTCTTTGTGTTTCTGACAATTCCCCTTTATCGATGGCGTGTGTCAGAGATTTTTATCCAGAGCTGAATCATGTTGTTCCACTGAGATTCCCCGACAACTTTTTATACAAACAACGCCACCTTGCGGTTAGACCGTTGGTACAAAGAAACCAATGTTTGGTGCGTCTGAATGGCAATTTATTGGCGGTGATTTTTCTTTTTTTTATTTAAATATTTTTTAATATTGATCGCTTATCTCGACGCTTCTTCCCTTTCTTTCCCTTGCGTCCCTTCTTGCGTTTGGACTTTCGTTTACGGTTGGCTCGTTCAGGTGATTTGCGTGATCGCCACTTTCCCTTGCGGCCACGTTTCTTAGATCCTCGTCTCTTCCTCTTCTTTTTACCTTTCTTGGATTTCTTACCCTTCTTTTTGCCCTTCTTGGATTTCTTTCCCTTTCGCTTCTTTTTGCCTTTTCTGCCCTTCTTGCGGCGACGGCGGCGTTTCTTGGCCTTCAAGCCACGCCCTTTCCCGGTCAACTTAAACCTCCCGCCCTTATTTCGATAGATATGACCGGATTTGTTCATTCGCTTTAAAGCCCTACCGATGCTTTACCACGTTTCATATGAATCAACATGGCAAAATTCTAAAACAGAGAACCGAGCTATAACTTACACAGTGATAACAACTTAAAAGAACACATGCAGGGCATATTATAACATGGCAACCGGAACCAGGTGCTCGTGATTACTTCATCTGAAACGTATGGTATTGTGGGATGAGGGAAATATAGCCCTGAAACGTAATCTTGTGCTGGCAGTGTGACGGGCCACAGGGAATAATTATCATCATCGGATCTTTTCGGTAAGATAAACACGTTTTCACACAATAAATTGAGGTGATATCTTTAATTTTGTCGGAAATTACTACGGATTTGTGCACATTTACACAAAATTAGCTAACATTTTCTGCCTAAACTCAGAATAAAACTTAATGGTAATCATTTTTAGTAACCGCGGTTTTATTAATTGGTGCGCCGCGGTAAGAGAATGCTCTGATTGCTTTGTTTAACAAAGCGTCTTGTTTGTGGTTTTGTTTGAAAGAGAGTATTTTACAAAAGTGTATTATTTAAATAAACATTATTTCAAAATTACCGATATCAACAGTTCTATTAACTATTATCTTCTGAACTGTTTTAAGCTTGGTATAAATCATCGATGGACTATACTTGTAATGGTTTTAAAAGTTGGACTAATTTATATACGTTAAAATAATATACTATATTACGTTATGGATTTTATATTGTAACGGATTTTCCGTGTTTATTAGCGATATGTAGTCACTTTATCAGTGTATTTTAACTTTATCATTGTTAAACCTACAAATTTCCTTGCAATTTTATGTAAATAAGCCGCACATGTTCCAAAATATCAACTGTCATAGCTATAATTCCACCTGAATATATACTTTTTTGTATATTTTTGTTTCGTATTTTTATGTTTTGTTTTCGTATTTTTTATATAGTTTTGTGTTTCCACCTCATTTGTACGAGGATTGTATATAAATGTTTGGTTAGGTATTCTGAATTTTTTGGTCGACTCGAAAAGGCCGATATTAGCTTCAACGCCCATCTTCAATTATTATGCCATACTTGTCAAAATTAACATGATCCAACATGACCATGAACAGAGTGGCCAAGTTTCGCCTCGAAATAAGCACCCATCCATTCGCATAGAGTGGAGTCGATTATTTCGGGCCGCTGGTTGTTCGTCAACGACGCAGCGACGTTAAAAGGTATGGCTGTTTATTTACCTGCATGACCACAAGAGCTCTCCACTTTGAAATGGCCGTAGACTTAAGCACGGATGCATTTATTAATGCTTTTTTGTCGTTTCATATCGAGGCGGGGTCCAGTTATACACGTGTACTCCGATAACGGAACGAATCTGGTCAAAGCTGTAAATCTACTTCGTGACGCCGTGCAACACTGGAATCGTCAGCACATTGCAAATTATTTCCAACAACGAGAAATCGGCTGATCAGTTAACCCACCGACAGCAAGTCACATGGGGGGAGCATGGAAAAGGATGGTGAGATCCGTCCTTAAGTTACTCATTTCTTTTTCAGGTGAACGCAAGCTAACCCACGACCAGCTGCACACATTTCTATTGGAGGCCGAGGACATTCTGAACTCTAGGCCACTAACACCAGTTGTAATGAGTACCGACGATTATACACCATTGACACCAAACCACCTCTTAAAGATCAACGCTGCACCAGAACTACCACCAACTTTAACCAGCGAAAACGACTGTTTTACGAAGCGACGGTGGAAGCACGTTCAATATTTAGCAGACCAAATTTGGTCTCGATGGCCAAAAGAGTACTTGTGTACAATTATCACAAGGCAGAAATGGCACATGCCTCAGGACAATTTTAAGCTGAACGATAACGTTCTTTTGGCCGACAACACCATACCGCGCTCTCAATGGATCATGGGACGAATAAAAACCGTGCACCTAGACAAACATGGTTTCGTAATAAACGTAACGGTCAAAACCGCCAAAAGCGAACTGATCCGACCTATACATAAACTTTGCATCAACGTTCCTGCGGAGAATCGAGACGAAGAGACGACATGCGAGGACAAACCATGCTCATTATGAACATTTTACGCAATTTGCGGGGGAGTGTGTATAAATTTTTCTTTACTGTTCTTTTAATTTGTTCTTGTGTTTTACGTTCATTTGCATTGAAATTCCGGCTTCCTTAAGTTGTGCGATAAGACGTGCACGTTAATTGACAATCGTCGTTTTTTCTTTCTTTAAATACTCGACCATTAAGTTCGTTGTTATATTTCAGTTGTAGACCAAATGAGTCTTTAGTTTTATAGTATTTGTTAACGGATTTATTAACCGATTTTCTTTTTTTATTTCTTAGCCGAGCATTACGAGATTTATTCATAAAATTTCAAATTTATACAAATATTAGTTCGGATCAACGCACAGTTCGGTAAGAATGTTTGTTTTTTCGTTACAAGCAGCCTATACTTATGAAAATTCAATTTTGAAGGTTGCATTGTAACAGCATGCATGTGTAATATATATGCAAAAAGGATAGATAAGGTAAAGCAGTTAATTTGAGTTTATAAGAGCATGAAGTGCACGAAATGTTAAAATTACAAAGGGGATTTATTTATAAAAAAAATTAATAAAAATAAAAATAATAATATTATGATATTAGTGGAAACTAGGGAAGCGGATGAGGGTCTTTCAAGAGGTGTTGTTTGACAACTTTGGTAAACTTTTAAAGCGATTTTAAATGTTATTGGGTAACTTTTGCCAAAACTGTGGGCCTTTTATGTATTTCAGGGATTGTTTGAAGAGGGATTTGTTACTAAAAGGAATTAAAAATTTTGAATTGCTTCTTGTTTTCATAGTAGTTTTAGGTTTGTTCGGTATGCAATTATGGAGAGCAGGTGGAAGTGTGTTGTTATGGCATTTGTGCATTATGGATAATATTTGTAATTTGTGCATGTCATAAATTGTTAAAAGCCCATGTTGTCTTATTATAGAAACTGAAGAAAGTTCCAGATCGGGAATGTTCGAGAATGGAAGGCATGGTGGATCTTGGCAGGTTTCACAAAACCATTTGTGATGTAAAGATGTGACATTTTTTTTTAATATTTAATTGGTAATTTGGTAGTGTTGACCAGCAGTTGCAGTAAAAATTTGAGTTACAACTGTCACAGTAAATAAAATTTTAATTAACACGGATTGTCTTGCTGCAGTTTAGACATACATTTTTTTATGGATCCGGTTTGCATAATAAGGAGCTAGGATTTATACTAGGCATAGTGCAAAAATAAATGGGATAAAAATTTGCAAATGATTAAATTATTTAGACCTAGCAAGGATAGAAGAGATATCGCTTAATCTATGCATAACTCGCCTTGCGTTTTGATGGACAGTGAATATGACCCCATTATTGGTGCAACAGCTTCGAAAGCCAAAATCCTCTCTGGCTTTTTTTTCCACAATTCGGAACCGCCGCAGGGTCAGTGATTCTATCATCGACATTCCCGTCCCCTTTAGGTGTTTCTTGGAGTCGTACACATCATTCCTCACCATTCGTTGAACAAACTTCACGATTATAGGAGTGGGGTCCCTTTTCGATGGCAGCACGTGTGCGATGTCGATTGCTGACTTGGAAATATGGCAGTTCAAGGCTGTTTAGAATGGAATGCACATAACTTATGAAGTTTTCTTGGGGAATTCTTTTGCAGCCATGGATGATGAGACAGTTCCTCCTGCCATACTGCTCCAAGTTGTAAAGTCGCTCGTCTGTGTCTCTCACAACAGCCTTTAGCTCTTTTAGGGAGGCTTCGAGATCATTTAGAAACTTTCCAATCTCCTGCAGTTCTTTCGGATGCAACGAATCTGAAACAGGAACAGTAGGAGCAATATCTGACCTAGAATTACAGTTTAACTCATGCTTATCCCGTTTACTTTTGATCTGAGCTAATACGGTGTCCAATTCCTCCAACTTTTCATAAGTGCATATACCATTGTGTTCGTAGTACTTGCTTGTAGAAGAATTCAATTTCAGTTTCAGAAAATAAATATTAACTAATATGCCCAGTTATTTAAGAATATCCTATTCGCTCATTCAACCTTATTTAAAGATAATGAACCTTTAAAATATGGGACATCGAATTTTAATCGGAAAAGTCACGATGTTGTAAAACAGAAACAGAACAACGGTGAAAACAACACCAACTTTCCATCTTTGCTCAACTTTAAAACAAATTAAAGGTTTAGAGATATGATACAGATAGAGATAGATATCTATGTTACATTACTAAGTGACGAAAGTAGATTCGAGGACTAAATTTATACAGAAAATGTCTTGGTACACATAACACTTGGTTATTTTTACCGTATTATCTAACTTTCTACATGCACTAAAACCCAAAATTTAAATTATTTTATACGTGTACTTTCTTAATTGTCTGTTAATATGAATAAATATAAATAATTCTGAATAAATATAAATTCAACTTTTAAACCATTAGTTTTTAACCATTTAAACCATTAGTTTTTATCCATTAATACTAAAAAAAAGTAACGCACTTTAGCAGAAATTCCACTTTTATTTTGCCTTGCCTGCTTGCACTGTCGCTACTATAGCTATTTAATTCATTAACTTTTGTTTTCGGTGTGTGGTTAGATGCTAGGGCACACAAATTGACCCTTTATACATTTGGTGTGCAATTATACTGCTAATTGAAATATAGCCCGATAATAACTATTAAAGTATGGCCTAATAACTAGACTCATGACATGCCTTTTAAAGGCTGAGGATCCGAAAGCATAAACAAACTTACCCTAGCCCATTCATCGGTATTTAAATATGTACCCAGTTTCCTTATGTTCTTATTTTACTTCCACCGTTGCGCCATCGCTGTCAAACGATAAATAAATTAATCGCTGACCCCCTCGGTTCAAATCCAGTCACCAGTTGATTATTCCCCTAGAATAAACAATTAGCAGATATCGTTTAAACTTACCGAATTAATGTGTTTTCTTAAAAATGAAAGAACATTGTAGTTTCTCTTATTCCACCGTAATAGCTCGGCAACTGGACAGGCGCGCGAGAACCTGGCGATTCCTTCTTGCAATATCGCCACCTTTAATAGGTTCGAAACTGAGCTCAAAAAATGACCACCTTTAGATGGCGTATCACCGATGTGACGAGTGGTCATTTTTGTTAAACGAGTGGTTTGTATGGTCGTGTGGCCTAATGGTTAACGCGACCGATACATATACCAACTATATATAAAAAACGGCGTAAGGGACGATCCATCATGCGTTCGAAAGTTGGTCCAGTAAAAAAAGAGTGGTTTGCTCAGTAACAATGGTGGCTATTCCCCAATGTTTGTTTGGTTGCAGCATGTGCTAGGCTGCGCGCCGTTGTTCTGGTTTAGCTGTAAAATTTTGTAATAGTGGAGCAGTGCTATGTGAATTATTGTCTTGATTGTACGTCTGCGAGCTGTTTTGTTGGTAAAAATTGACGATGTACGAAGGGGTATTGAGCTCAAATTTTTTTAAAATAATTTTGAAGGGTTTTTAGTTTAGGTTGAAGATCCACGCTTAATTTAAAATTTAAAAAAAAATCTAAAACTTTCTATTTCAGGATTTTGAGTGGCAGTTGTTTTTGTTAGTCTTGTTTGCATAGGAGAGATGGGGAGAATAATTAGTTGAATGCCTCCTAAATGAAAAACTGAGCATTTTGATTTTTTTTGCCCAAATCTCCAAATTTATAGAAATTTGAGTGTGGATAATTGTTACTAGTCAACTGTTTGTCTAAAATCTCACACTTAATTACTTATGCTATACAGCAAAATAATTAATTAGTCATTTTTACTCCGGTATAGGGTCGTTCGGATATTTTTTCCAAAATTTAACTTCGAATGGCTTTTATAAATACCAGACAATCTTTCGATACAGGTTGTTAATCCGATTTGTGATATCGGACTGGAAAATGTACCTCTCTTCGTATACACAGGTGTACCTTTTTTAATATTTTTCAATTTCTAGGCAGGTGTGAAGGCCTAGATGTGTTGTTGGACACTTATGCATACAAAAGATATAAAATCTTACCAATCCTAACCATACTTGATTGTCAAACATTGGTGAAAGAAGTGGAGGCGGACAAAATGTGGTCACACGAGGCACAAAGGTGACATTGGGTGTGACTTTTACTCAAAAACAACAATTTGTACCCTGGTTATGGACTTTAAACCTTTCAAATTACAGTTCAAAAATGTTCTGAAACTTGTGGAACATCAAACAGTGAATTTTACTGTGTACGAAGAGTTTAAGTCATCACCAGTGGCACTGTCGCTAAATGAAATCGACAGAATGACCACCCTTCAGTCGAAGGCCTGTAATAGCCGAAGCAGTCAACAGAAACGGTTAAAATTTGGACAGGATTCTCACAGAATGACCATACTTGTAAGTTCGAACAGTTTAAACCAAACTGGAACGGTCACCGTTACCAAGATGGCGTATAACCAATTAAGACCTCAATGAACGGCTGGATGTGACGAGTGATACCCTCCGTGAGTCAGTGTTTTTAAACGAGTGTTTTTCTGGGTAACAATGGTGGTGATTCGTTAATGTATGTTTGGTTAAAAGAAGCATGTGCTAGGCTGCGCGCCGGTTTTCTCGTTTAGCTGTAAAGTTTTGTAATTGTAGAGCAGTGCTTTGTGAAATAAAGGTGTTGATTGTACATCTACTAGCTGTTTTGTTGGAAAAAAGTTGCCGATGTACGAAGGGGTATGGGCTCAAAGTTTTTAAACAAAATTTTGTGGAGTTTTGTGTTTAGGTTGCAGATCCAAGCTTTAGTTTTAAATTGTTAAAAAATCTAAGACTTTCTGAGTCTGGATTTTTAGTGACAGCCGTTTTTGTAAGGTCAGTTTGAGAGATAGGGAGAATAATTAGTTAAACGCCTCCTATACTCTGAGTGTGTGAAGGCCAGGCAGGGACAGGCATGAGATAATTATGGAAAGCTCTGAATTGAACATTAGTGTAACGACAGGTGAGAAAAGGCTTACAGTCTGACTCGATATTCTCCAGGTTTATGAGATCACTAAGCATCGTCGCATTTAGATTGATTTCATATATTAATTTTTTTCTGACCCTAAACGAATCGTTACCAATAGATTCGTCATTCCCAGATTCTCTTATAAGTCTCATATTCAAGATCATCTTGACTGCCACACATATTACATTGTAATATAACCAGCCTTAAATAGGATAAGGACGTTGTCAAATAAAGCATTAAAATAAGATGATCGATTTTCTACCAATTGCTGCTATAAATCTGTTAATAATATCAAATATAAACGAAATCGATTGTTAAACGCTTTAGAGTGGCTTTAATTTCGTCAGAACAGATTCATCTTTCTTTCGCGCTCCCCTAAACGTAATTCTGTCGGGCGCTACGCTCCAATGAACATTGGTATTCCATTGAAGCCAAATGGCATTCATTCAGTGGTTAGGTCAGTGCGACATTTCTTGAAAGTGATTATATGAATAAAAGTAACTTAGCAAGCGGCGTGCAAGGCTAGTTTTAATAGTGCGTATATTTATACAGCATATTCAAAATAGTTTTAATACAATACACGCATATATTTTATTATTGGTTTGACAATATTTGTCAAGTGGATTTACAGTTTCTACATTATTTAGCATAAATCAATATTTTTACCACGATAATAGAGAAATAGTAACATGTTGAATTTTAGTTATGCAACAACATAAAGCTATATAAGGAAATTCTTCAGTATTAAGTAGCAAAGCAATAATAGCGTAAAACCAGTTTAAAATTCTAAAATAAAAATTAATTTTGACTTATTAACTTTAGACAGTTTTAAAAATCATTAATATCCTTTTTGTATTTAACTTTGATCTAGTGGAGTTTAGTAATGCAATAATAACTTAACAAGGGTTTAACATTCTCAATTCAAACAAATAATTTTGAACTTTTATACTTCACACAGTTTTAAAAACCATAAATATCCATTTTGTAATTAACTTTGATTTTGTGGAGTTTAAAAGAAACGGAAACCGGAGAAACGTGGAGGGTGAAGCTCGTCGTCTCTTTGGTGCTTCCTACACAACGTGAAAGGTGGTTTCTTTGTTGTGTTTAATTTTTTTAATAAGGATGCGTCGTAATCACAATATTGTGAATTAGCTTCCATCGCACAAGCGTCGCCTAACTCACGCGTCGCCTAAAAACTACTTGTTTTAAAGGAATCAAATATCGAAGGTGACTACAAACGCTATTGTTGGGTCGAACAATAGATTCTAGAGAAGAAATAGCAACAAGAGCTGGAATTAAGCCGAACCACATCTCTAAGGTATAAGTTAAGCTAGTTTTGCTGACCTGGACGTGTGAAGTAATATTTTTGTCAAACTATTAATCTCCTTGCTACGTCCGTGCTAGTTTAAATATAACTTATCTATACAGCATGGTCAAAGACATTTTAATAACAGTATTTAACTGTTACTTCAGTTTTAATTATTTACTACTCTGTTGTTAATGGGAGACGATGTGTCGTAATGTTCATCTTTATATTTTTTTATATAATTTCTTTTTGTAAAAACACAAAAAATACAACATAATATTGTATAACACTTGCCTGGCACCTGTTAACCTTTACTCCGCGTTATTCGTCGATTTCACCGCGGATTTTGTATCTGTCTCCCGCTCGATTTAACTTAATTTTTCGATGTCTAACAGAAAACGTGGAATTATATTAAACTGAAATACATAACTCAGAGAAAAAGATTGGAGTCCCGAAAATGGAATTGTCACATGATGACTGAAGCCATATTAGGAAATACTTAAAATTAATAAAACGTATTAATGCAATAATAGCGTAGAAAGTGTTTAAAATTCTAAATTCAAACAAATGATTTTAGACCTTTTTACTCTTCGGAAGGTTGTGTAAACCATTAATATCCACTTTTATTTAACTTGGATTTAGTGGAGTTGAAACGTGGAGGGTGAAGCTCGTCGTCTCTTTGGTGCTTCCTACACAACGAGAAAGGTGTTTTCTTTGTTCTGTTTAATTTTTTTAATGAGGTTGCGTCGTTATCACAATATTGTGGATTAGCTTTCATCGCACAAGCGTCGTCTAACTCACGCGTCGCCTAAAAACTACTTGTTTTAAAGGAATCAAATATCGAAGGTGACTACAAACGGTATTGTTGGGTCGAACAATAGATTCTAGAGGATAAATAGCAACAAGAGCTGTAATTAAGCCGAACCACATCTCTAGGTATAAGTAAAGCTAGTTTCGCTGAACTGGACGTGTAAAGTAATATGTTTGTCAAACTATTAATCTCCTTGCTACGTCCATGCTAGTTTAAATATTACGTATCTATAAAGAATGGTCAATAACATTTTAATAACAGTATTTAAATGTCATTTCAGTTTTTAATTATTTACTATTCTGTTGTTAATGGGAGACAATGTGTCAAAATGTTCATCTTTATATTTTTTAAAATAATTACTTTTTGTAAAAAAAAAAATACAACAGAATATTGTATAACACTTGCCTGGCACCCGTTAACCTTTACTCCGCGTTATTCGTCGATTTCACCGGGGATTTTGTTTCTGTCTCCCGCTCGATTTAAATTAATTTTTCGATGTCTAACAGAGAAAAAGTGTAACTATATTAAAGTTAAATACATAACTCAAATAAAAAATTAGAGTCCCGAAAATGGAATTGTCACATGATGACTGAAGCCATATTAGGAAATACTTAAAATTAGTAAAACTTAGTAATGCAATAATAGCGTGAAATAAAAGGGTTTAAAATTCTTAATTATAACAAACAATGTTTGATTTTTCTACTTCGCGCAGTAGTGAAAACCAGATATATCCATTTCGTAATAATTTTCGATTTAGCAGAGTAAAAGAAGCAAAAACCGAAGAAACGTGGCGGGTGAAGCTCGTCGTCTCTTTGGTGCTTCCTACACAGCGTGAAAGGTGTTTTCTTTGTTGTGTTTAATTTTTTAATAAGGTTGCGTCGTTATCACAATATTGTGAATTAGCTTCCATCGCACAAGCGTCGCCCAACTCATGCGTCGCCTAAAAACTACTTGTTTTAAAGGAACCAAATATCGAAGGTGACTACAAACGCTATTGTTGGACGAACAATAGATTCTAGAGGAGAAATAGCAACAAGAGCTGGAATTAAGCCGAACCACATTTCGAGGTAAGCAAAGCGAGTTTAGCTGACCTGGACGTGTGAAGTTATCATTTTGTCAAACTATTAATATGTTGCTACGTCCATGCTAGTTTAAATATTACGTATCTATACAGAATGGTCAATGACATTTTAATCACAGTATTTAACTGTCATTTCAGTTTTTAATTATTTACTACTCTGTTGTTAATGGGAGACGATGTGTCGAAATGTTCATCTTTATATTTTTTAAATAATTTCTTTTTGTAAAAACACAAAAAATTACAACGAAATATTGTATAACACTTGCCTGGCACCTGTTAACCTTTACTCCGCATTATTCGTCGATTTCACCGGGGATTTTGTTTCTGTCTCCCGCTAGATTTAACTTAATTTTTTCGATGTCTAACAGAAAACGTGGAATTATAACTCATAGAAAAAATTAGAGTCCCGAAAATGGAATTGTTACATGATGACTGATGCGATATCAGGAACTACTTGAAATTTGTAAAACGTATTAATGCAATATAAGCGTAGAACGGGTTTAAAATTCCTAATTCAAACAAATGATTTTAGACCTTTTTACTCTTCGGACGGTTATGTAAACCATAAATATCCTTTTTGTAATTAACTTTGATTTAGTGCAATTTAGTAATGCATTTATAGCGTAGAACGGGTTTAATATTCACAAATTAAACAAATGATATTATACTTTTATACTTCGCACAGTTTTAAAAACCATAAATATCCATTTTGTAATTATTTTTGATTTAGTGGAGTTTAAAAGAAACGGAAACCGGAGAAACGTGGAGGGTGAAGCTCGTCGTCTCTTTGGTGCTTCCTACATAATGTGAAAGGTGTTTTCTTTATTCTTATTCTTTTTAATAAGGTTGCGTATTTATCACAATATTGTGAATTATCTTTCATCGCACAAGCGTCGCCTAACTCACGCGTCGCCTAAAAACTACTTGTTTTAAAGGAATCAAATATCGAAGGTGACTACAAACGCTATTGTTAGGACGAACAATAGATTCTAGAGGAGGAATGAGCAACAAGAGCTGGAATTAAAACCGACCACATCTCTAGGTAAGTAAAGCTAGTTTTGCTGACTGGGACGTGTGAAATAATATATTTGTCACACTATTAATCTTGCTGCTTCGTCCATGCTAGTTTAAATATTACGT
>CH002035.1:41894-74831 GCA_000149265.1 Ciona savignyi | reverse complement strand
GTGTTACTTCCTCTGATGTTAATGGAAGACGATGTGCTCCAAATGTTCATCTTTATATTTTTTAAAATAATTTCTTTTCGTAAAAACACAAAAAATTACAACGAAATATTGTATAACACTTGCCTGGCACCTGTTAACCTTTACTCCGCGTTATTCGTCGATTTCACCGGGGATTTTGTTTCTGTCTCCCGCTCGATTTAACTTAATTTTTCGATGTCTAACAGAAAACGTGGAATTATATTAAAGTTAAATACATAACTTAGAGAAAAAAATAGAGTCCCAAAAATGGAATTGTCACATGATGACTGAAGCCATATTAGAAAATACTTGAAATTAGTAAAACGTATTAATGCAATAAAAGCGTAGAACGGGTTTAAAATTCTTAATTCAAACAAAAGATTTTAGACCTTTTTAGTCTTCGGACGGTTATGTAAACCATAAATATCCATTTTGTAATTAATTTCGATTTAGTGGAGTTTAAAAGAAACGGAAACCGGAGAAACGTGGAGGGTGAAGCTCGTCGTCTCTTTGGTGCTTCCTACACAACGTGAAAGGTGTTTTCTTTATTCTTAATTTTTTTTCTAAGAACAGTTGGATCGTTTGCAGCAATGCTGTGTATGAGCTTGTACCGCGCACGCGTCGTCTAACAACAACTTGTTTTAAAGAAATCGAATATTGAATGTTACTACAAACGCTATTGTTGTTTTTGTTTTTTGCGAAGCCAAGTTTTGAACCCTTAATGGTCTTATCACCAGGACCTTTTTTGTATAAGAGACGTGATATATATATATATATATCGGACGTACAGTAAGATTCTTGAGAAAAGAGCGCCACCAAATCTGTAGGTGTATGTTAAGCGTATCGCCCTAAATATATCTACATAACTCGTTCCGAGCAGTTTTCTATATTAAGTTTTAAATCTTTGGAAAATATAGAAATATCTTGCAAGGAGCTTCGCTAACAAGGTGCCAAAATAAAAACGGCCAATTTAACACAAATTTTTATATGTCCTATGCAAATATAAATTTAAAATGCTATAAAAATGATTATTAAATCTTTATGTTTATCAAAGGTTGGAATAAACTTAAATTTAATTTTAATCTTGTCGAAAACAAAATATGAAGCAAATCAATAAAAACCATCTATTTTTTATTTATAAGAAACGTCTACAATCAAATTTCAATAAAATCGAAAAGTGCCTGCATTTGAAGTTTAAATAACTTTACCGATGGCAAATATTTTCAGTTGTGAACCTTTAACCAAGTGGTTCTCGATCTTTTTGACCTCGTGGCGCACCCGAGACCAATTAAGAAATGAACGGGCGCCCTTTGCACGGGAAATCAAAACAATATGCTAAATACTTAAACCATTTCCGAATTTTCCACATAACAAAATTACTCTTTCTTGAGTGCTCTTGCTTTTCAAAAGTTAAACGAACTAGACATTAATCAAGTAAATTTTAGTGTGGCGCGCGTAGCTATAACTCATGTGGTGCACCAATGCTCCGCGGCTCACCATTGAGAAGCACTGCTTTAACCATTATAGGCTTAAATTTATTCATGATCGAGTTAGACGCAATCATTCTTGATCGAGTTAAACGCGCTAACAAAACGTAGCGCATCGCGCGATGTCTATGGATTAGTTACGTAAGAGGACACTACCCGCTAAAGCAAGCAATATCTGAATTGCTACCCACACATGTTGTTAATAATAAATGTTGTTGTTTCTAGAATGCCTAATAAGTTAAACAATTTTCCCAATGCAAACTGAACTAACCAATACGGGGCCATTCTAAATCATGCCGCAGGTAGCCTTAGTTTTTAATTATAATCAAAGCTTAAAATTTGCAACCCAAACTTGAAGTTCGTTTTTATAATTTTTAGCAAAAAAGTGCTTACATGTTTTGCAAAGCCTAGCACCACGTTAGCGATATAATTTCGTAAAAGCATTTACTTCTTCATACAGCATGGGTGTATATGAAAACCGACAATTTTTTGCCGTAGATTGATAAAATTTGGAAGATTGATGCAATGTATATACCAGAACTGGTAACCCAATACAAATTTACACAATTTCGGCCTACAGTCAAATGAACGTCCCGCGTTTGAGTTAATGCTGAAGCGTTTCTTCTCTTTATTTCTTCCTTAATGTGTTTTCTGTTTTGCTCTTATTTTTTTGCCTTTCAAACTTCTGTGGCTCCTGCTGTTACCCGGTTTTAACGAACGGCTCCTGTTGGATATTACAATGTTTTAAGACTGTTAAAATGCAGCCTCCTTCAAAATTGAATATCCGTAACATAGGCAAATACACTCGCTTGCTTCCTCGAAGTGTTATCTATTGTAAAGCAAATGCCGTTTTCTGTAAATAAAAATTGACAAACTCATTAAAAAACCATTCTTCTTACCAAATTATGCGTTGATTCAAATCTAATTTTGTACATAAATTTAAAATTGCATAAATATATCGTAATGCTCGGCGAAGAAATAAATAAAGAAAATATGTTAATAAACAAATACTACTTTTGGTTCATAACTGAAATATAACAACGAACTTAAAGGTCGAGTATTTAAAACAGGAAAACATGACGATTAATAATTAGCGTGCGCGTCTTATCGCACAACTTAGAAGCCGGAATTTAAATGCATTAAGAAACGTAATAGGCGAGAACAAATTAAAGAACAGTAAAGAAAATTTATACAAAGACTGTTAAGGTATTATCGGTAAGGATAAAATTCCTTCCTTGAACCAATATATAGCAATCAATGTCCACCATTACATGCAAATGCAACACACAGCAATAGCTTCGGTAACCTGAGAGCACGAGATAGCCGGATGATTATGATTGGATGTTTTATAAAATTCTTGTCCCATTAACAAAAATAGATCTCGGTATTCTATTCCAAAATAACCAAAATAGCCATGCATTTCACGTTACGTCTTTCCACGGATCTCGTTCTTCCAACTTAAACTTATATTCCACTTTTACGTTGGATATTACTAAAATTTGCGGTTTTTCAAATATTTCATTGTGAACTTCACTTCCATACATACCTAGGAAACTAATATTAAAAAAAACTTATGGCCCAAGTCAATTTAACTGAGAAAATATCACAACCAGTCACTATAAAAAACTCCGAAATCTTACATTAGGTATTATTACTCAACAGTAATTACAATAGCATTTTTATGACTAATAGGCCTATTTATAATATTACTCTCAACGTTTGGAGGGCAACATAGAAAAAGTACTTACTTTAAGTAACTCTTCAATAATGCACACGCTCGCTTTGCACCATTTCCTCTCATATTGAACTGCATAGTCAACCTTGCTACTAAAACACTCGGTTAAAATATTTTTGACTGTTGTGTTCGTATCCTTTCCACCAACATTTTCCACATATCACACCTGTTTATAAAATAAGAGGTTTTCTCACTAAATGTTTTGTTTGTGCAATGAGTAACATATAGCTTACACAGAGCAAGCACGCTATTCACGGTTGCTCAGGATCGAATGCGCTTTTAATTAAATTTGCTGTCATTCGTAATTTTGTTCATTCTCAAGCCAAAGCATTTGTCATTTTATATAAACACGCATGTATGTTGGCATGCGACATCTTTAACACAGTAATAATATATTTAACGCGTTGGGGAGTTGATTAAATAAAAGTTTTGCTATAGCATAAATAATAAAACAGATTGACGCGAAAAACTTCGTATTTTAATATCAAATCTCAACGGGCCAACATTGGGCTTCCGCGGATTGCCAACCGTTGGCCTTGCGATGAAGAGCCAACGTAAGCTGATATTTTGCTTTTTTAATTAAGGAAAAATAAGAAAAAAATAACAACTACGTTTAAACTACATAAATAGCTACAAAACTGTTTACGATTTTTAATTTTTATGTACACGTTTAACTTGCGATGACGTTGAGCCAACGTTATATACGTCACGTTCAGCCAACGCCGACGAGTAATTAGTTGCCAGCAGCCAACCTACGCTTGCTGTCTGGGTAATCATGCCGAATCGGTACCAGCTCGAATTTTTTATATTCAAGAGCTTAGTTTGAATCCGGGCGCAAAATTAATTTTCTCTCAATCCTCGCATACCCTCACTTTTCGTAGGTTCGGCGTTCCTGCTTATAACTCACTTAATTTTTTCTAAATACGTCATGATGTGGTTAAAACGGCTTTTAATTATCAACGCATTTTGATAGAAAACATGTGAAATTTGGCAGACTCGTGCAGTGTACACGCATGAACTATGTACAAAAAATAAACTATCTATCTTATTTATATTTCGAACAAAAGCAATCAACGCACCACGATAGCTGGAATATTTCGTAAAAGCCTAAACTTCATACAGTTTAGGTATATGAAAATCGTAAATTTGTTATGCAGTAGATTGCTATAATATGGTAGATTATTGCAATGTACATACCAGAACTTGTAACCAAAAAATAAATTTGCTACCTTATTAATAAGGAAACCATTTAAGCCAGCAGACACGTCATTCAATTTTGAATCGTCACAATGCGGTTTGAAACGGCTTTAATTATCTTGTTCGGCCACGCAATAAAAGTTGACGGGCTCTTTCCAATTCCTTTATTTTGTGTAAAAGCGGTAACTAAAAAAACATTAATTAGTGCAAGACAATATAAAAAAGAAAAAAATATAACAACATAATACATAACAATTGCACGTCCGTCAATAAATTGCTGTTTCTTCGCAGTCGCCGCACTCAAAAAAGTCTTTACAAATCAAAACCGTAAATTCGCCAAGAAAAATCATAGGAATAAAATGTAACAAAATCATCACACCATAAACAATCACTGAACCAAATAATAAACTACTGTAGCGGTGCAGTAACATGGCTCTCCAAAAATGATATTACCTCAAAGTTTGATTGCAACTCCAAACATCCCATTTACGGTATTATTTTGCCGTGTGAGTGACGTCCAAATTGGGCGTCCCGTTCGGGAATACCCAATGTCTTCCGTGCTTGATTTTGTCGCGCTCTCCCATTTCCATGTTCAGTCCGGCACTACTTGGATACGTCTCTAATATTCTTGGAAGTGGCCACCGATTTTTTCGGTTTGTCATCTGCCTTCGTCATCCCCAACTTGATGGTTCGTGTTTATCCTTTGCCATTTTATACTCGGTTGCAAAGTGTGCAAGAATTTGTTCCTCCATCGAGCCCAAAATTGATTATTCCGATAATGTACCTTTCTATAACGTCCATTCACGTACAAATCTTCCTGTTCAACAATTCTTTGGGGATTCGAAGGCGACCTCTTCTGTAATGTTC
This sequence comes from Ciona savignyi, assembly GCA_000149265.1. Taxonomy (NCBI): domain Eukaryota; kingdom Metazoa; phylum Chordata; class Ascidiacea; order Phlebobranchia; family Cionidae; genus Ciona; species Ciona savignyi. The sequence goes on along the minus strand of CH002035.1, from coordinate 69,527 downwards.
GGTTATGATTTGGCGTTAATAGTTTTGGACATCCAGCTTTGGTTATGTTTCCTTTGTCGGTGGGCTGCTGTTTCACCAATTAAGAGGTCTGAGTTGGACTTGTTTTTTCGTGTGGCCAGTCTTGCGGTATTGTCAGTCGCATACCATAGATGCAAAATCTTTTTATTACTTCCTGCTACCCAGCTTTCAGCCACACCCCACCCTAGAGTTGATTTTTTACTATTACAATAAATAGGTTTGTGAGGTCCAATAAGCGTGCGGAGAGGTCAAGTGTAAACGCTTACATATTTTACACGTAGCATAGTGTGTGTACTTTCTCGCAATGTGATTATCGCTAGAACCACACCCATAACACAAATTATTCATTCGCAAAACATCCTTTCTATTACATAAACGTAATCCCATGAATGTATTGCAATTGTTTAGCGGTAACTAAAAACATAAATCAGTGCGAGACAATATAAAATAGAAAAAAACTATAACAAAATATCACTTTAGCAAATGCACGACCGTGACTTCGTGGACTATATTAATCATTTACTAAATAAATTTTCAGTAGACGCACAAATCAAGAATATAATCATTAAACTATAAACAATTACTAAACCAAATAAACTACTGCAGCCGTGCAGTAATAATCTATAGATGGCGTATAACCAATTAAGACCTCTATGAACGGCAGGATGTGACGAGTGGTACCCTCCATGAGCCGGTGTTCTCGTTTAGCTGTAAAGTTTTGTAATCGTGGAGCAGTGCTTTGTAAAATAAAGGTGTTGAATGTGCATCTGCTAGCTGTTATGTTGGAAAAAAGTTGCCGATGTACGAAGGGGTATGGGCTCAAAATTTTTAAACAAAATTTTGTAGAGTTTTGAGTTTAGGTTGCAGATCAAAGCTTCAATTTTAAATTGTGAAAAAATCTAAGACTTCCTATGTCAGGATTTTGAGTGACAGTCGTTTTTGTGAGGTCAGTTTGCATTGGAGAGATAGGGAAAATAATTAGTTGAACGCCTCATAAAAAAACGTGTTTTAGCAGTAAACGGGAATTTGGCAGACTCGTGCAGTGTGTACACACATGAACTAAAAACCAAAACATAAACCCGCTATCTTATTTATATTTTAAACAAAAGCAATTAACGTACCACGTTAGTGTGAATATTTCGTAAAAGCTTTACTTTATACAGTTTAGGTATATGAAAATCGAATTTTTTTGCAGTAGAATGATAAAGTTAGGAATATTAATGCAATGTACATACAAAAACTTGTAACCAAAAACAGCAATTTGCTGCGTCCTTTCTATTTCCAACAAAACCATTTAAGTCACACACGTCACTTAATTTCTTTTATATACCTCAGCAATTTGGTTTGATACGGCTTGGGTATAAATAAATCGACAACGATATTCGTTACCGAATCAGAATTTAGGCTATTTTTTACATTTAAGAACGAAATAACGTTACAAAATATCGTTAATTGAAACGAAATTTCGTTACCAAATCAGATTGTAAGCTAATATATTAAGAACGAAATACCGTTTCAAAATATCGTTACTTACAACGAAATTTCGTTACTGAATCAGAATGTAATTTATTACATTTATGAACGAAATACCTTTACAAAATATCGTAAGTAACGATATTTTGGCGTTATTTTTTCGTTGCATTTGTGCTTTTTTAGTCTCTCTGGTTGTACTAGTGGTCAAAACAAGTTTTTGCATCTTGTTTACAAAAGTTTAAAAAATGTTAGGACCCATAACCTGATTTTAAAATATCGTTACTAATATCGTTGCGAAATTTGAAAATTTGGTAACAATATTTCAATTTTGTAACACTAATAGTCGTTTCGAAATGTTATTTGGCCAATAAATAGTACTACTGTTACGGATGAGGTGATAAATATATAGCGTATACTCAACATGGGTTTTAAAAATAGTGGTGGTTCACACATGATTTACAGACACATGATTTACTCTCTTAAGTTATTGATTATTTTAGTATCCAACAGATAGGAGGCCGCACAGAGAAAAAAGAGGAACAAAAGGGTATAGCTCAAGAGGAGATTGGGATTCGAGTCCGATAGCAGAAATGGAGCCGGGAACCCCAGCGGAGGTAAGTCGTGTGATGTTTCCGCACAAATTTAATTGTTTAATGATCAATGATGATTGCTGTTAATACTAGGATGAGAATTTGTGTATTTTGATCTCAACCAATGTATGAGAATTCACGCTTTGTTCAAAATACGCAAGAAATTATTCATCAAAAGGGAAAATAAAACACTTGAGTAAAAGAGGCAGCAATTCGCACTAATTTTAATTACGCAACAATACTGTTATTTATATTGTTGACACATAAATGTCCAACTACATATTTATGACACAACAATGATTAATTTTATTGTTTACGTAGCAATGGTCTGCACTATTTCTGACGCAAAAATGCACAATAATATATTGACCCTGGGTTAGGCCTACCGCAACTAGTGCAATGTGCAGTGTATGATTAACACGTTTAATTTGGTAGAACAATGCTTACTTATTTATGTAATGATGGCACAATAAAATGTATTTTTTATATTAATGACCCAACAATGCTCGCTTATATATATTTATGACGTCACAATACTCACTCATATTGAAAAAAATACCAGAGGATATTTATAATATTGACAAAATAGATGACCGCTTATATATATATATATATATATATATATATATATATATATATATATATATATATATAAATAATTATTAATAATGCAACAATACGCATTTATAATACTAATGTCGAAACTATGTCTATTTATATTGTTGAAGAAACAACAATTGATTTTACTACATTCGATTTCTGTTATTTCTCTTTGGAAGTTTTCGCCGATTTTTCTACATTCGAAAGAAATACTTAGTTCAAAAAACCTGATAGCACAAATCTTCAATTAAACCTAGAGAGAGACAATTTCTTGTCAACCGCCATCATTTGTTAAAAACGTGTTTATTAAATGAAAACATGCAACTTGAAATAACTTTTTATGATTTAGATATAGCTAAGTCCATTATTGTTTACCAAGTCCATCCAATACATTTTCTCTTCCATATTACCGAAATTGGAGTGAATATCTTCTAAAATCAAGACAGCGATGTGACTGTCTTTCTTATCACTTCATGCTTTGCTTCATATGATATTGGTGCAGAAATCAGTCGTCCATCACCATTAGCTCATCCTTAAATTGGACTAAGTTTAGCAATTGCCACTGACTTTTTTAAGTTCTTCTCATTTAACACAAATTTTAATTTAAAGTTATGATACTGCTCTTGTAAGTATTTCATAATCATCAATTATGCTTTATTCACCTTGTCAAAGGGAATGATATTTGTCGATGATTGTTGATGGGTGCTTTAAAAGTAACCGTACATACTTTGGGTTTTGAACCAACTATGTACAATTAAACTGTTATTTCCAAGGCAATCAATCCTATGTACAAAACCGATCCACATAATTCTTCAGATGAAAACCAGAAATGACGTAATTGTATTTTTGTGACCATAGCAAAATCACATGGTTTGTCAAATCTTGGCAATTACAAAATATCACATTTTAGATAACTTGGCAGAAAAAATAAACACCGCCCTGAGTTTAACTGTTTTGGGGTATTTTATTATACACTATTATTGTAGTCTTTATAGAATAGTGGTTTCTGATGAAGGCATTTGTTCTGCTTTTACATAATGTTCTTGATTGGAAATTTTCGTAGTGTCCCCTATGGCTATGCTATATGGATTTGAACATAAAGATTTCCTACATTTTTCTTTTATACGGTCGGGTCCTGGGTGGCACCGGGACCAGGCATTAGTCCATAGACGTCCGTTACTCCATCGCCCGGGAGCTATCCGCAATATAGCGATCAAATAAGCCAGCACCAGCCGACCTGTCGAGTCGTGAACCATAGTTATAAGAGATAAGCTGCGATGGACGAGATAGAAGCTCGGTATTCTTGTATTGGAGGTACTTGGTAACGAATCGTAGTGAATGGAATGAAAGCGAAACTCTTCCGGTTATACAGTACGAAATGCACACAAAGATTGTTATATACCAAAGTTAAAGATTATTACATACATGTGGGTATGATTACATTAGATTACAGGGCACGCATGATTACAAGGCACAAAATACCTGTCTATAAAACTGCACGTATTTACTACAGGAATAAAAATTAAAGTATTTTCACAACAGAACGTTTAGAAAGTGGATATCTTCCATTGCTTGGTTTAGCACACTGAATAACCGGCCCCATTCCAGTGGCTTAGAAATGTCAGACGATGAGCCATTTTTATGGCTTGGCCTTGAAGTAGGTACAGCGGTTGGTAGAGGTTAAGTAGCATATTCATTGCCATTAAATACGCAAGTGATAGGTGTGAATGGCCAGTCTATGATGTTGCAGTGGAGACCCCATCGCTATTGCTGCAAGGAGCTAGGGGAGCCACATACCTTGTGTTTGATGCCGCAGAGCATTATGTGCTCGCTTTGTCAGGGTTTGCATTCGAGGAGGACAGACTATCATTTGCATGTGGTTTTATTGTTGCTTTTTTATTTGCTTAATGGGCTATTTGCTGGGTTTTGTGCCCTCGCTACTGCCCGACTTACCTTCTTGCAAGCAAGGGTACGTTGAAGCATGCAAACTTGATTTGGTATCGTTAACGAAACTATCTCGAATAAAATGGCGAGGTCTGTGAAAGCTTGCATAAGTCGACATTTATATAATGGATTGTTTGCATACATTATAAGGGCTCTTTGTGGTAAACTGATTTTTTTAAATATTTTTAATTCTATATTATTATTTTGACATTTTTTTAACAGCGAATGCCTAAAATGCGAAATATCGTTCTTATATTAATGTATCTGACGTGCATTTTCTCCGCATGATTTACATATCAGCTAACACTTAAGTGTAACTTGCAGATTGAACACTGGTTGGAGTTTTGGGTGTTCAAATTAAAATTGACTATAGATTTGTGTTAGCTTTAAGTGTTTAACTGGTTAATATATGAGGTAAAATTGTATTACATTTACTTATATATTTGATATTTTAACAACTACAAATGTTTGTCAAAATAGAAATGAAAATTACTCTTATCACATCGACTGTCGAAGAATAAGTAATCGGCACCAAAAAATGGAAAAATTGCATACTTTAGTCTGTCTCATTTTTCCCGATTTACTCATAATTTGTGTTCCTCCGGGATAAAACCTAAATGTTGAAGAAACCCGTTACTTCAAGATCATTTTAGTTTTAGTGTAAATTTTATATTTTAATTTTAATTTCTATTCTGTTAAAGCATGTCACAAACAACTCAATAATTAGAGAATAATCTCATATTTATCTACTTTTAATCTTTTAGAACATTTTAATCTACTTGGTAGCGTAGACGGCGGTCGTTTAGGGAGGTGCGCTAACACCTTCCACGATAATATCAAGTTCACTAAAATGGGAAAGGAATATTTCGAAATTGTTTTAGACATATTTTCGCATTGGAACCTAATTATTTTTGTTTACATAATTTTTATGATCTTTTTGATTCTTAACAACACTGGTAGCTGCATAAACTGGAAAAATCAGCGGAATTTCTCTAATTTGGATTAAAAATTACCAACTAAGATGTTCTACACAGGCACACTTATAAGTTTCGGCAGACCTATAAAAAATAAATATTTAGTTCTTTTTTTAAATGTATTTCATTATTCTGGAAACCTACATTTATGGACGTAAATAGCCTCCTTTTTAAATCATCATATGATTTAATTATATAATTTAAATAAAATTCTATCATTATACAGGGGCCTTCCATTGAAATGCTGGGAGGAGACCATCACTACCATAACCTACCTGTAACAGAAATGTTGCAAAACCAACAGCGAATTATTCGTTCTCAACAACAACTTCAACAAAACCAACTGCAACTTCAACAAACCACGGAACAAAACCAAAGGGAACTCCTACAAAGACTACCGGAGCCACCACAGCAACAAAACCCGCCACAAGCGGATCAATTTCAACAGGTGCAGCAAATCCAGGAACAAACCCCTCAGGAATCATTTGGTTAGTATTAATAAAACTGTATGTTTACCAACAGTTTCCTTACATACCTGTAGTTTTTTCCTATTCAATGCAAACTGAGCACACAAAAAAGGCTGTCACTCAACATCCTGCAACATGTTCATAGATTTTTACTGGTTAAAATTGAAGCTTGGATCTGCAACCTAAACCGAAAACGCTCCAAATGTTTATCTTAGAATTTTGAGCTTCTAACCCTTCGTAAACCGAGACATTTTTTCCAATAAAACAGCTAGGAGATACACATTTAAAATACCTCTGACACACCGCTTCATTATTTTCATTTAAACACCATGACTAAGAGAGGAGACTTATTGAAAAGAGAAACTTATCGACCCGGGTATAGAGGACTGTTATTTGGTTACTAGCTATCTTTAGAGAATATTACGACACGCCTAACAAGGCGGATCAGCATAACGACTTACTCTTTGACAACAACTTGAATAATGGCTATGATGCCCAATAATTACGCACTAGCACAAAATCTTACAGTGTGATATTGTCTTTGTTTTTACCTCTACTTAGCGTACAAATCCTATTTGTCCACAAGCCTTCAACTGGCTGTGGGGGGATTGATTTTGCACTTTATGGCTTGTTGACAAACGAGTTTAACTTCGTCCTCGAAACTAAAGAACGAAAATTTATTCTAAATCTAAAGTGGTCCTTATAATGTACATAACTGATGCTACGGAATGTCACCAACTACTCGCTGATTGTTTATGATCTCTTTTGTTAAATGAAATTTACCTTTCTGCGATTGGAGGCCTCTTTGTTTGATAGGTCTGACTCTGTGGCTACGGGTGATAAACAATAATGTACACTGCTTTACTTAAAATATTTAGGTTTTTCATAATAAAAATAATATTAAAACACATGGCTAGTCTAACAGTTAAGTGCGTCGCCTTTCTATCGAAAGGTTGCAGGTGCCAAACTGGTCGTTAGCTAGTCGGGTGTGTCCTTGAAAAAGGGCACTTTACGGACATTGCTTGGACGCAGCAGATTAAGGGGTTCTACTAAATTGAAGGAACGTGCCTTCCACACATAACACACTGTAATAGCTCCGGCAACCCGACGGTGGACGCGAATTGTTTTGCCCGTGTGTTAACAACCCCTTTGGTTTTACCATATCCTATTGGAATAGAATGATTATGATGAGCTAGTCACCAGACCTTCTTTATATTAAAATCAGAATAGGTATCGGTCGCGGTTAACCATTTGACTACACGGCCATATTAGCATACGTGTCCGTGATAAATCTTCTACAAGTCTTACTGGTAACATCCCCGAAATATTGGAGAAATAAAGCACATTTTTTTAGAATAATAAAGCACAATTTTTTTTGGGGGGGACGTCACTTGGGCCGTTATTATATAAATATAAGTCGACAGGCATTTTGCAGAAAAAGCCTAAAATGATTGTTATGGAATTAAAGAATGCTTTAATATATGTAGAAATGTATGTTCTATAAAAACTAACAACAAACTGAATATAGTCAGGCTTGGTGACATGTCAACAAACGGGTAACCAATTCTGTTTATTTAAATCGACGCCGCTGTTAATATCATATGAATGTCGAATGTTTTTTAACCATTATAGTCATTTAGTTGCACCCCGTCAAAATATTAAAACCTTCAACACATCCTATATTTCCACCAGGCGAGATTGACTTCAAACAAATGAAGATAGTTTAAGAAAAAGTTTGGAGTCTGTTACGGTCATTTTACAGCTAAGTCCCCAGCTGAGCCCAAACCCTACGTATCTATAATTTCCCGATTTCTGTGTGCTCATTAAGCGTCGCCGCCAATTTAGAAGGTTGTGGTAATTTCTGTCTTTGCTTGAGCTGTTGAACATTGTGCGAAAGTTAACCCAGAAATTGTTTATATATATACTGTATTTGGAATAGCTACTGTTAATTTGCTATCGCATTTACATGACTAACACACAGTGTGTTTTGTGTCAGATAATCACTGGTCAAGTACGTTGAGCAGCTCGAATTCGTCCACACAGGTTGGCAACGTAGGGTAGGGCTTCGTCCCTGATAAATCCTACAGAGTCTTTAATATTAAAATACCTCGTGAACGAAGATAATTAAGAACATGTTTAACATAAGTCTGTGTATTCATCGATGAATCGGTAGATGGATATGTGCAACCACGGGAGTATTGTAAATAGGATGATAAGAGGGTGGTGTTATACAACAATATATGGATTATTTGCTGGGCATCCGACAAACTGTTTCACACCATAACCAGGCGTTCTATTTATAAAAAAAAGTCATGAAAAATACGGTTATAAAATATCTGTTCCGGTCTATATATCTAATTTCAAATTTGGTTTACATATCAATATTCGAAATACTTTAGATAAATGAGGTAAATCATCTTGCAGCAGGATGTAATAAGTTTTAGACATCACACATTACCTTGTATCTTGCAACTGGACATCCTTGTACGTTTTCCTATCGCGAGTATTATAAGCAATTAAGACAAAGCTAGCGAAATTTTTTATACAAGTACTTTGACAGCCTTGGCCGTTTGTCGGAAACTTGTTTATTTTAGTTCTTTAACATGTAAAAATCTGTGGTGGAATGTGAAACGTTGTTCAAGTATGACATGCAACCTTGAAGGATTTCTTTATTTATTGCAACAATCATTATAACCCACCAATGATCACAGCTGTTTTAAATCATTATGAATATTATTACATATTCAGTACACCGAGTGTGTATATGTGGACCAAAAATCAGTGCCAAAGGTATAAGCATTAAACAAATATTTGATCTTGTGTTTTCCATCTTATCGTAGTAAGGGGGTTTAAGTTTTCAGTGAACCAAGGAACAATGCCTTCGTAGGTTCGGAACTGTTAAAAGCTGAATTGGAGGGTGAATTATCCGGACATGTTGCCTTACCGAAAACGTAATTCAGGCCGCAACGGAGGCTAAAACCCAACGCCGGATTAGGACTTTAGTGGGCCTGGGGCTGAGTGGTAGACAGAGGCCCATTTTGGTTGCCCGTCCAATTTGTTTAGGTTTATTAATTATATTGCCGGAAGGTTTCTTATACATACAGCGCACAACGGCTTAAAATTGGTACTGCTAGAAGGCTTATTTCTCATGTAAGATTTAACGAATGCCAGAAAACATTTGGAAAATATTTATTTCATAATTGCTTTTAAATGACATGCTTTCTGGTTTTTGAAAGAGCAAAGCTCTTAATAACATCACCGGTGTCTACGTTTGTCAAAATTTCGTTTTCGATGCAGAGAAGAGCTAAAGAATTCAACCTTTGTTGACTCATAGAAGAACGCAGGAGATTCTTCTCCTTTGGATCACTGAAAACGAACGTTCGCCTGAACAATTCGAAATCATGAGGCAAAGATATATTCTTAATACAACAGATACATTAGGAAATGCAGACATTAACTTATTTTCATTTATGAATTTAAACATTTGTATTTCTATGCTGCAATCGCGGTTAAAATTGTGTGCTGCTTCAACAATGCAGAAAAATGAATCTCCTCAAGCAGTGACCCTTCTAGATCATTTGAATAACGGCGGAGCAATGTTTTGGCACTTTCCTGAATTTCACTGTTTGTCATAGTTTTAACCCTTTAACTGCCGGCTGTTTTTTTGGTCATTTTTCGGCTAAGTTGCCTTAGGTTAGAAGCTTCTGTACAAAAAACTATTGAAGTAAGCATAATATGATCAACAGAAAAGTTGTTCAGTAATAAATTTTCTTTTGTTTTAAATAACTTAAATTTTGATGACGTCATGCATTGTGCAATGACGTCATGTGTTTCTATTTAGATCAACAAAAACTATATTTTTTTCTCATTTACAACCAAAACAGTATGTAGCAAAGTTATTTATGATTATATTTGGAACATTTTTGTACTACTCTTTTTGTGATGACCTCACAACTTGACTGATGACGTCGTAATACGCAAATCATTTTTTTTTTTTTACTTTTGCCCAATGAAACACAAACACATAGCCACAGGAAAACAAAACTGATGCAAAACAACTTCAAAAAGGTTCCTAATTGCTAGAACTACTTGAAAATGAAGCACAACTGCTTCCAGAATCACTATCAGCCAACAAAAGGGCAGTTTCTTCAACAGAATATCTGTTTTTTACCCTCCATAAGCTCAAAAAATGGCCTAATTCAAAATGTACAAGCGCAAAACGAATGGATTGTTTTCAAACTAATCAAGCGAACCATGACGACAATAGTTGAAAACTAATCGGGGACTAAAACCGCAATTAAAACTAATTAAAACAACCAAAACCACACATATATTTATACGTTTTTTAAAACTTAAATAACTAAAAAATTTTAAATGCAAACCTATATATCATCTTATATTGGTAAATGCAGAAATTATTCAGCTCTCCAACGCCATCTCACTGATCAAAATCGGCCGTATACTTTTCCACTTATGCAATTTTCGGCGCTGTCGACTTGAGTCGACAGCGGCAGTTAAAGGGTTAAATCTTGCCACGAACGAAAATCTGCGTTGGAGACGATCGATCGATCATACGCTGCAATTCGGGTTTTCATAGACAAAAGAATTTGGTCGATAATCATCATATATGATTCAACTTTGAATCTGCTTGATGAGTCAAGTGATGTGCCTTCAGATCTACTTTGTTCTTTCAGTCGTACTTTCCTTTTCTTTTTCCGTGAAGTATCGCTGGCATAATAACAACAGCCGCTTGGCACTTTGCCATTTTCTTTAAATTCTTTGAACTGGGTTCCCAATATCTGAACAAAGTGTTCTAGACCCTGTAGCAAATTTGTATCTGTATTTAATGTCATTTTACTGTCCCGTAGCGCCTTGCTGGTCTTGTGAAACCGTTCCAGTACGCAAGACCACAAATTCGAGTAGAATACCGGTTTCAAGCTTTTCAATTGATATGATAAAGCATTTGGCTGTTTGCTTAGTTTGCAATTGTTCGTCTTCGTCGTCAGATATTGCTGGCAAGACCTGAAGAATCGCTTGGTTACCTTTTGTTAACGCATTTATGGCATCGTGTCGCGCCGACCAACGTGTATGTATTAAAATGGCTTAATTGTTGGCAATTGTTGGCAATTGAAGTGGTTTAGTGCATCAATAAGAAGGCTCTATCTGTGCGTTGAAGATGAAAAGAATACATAGAAATTCTGAACAAACATAAAAAAAGTTACCCCCAATTGTCAAAACACTCAGCAGCACACTTTCCGACAAGGTTCAAGGAATGCATTCTGCCAAGTGATTGTGTTTTTTTTTTACGACAGCTGGCATAGCTTTGTATTTCAAGCGTTGTTGTCATAGGATTGTCCTCTGAGATCTTTTAAACTAATTCCTTTGTTTTCTATAAAATCCAAAAGATTAAGAGCCAACTGGGAACCAGTGTGTCCACGAATGGGCACGAATTGGACAAATCGTTCCACGGGACCATCAGGAAGAACGTACCGAAAAACTATAGTTAGCTGTTCAACATTTGTGATGTCGGGTGTTGAAGCCACTGAAACTGAATAATATTTTGCTTGCTTTATTTTAGAGATAATAAAATTCAACACTTTTTTTAAAGAATGTCAATAAATTCTTCATATACAGTTAGTTGATGAAGAAATATCAAACGTGTCCTCATCCTTTGTTGACTCGCCTTTGAATATGCTTAGCTAGGAAAGTATCATATTCCGCTATCAGCTTCAAGATTTCTAGAAAGTTATCATTTTCCGGAGAACCAACCAACTCGTTATTTCCGCGAAAGGCTAATCCTCTTGATGACAAGTATTTAATTACACTTAAAACTCGAGCTTAAACTTGACACCAATATTTTCTGTCAGATTCATTTTGTTTTTCAAAATCTTTGCAAATACTTGCCGTTTTAGCTTTGCAAGAAATATACATCGATAAACAACGTATATATGACTTTCACTAGATTCGTGCGTGGCCAAGTCGTGGTGCATGTTTCCAGTCAATATCCAACTGATGCCATCATGGTTTTGTCATGCTTAAATGCAAAAAGTTTGCACATAAAACAGTAAACTCTTTTCGAAAAAGGTGAATAGCACAACCAGTCGCGTTTCACTTTTTCACCATTTAATTGTTGTCGAAAAAACAAGGATTGAGTGCATCGGCGTTTAATGTTAATCGCCGGGAATGTATATCTCCGAAATAGAAAAATCTGCATCAAGATTTTGAAACTATATAAATTTTTTAGAGGAAGTTTCTTTAGCAATAGGTCTCTCATTGTCGTGATGCGCTACCCCAGCGTTCTCAGCAACAAACAGCTTTAGATGAGTCCATGTCTGAATTTGGGTCTGATGAAAAAATATTTGAACTTGGTGTTGCAATTTTCTGAATATTGTCACTAGAACACAAAATGTCGGTATTTGAGACGGACGTGGTGGCTCCTGAATCATAGATTATGGGTTCTTTTTCTTTTGCCGGGACCAAGTTCCAGAATCCGCTGCCTTATATAGCTAGTACATAAATCTCCGTTCCAACCCCCATATGTACCCGCATGGCGTGGAACTTAAACTAGACTGGCAGCGGAACCTCCACTAAATAGAAAACCCGGAAAACTCCACTCGTAGATATATCCCTTTATTAAGTTATGTTTCTATGTATTTGTGTGATATTGCACACCGCTTTATAAACCAAATAATGACTCAGATGGTAAACAACTACGTTTAGTGTCAGTGACGTCATAAGGCTAACAGAATAAACATAGTCAGTGTGATTAACTGCAATGCAGTTTTTGCAAAAAAAGATATCACAATATACTACACAAGAAGACGTTGTTTGACAGTAGTGAAGCTAGCTTTATTCAGGAATAACAAAAAGATTTAAAGCCGGCACCTACCAATACAGAGTTCTAGAGAGAAAGAATTTGTTTGCCGACGAGCCAGAAAAGCCAAAATCTGCAATCGATCTGGCCCTAGCAACACCACGGTGCATACAGGCGCCCTCTTCAGTTATTACCAAATACGCAAACGGAAAAGAATATCACCCTGTTGGTTAAACACATGATTCACATTCACTGCCAAGTTTAAATGATATAACAGTTCACTTTATCGTGTTAATATAGATTAACTTGAGAATGGAAATAAAAATTAAAACAATTTTGATCATACTGGTAACATTTTACGTGCAAAAATATTTAACCCTGACCTACCTAATCACTTTTGGTAAATCAGAAACAGACGAGTCCGAAATACTAATCAACATTTGTTATTCATCATGATTTTTTTGGAAATTCGTTATTTTTTTGTATTATTATAAAACGTATTAGACATAGAATTTCATCATAATTTTGTTTAATTTTTGTGCTTTATCATAAAGTGTAGTTTCTAGACATAGACACTAAATTAACTGCTAGACGAATAAAAACTTTATTTATGTATTAATAAAATAATTCATTAAATAATGACAGTTTTTCTGGTAACAATCTACGTTACAGCTAAAGAATTGCAAGAGAAATTAAACAATAATGCAAAAGAAGTGAGCGAGCAAATCGTGCTACCAATTGATATAGAACGTACCATAAAGAGAGTCAATCTTCAAATCTGCAAAGTAAAACAACATGCAGATGCCGATTGGGAGACTGAAGCATCTTCATTGGAATGGAGAATGTGTATGGAACGAAAGCATGCACAAACACTCTATGGAACAAATGACCAAAGAATATCGATTGACGAAATATTTAATACAGCAAAGAAAATTGCAACAGATGAAGCTGAACGCAAGTTCAAAGATGAGAATTCTAAGAAAGTGTATATCAAGAAACATGGCAACATTGTTGGTCTTACGGGATTACCAGGGATCGGTAAAACAACATTGACAGAGACGGTGACTCAGTCCGTCCTGAACAAATTAATTCTACGTGACACACAATATTTGTTTTACATTTTAATAAGAAATGTTAATTTTGATAAAAAAGTCTCGGTTAGCCAGTTTCTAATTGAAAACAGCTTGCCAGGGCAGGCCTACTCTGATGAAGAATACAAAGCCATAACCCAAGAGTTGCAGAACAATCCTAATGTTGTCATTGTGATGGACGGTCTGGATGAAGCTGGTGTTCCCTTCTCCACCACCACCCATTGCTGTCAATTGGATACAAAAGAGAAACCAGTAGACATCATTAAAAACTTGTTAAATGCTACTCTGCTGCCAAATGCTGTTAAATTAGTCACTTCTAGACCAGGTCAATTTTATCAGATACACCAGGATTATTGTACAACTATAGTTCTTGAAGTACTTGGGCTACATAAAGCTGCACAAGAGGATCTGATTAAACAGATCTGTGGCGAGGAAAAGTATCCTGGGATTGAGGAGTTACTGGAGCAAAATGCAAACCTATCTGCTTTGTGCTATGTACCAGTCAATTGCATTTATATCATTGACAGCCTTCTCTCTGGAGTTGGTGACATAAACTCAATGACGCAAGTGTTAATCTCAACACTTACCAAGTACATTTCTTCTGGACATCTGAAAAATATGGACGAAGCAGAGCTTAGATTGGATTTGATTAAACTTACTGAACTGGCATTCAGAGGATTTGAAAAAAAAAAGGTTGTTTTTGACAAAAAACGATTTTGAGAAAGTGGATCTCTCGGATCCAGTGGTCGCAAACTTTCTGCATACGTATGTTGAACAATCATCACGCATAAAAATGAAAATCTTGGATGGTAAGAAGCGTAGTTACTTCGCTCATCTTACCTTACAAGAATTCTTTTCTGCGATATACGTGATGCTGTTTATGCCATATGAATCACTTGCCGAAAAACGTTCAATGTTTAATAATGTTCACTGGGATGTTGTCGTTCGATTCATGTTTGGTCTTTGCAATTCTTCGGCTTACAAGGAGATGAGAGACATCTTTCAAGCTTCACGGATCAAAGATTTTAAGATGAAGAAAAATATGCTTTTAGAAATAGTTTCATGTCAGAATTTATGTGACAATGACACACTCATTAAAGTATCTGGCTGGGTAAATGAATCTAATGACAAGGAAATATCGTCCACATTCGCTAAGCGACTTCCAAGTGATGTGAAATTAGAACTTTCAAATGATCCCCCTAAAGCCCACGACGTTGCGTTTGCCTTGAAGTCGTGTATAGCATTGCACAACTTGTATGTGGCATTGACAACTGAAGCTCTAATCTTCTTCCATGGTTTACAACATTCAACCAATCTCAAGGTTAGTTTAAAAAAATAAAACAAAAATATTCTGTTGAAATAAAATTTAAAAATAAAAAATCGGAAAAAATAACTGATGAATGAATGGTGTACTATATTAATAAATTTTTAGAAAATTTTTCATTGGAATGATGTGCACTATATTAATAAATTTTTAGATCAAGCAGTTAAAATTGGAAAAAGTGGACATGGCCAACCTTACTGAGTATTTGGTCCAACGTATGAACGACATTGATGAACTTCAACTGACAAATTGCGAACACCTGAGTGCTGCTATAAAGGAGCTAGGTCAAGCTATAAATCAACGATCAAACAAGGTAACCAGTTGTTACCTTAAACACAACTTTGTTCCAATCGAACACTAGCCGTGTAGAATATATTGCGTGGTATGTAATGCTGTTACATTACGATTATTATCATAGCATAACCTTTATACTATCCTAAGTCATGGCCCGAAATATAAGAACATATCATAAATCTACATTTAATGTTTAAACGGCTGTATATTATACTTAGGACTTTAATTAGGAACCACTGGTCGAATAAATAAGGACATTTGTGTAATGGATTGGTTGAAGTGATGTGTTTAGTTTCAATGTAGTTGTTATTGTGTTTGTTTGTTTGTCTAAGGTTTGCAATCTTGTGTTCACCGTGACTTCGCGTTGTGCAATATCATCTTAAGATTTTAAAATACCTGCGTATATGATAACAGTACTACGATACGACCATCGCCACCCGACAACGTCATAGAATGTTCTTATATTTCTAATTATATACGATCCCAGCAAAAAACAAAAATGTAAACTAATTCAATTCTGCTTATGATTTCGTTAGATCAATAGTGCTTGGAGCGGTATTAAAAGCTGGTGTCAAAGGAAGGCTGTGGCCTGAACTCCGCGCCTTAGATTTTTAACTTAACAATAAATCGATGTATGCACATAAAACACAGATAGTATTGTGGGGAGGGAAAATTAATTAGAAAACACTAGAGTCTGTGCCAGAAATTGAGGCCAATTTACATTCCGTGGAGAATCAGAGAAAAAGTTATACCTTTAAACTAAGCCTGGTACAAATTTTGAGAATTTTCTACAAATTTATAACAGACTGTCTCGTTGTACCTTTAATCAAGGTATTGTATATTTTTGTACATTCGGTTTTAAGTACTGAGTGTCGGTGCCAAGTAGAAAAAGTAACGTCTGTCGCAGTTTTAGGTATTATTTTACTCGCATTTATCTCTTATATTTTATTAAAGCGCTCATTTGTAATGACGTATTGTCTATAGCGGACCTCGGCAGACAGAATTGGCCATTAAAACAAAATTGTTGGTTTTCAGTTGAAAGGTTTCAGTTGTAAGGGCTTCAGTTGTAAATGGTTCAGTTGTCAAAGGTGTTCAATTGTAAGGGGTTTAGTTGTAAAAAAGTTCAGTTAAAGGAGGATTAGTTGTAAGGGGTTCTGTTGTAATGGGTTCAGTTGTAAGGGGTTCAGTTGCAAAGGGGTTCAATTGAAATGGATTCAGTTGTTAAGGCTTTCAGTTGTTAAGGGTTTCAGTTGTAAAGGGTTTCAGTTGTAAAGGGTTTCAGTTGTAAAGGGTTTCAGTTGTAAAGGGTTTCAGTTGTAAAGGGTTTCAGTTGTAAAGGGTTTAAATGTAGGTGTTCAGTGGTAAGCGGTTCAGTTGTAAAGGGGTTCATTTGTAAAGCAGTTTAATTGAAATTGGTTCAGTTAAAAGGGGTTAAGTTGTTAGGTGTTTGTTCAGTTGTAGGGGTTCAGTTGTAAAGGGGTTCAGTTGGAGAGGGGTTCAGTTGTAAAGTGGTTTAGTTGTAAAGGGGTTCGGTTAAAAGGGGTTCGGTTAAAAGGGGTTCGGTTAAAAGGGGTTCGGTTAAAAGGGGTTCGGTTAAAAGGGGTTCGGTTAAAAGGGGTTCGAACCCCTTACAAGGGTTTAGCTGTAAGGGGTTCAATTGTAAGGGTCTTAGTTGACTGGTTACCGGCGGAACCATCACTAACTAGAAAAAAACTGCACTCGTGATTATAATCTTTATTAGGTTTTGTATATTTAAGTGATGCAGTTTGTGCAATTATAATATTAAAATTGTTATAATTTTATGTTAAAGCCTTATATTTTGCGTGATAAACGTTGTACGTAATAATGGCTGAAAGTTGCAATCGCATATTCTAATATTTTTTAATTCTGTTCTATTTATACTGGGGTTATTTTGTTTGTTTTTTTTCCGTTGCAAATTCTATTACTTGGTGCGGATTTCATTCGTGCTCCTACATTAATAGTAAGTAGACTTTCAGCAAGGACGCCTTTTTCGCGAGAGGTGGTCTATTAGCATTTCCCTTAACAAAGCTTCCATATTTAATATCATGACCGTAACGGAAAATAGGTACTCGCAGCTGTTGGGAGAATTTCCCACTATTACAACTCCACATTTCTCTCAAGCAAGACCCGCACATGGTGTTCAGCACTATATCGCAACCAAAGGTCGCCCAGATCATTCTCAAGCCCGCAGTTTGTCACATGAGAAACTTATGCTGGCAAAACGAGAAATTCGGAAGATGAAAGAACTCGGAATCATTCGACGTTCTTCAAGCACCTGGGCATCACACCTTTGCACATGGTACCCAAAGCGTCCGGAGGCTGGCGACCCTGTGGTGATTACCGCCGAGTTAATGCAGCAACCGAAGACATGTATTCGATTCCACATATACATAATTTTTCTTCTCGTGTAGCAGGTTCCAATTTTTTTCTAAAGTTAAATTAGTCAGAGGGACCATCAGGTCCCAGTCGCTGTGGAAGATATTCCAAAAACTGCGGTAGTCACTCCGATTGTTCGAGTTTCTCCGCATGCATTTTGGCTTAAAAAAAACGCTTCCCAAACGTTCCAGCTAATGGACACTAGGTGCCAATCTCTTGAATTTGCTTTTGTTTACTTAGACAATATCTTAGTATCCAGTTGTTCAACTGAAGAACACCAAGACCACCTAAAACTAGTGTTCCAGAGGCTCGCCAGCCACAGGTTAGTCATCAATGTTTCCAAATGTCAATTCGGCTTCACTGAAATTGATTTTCTTGGCCATCACGTTACTTCCCACGTTGCAACACCGCTTACGGGTAAGGTTGAAGCCGTACGTCAGTTTTCGCCACTTTCCACAGTAAAAGGTTTACAAGAATTTTCTGGGATGATAAATTTTTACCACCGGTTCATCCCAGGGGCAGCAAAAATAATAAAGCCAATCTATGCAGCATTTACATGAACAACCAAGAAGAACCTTGTGTGGACCGAGCCACTACACTCTGCGTTCCAGAGTGCCAAGATAGCCCTTGCCAATGCCACTCTCTGCTTCACCACCCACTTACTAATGCAACGACTACAATTACCGTTGATGCTTCAGGGACAGGTCTTGGTGCTGCTCTTGAACAGTGGAAGGAAGATTATTGGTCGCGTACACTGATCATCAGCCGTTATGAAAGTTTCAGAATCGTGGTCCGCCGCCAACAACGGCACCTCAGTTACATGTCTGGCACATCCAAAGAAAAAAACAATCATGTCGCGGATTTGCAAACACGATCCAAACACTCCTTGCCGATATGGATTTTATTTCCATGGTAGCGGATCAACGTGATCCAGAGATCCAAGAATACCGCAAAGAAACGTCTCTGCAACTTTAAGATGTGCAACTTGCTATGTGACATGTCAACTGGACACCCCCGACCTTAGTGCCATTTATTATCAATGCCCAAGAGGGTTTTCAACATGATTCACGGTTTGTCGCACCCCTCTATTCGCTCGACTCGCAAACTCGTGGCAGCGAAATTTGTCTGGCTTGGAATGCAAAAACAAGAGAGTGGGCAAAGCAATACATCAGTTGTCAAAAAGCGAAAATCCAACAACGTGTAAGGTCAGCGTTATCAGACTATCCCCCCACAAACGAACGTTTTCAAAGCCTCAATTTGGACATTATTGGCCCATTACCTTCGACTCAGGGGAAAACTTATTTGCTGAATATCGTGGACAGGTTCACCAGATGGTCAGATACGGTTCCTAGGGAGAATACAACTACTAGGAACTGTGTAAGTTTATCCCACTGGGTGGCGAGGTTTGGCGTACCTTCTCAATTAACAACTGATCGGGGCCCACCGTTTACTTCAGAGTTCTGGTCTGCCTTCAACAAGGCACTGGGAGTAAAGCTTCACCGCACGACGAGCTATCATTCTCAAGCAAACGGTTTAGTTGAGAGGTTTCATCGACATTTAAAGAGCGCACTCATGGTTCGGCTGGTCGATTCGAACTGGGTTGATGCCCTGCCGTGGGTGCTCTTGGGAATCCGCACAGCACCCAAGAAGGACTTAAAGTGCTCTTTAGCGGAGTTGGTATATGGCTCACCACTAACGGTAACAGGTGATTTTAGGAGAAGTCGGCTTTAGGAGAAGGTGTGGCCCGAAAGCGTGGACCAAAGTAGAAAAAGATAAACCCCCTAAAATGAAATTCCACTAATGTCAAATGACACTATTAGTTTCAAGCACACTTACCGGTGCATATTTACATTAAATATTGTCATATCATAACACACAAATTGCATCACACTAATGCATTTGATTTCATACTTATTTAGAAGAGTGAAAATGAGCACTACAGTAGTGCACCATAAATAACAAAAAAGAACAAAACAAATAAAATGGTAAAATGAATAAATAATAAATTAGAAAAATGAATAAATAAATTATTAGCGAGCCAAAAAAGGATGGCTAGCAAATAAAAAATACTAAAGATTCCAGCAAGGATCCGATTATATTAAAGTAAATTGGTTGTGACGTATAAGTTTAATATTGACTACCATCTTCATCTGGAGATGACACCGCCAACTCTCGAACAGTAAATTGGAGGGTAAAAAAGCCACGCAAGAAAAAAACGGACGACCTTCTACTTGTAGATTAAATTTCGATGTCTGGAACAATAATGTCTTGGCAGTATGGTTGTAAAAATTCTCGTAGTCAGTAAACAAATTGAATAATAGATACAATAGATAAAATAGATTAAAACAGGTTAGGGGACAGGGTGGTGTGCAATCAGATGATGGAAAAAATATTTAAAAACCAAAAACAAGTAATAAAATTAAAGTGGTAAGCTTTAAAGCTCTGTTAGGGACAGCAAAAAACTATTTACCAGAAAAACAAAACCAAGTGTGCCACAACGGCTTATAAAGTAACAGAGAATACTGTAATAAACATCATTATAAATAAAACTTGTATTTGTGTAGACAAAATCAATATTGATAATATGCACAAGAAGTTAAGATTGTGATTTCACATGGTGATCATAATTTAAAAAGAACAAAATCTGGAAACTCGTGCATATAATTTTATTAGGGAAATCAACATATGAGAACAAGTGAATAAAAATGCATGCAGGTGAAAATAAATGCAAAAGGATAGCTAAGGTAGAGCAGATTAAGTGGGATTTATTTTGAAAAAATTTTAACTTACAAATGGAAATTATTAAGTGTTAAAAAAAGATTCTTATTTGGTGTAAATATTAGTGAAACTAGGCAAGCAGATGAGGGTCTTCCAAGAGGTGTTGCTGGAAAGCTTTGGTGAACTTTTTAAGCTATATTGAAGTTTCTAGTGCATATACATATATTAAAGTTTTAAAGTTTCTGGTACATATAAATATATTAAAGTTTCTAGGGAAAATACTTATATTGACGTTTCTAGTGCTAGTGCATATATTAAAGTTTCTAGTGCATATACATATATTGACGTTTTTAGTGCATATACATATGTTGAAGTTTATAGTGCATATACATATATTGAATTTTCTAGTACATATACATATATTAAAGTTTCTAGTGCATATACATATATTGAATATTCTAGTACATATACATATATTAAAGTTTCTAGTGCATATACATATATCGAAGTTTCTAGCGCATATACATATATTGAATTTTCTAGTACATATGCATATATTGAATTTTCTAGTACATATACATATATTAAAGTTTATAGTGCATATACATATATTGAAGTTTCTAGTGCATATAGCAGGAAACCTCCCATTGTACATTTATGATTGATATTGTGATTATGATTGATAGTTCTTCTAGAAAACAAAATTGCGCACTGATATAGAACCAATTCATGTGGAAATTCAATCATTTTTTTAGTGTCTCCGCAATAATGGAACAACCAGAGGCAACCTTAATTCATCGACCATACATCTCACTTTAATGTTGTAGCATTTTGTTGAGTCTTATCAAACAAAGAATAATTTTGGTCGGTTTATCTCGTTGCTGTGTTTCGAACGAAATCTCCAAACTTTGTTATTTGATTGACCCTGTTTAATAATATACTGTGAAAAATATCTGATCCCACTAAAGTATCCACCATAGGCATGTATGTACTAGTCTTAAATACTTTGATAGAAATATCGAAGCATACTTTTTTAGGTATACGTAAATGATATGGTATAACCTGCTATACCGCAGTTGTCATAATAAGACTTGACTGTATATAAGGTTTACATGGTTTGTTTCGCAGATTGACTTACATATAAGTTTTAAACTCGATGAAGATGGAGCGAAGGCTTTGTGCGATTGTCTGCGCAACATCAGCAAATTACGAATTTATGAACGGGAGATATCATTGCAAAGTCGCATTATCTTACGTGAAGCTGTTCAACAACTTCCCAACCCTCAAGTAAGTCTGATTTAACTATTTTTAATTTTAGAGCAATCAGTGGCGCCAAACACGGGTATGCAGAGTATGCAGCATCACCTAATTTTTACGTGTTTCGATCATCAGATCGTCTACATTAATTGCTTGTCTGTACTACAATTTAACTACCAAGACATATTAGCGTCGCAATGGAAGAACATTTTTTTGTCTATAGACATAAGTACACGGTAATTCCTAGTGCTGTTCCGATCAGGATTTTTTACGATCCTTAAAATCCTTGTCGATCCGATCGCGATCTAAATTGAGCCCCAAAAACGCTTATTTTCTAACGCGAGAAAGCAATCTATAAGAGAAATATAGTTTTACTTCACAGCTATAGGGCGATTAAACTGTTATTTACACTACTTAACTGCACAGATTAAGCTTAAATTAAAGCTTAAAAAAAAAATAAATTATACGGTTTGTGGTAAAATGTATAATATATATATATATATATATATATATATATATTATTATTATTATAATCGATATATAGCGCATTACGTATATATTTGGTCGCACCTTTGCTGTGATTAAACAGGGGCTATTGCGTCAATAACACAACAATTTGAGAATCAGCCAGGCGCTTTTATAAAGTATTTAAAGATATATTCCGAGCATAAGTTTTATATTCGGTAGCGAGTGTATTAATAACAGTTAGGAAAGCTAATCCGTTTCTTTTAACTTTATTAATTAAGCAATCTTCGGCTTAGCATGTAAGTAGGAGGATTGTTTGGCCTTGGTCCAACTTGCACCTGGCCGAAATGAGTAGACGCGGGTTTCTTTTTGATGACTCGTGCGAGCAATGTAATTTATTCTTGTTTGCATGATTTAGTTTTACATTATGATTAATTAGATCTCGCTACGTTACGTAATGCCCTGTTGAATCTATGCCTGCCCTAACTAAATTAATTTTAAACTACTTTTTACGTAGACCTTTAATTGCCGAGATAATTTTATTTCCCAGACGCACACATACACCTTTGGAGTATAACATTTGTTTTACCAATTATTCCACGCGAGTAAGAATGGTTTACGTCGGGACGATTAAATTATTTTATAACTCGGTCCTTTTGGCTGCAAACCTGACCATTATAGCCTATTTTAAAGTGAGGGCTTGGAAAACAACTTGCATCATCGCATCAATTTTTGTGGCAATGAAAGATACATTACCGTAAATGTCAGTTGTAGTCTAAAGTCAACATTGCAAAACAAGAGAAGTTTATACAATTTATTCACTTATTTTATTTTGTTTTTAGCTGAAGATTTTATAGCAATCAGCGCGACTAACGCGAGAACTCCAAATTATTCAATAAAACTTTTAAAACCCAGATAGAAAATGTTCGTCGGCAGTACATTGGCTCAATCACATTTTAAAATCGAATCACGTTTTAAAATCGACCCGACAAGACGCGTTAATGTAACCTCGGGTTATAGTTAGCGGCGACGGTGAACATGTTTTCCCAACACGTCGCATTAATGTCGGTCCCATGTCGTATTTCTCAACGGCTCGACATTGGACTCGACATTGATTGGTTTAGCCAACGTCAACCCAATATCACGCCAACGTTCCTTCCTTCCAATCATAAAACAATTTGCTTTTAATAATTAGGCACATCACTTTTCCAGCTGTCATACAAACGGTTTGTATCAAAATGTATTATTCTTATCGATAAAGAAAAATGTAAAATTGAAACATGCATTTAATTGTCCTGTACAACTTTTTTTAATGCTGATGAGTTCTTCTCTATATTTCTTCCTCAGTGTGTTTTCTGTTTGGCTCTTATTTTTTTACCTTTCTACGTTTTCTACTAGTCGGTTGTGTCCTTGGGCAAGGCACTTAACGGACATTGCCTGAACCCAGCGGATTAATGGGTTCTATCAAATTGAAGGGTGTCTATCATATACAACACACTGCAATAGCTCCGGTAACCCGACGATGGGCGCGAGGTGATCTGACGATTGCCCGTGTGTTAACCCCCTTGGATTTCCCACTCACGGGGATAAACATGAACATCCTATCCTACGTATGTGGATCCTGCTGTTACCCGGTTTCGACGAACGGACCCCGTTGAATATTACAATGTTTTAAAACTGTTACAATACAGCGTTCAAGACTGTTACAATTCAGATTCCCGCCTTCAAGACTGTTACAATCCAGCCGTCAAGACTGTTACAATCCATCTTCGCTCTTGTCGACCCCGTCACGGTCGTTTTTGTACCGAAGCCTGTCTGCAATTTTTGCTTCTATTTCTTAGTCTGTGGCTCCTGCTTTTGGCGGATTTCGACGAACGGCTCCTGTTAAAAAAAGAATATTGTATTTTCGGTGCGGCCAAAGTTCCTTCTTAAACCAATGGATAGCAATGTCCACCATTACATGCAAATGCAACACACAGCAATAGCTTCAGTAACCCGATTGTGAGCACGAGATACCGGATGGTTGTGATTGGCAGTTTTATAAAATTCTTGTCCCATTAACACGAATAGATCTCGGTATTCTATTCCAAACCAACTAAAATAGCCATGCATTTTACGTGTTATGACTTTCCCGCATCTCGTACTTCCAACTTAAAATTATATTCCACTTTTCCGTTAGGATATTAATAAAATTTGCGGTTTTTTAATATTTTTCACAGTAGGCAAACTTGTGAACTTTGCTTCCATACATAACGAAGAAACTAATATTAAAACACATGGCACAAAGCAATTTAACTGAGAAAATATTACAACCAGTCACTACAAAAAACTCCGAAATCTTACACTGGGTATTACTCAACAGTAATAACAATAGCATTGTTATGACTAATAGGCCCATTTATAATATTACTCCCAACGTTTGGAAAGCAACATATAGCTTACGCACGCTATTCACGGTTGTATATAATAACAAAAGCGCAAATTTGTTAAAAACCCGTCATTCATATGTTTAATTAAATTTGCTGTCATTCGTAATTTTATTCGACGCCGTTACTAAAATATCTAAATGCTCCAGTAAATACAGCCGTCATTAATAATTATTTCCAAACCATAGCGCATATTTCCGGAAGCTCAGCTCAGACGGTTACAGTGTTGGCGTTAGGTTGTTAGCCGACGTTTGGGTTAAAACATTACGTTGGGGGTGCTTATCTGGGGCCAGTTAATATGTCCAGATATCACGATTAT
Organism: Ciona savignyi; assembly: GCA_000149265.1. Taxonomy (NCBI): domain Eukaryota; kingdom Metazoa; phylum Chordata; class Ascidiacea; order Phlebobranchia; family Cionidae; genus Ciona; species Ciona savignyi. The sequence continues at coordinate 44,356 of CH002035.1, read as the reverse complement.
GATGCTATAAAGTCCCGGATATCGTGATAATTAACCGACATTTTATTATTATTATTTGTTTTTTTAAAGAAAAAATGTAAAAAAGTGATATCAATAAAAAATAATGGTTTTATGATAAATGCACAACTGTAGTTATTTTTTTATTATAAAATTTAAAACGTTCTAGCACGATTTGGGAAATTCAAATTTCAAATATGCCAGCACCCATCTGTAGATCTATTATTGAAATCTAGAACCTAGTCACTAACCGTAGCTGGCGGCGGTATGTTTGTTTAAGCGAATTTGATTATTTAAACATTAAAGCAAATCAGTTTTTACCTACTAAGTAAAAAATAATGTTTATAATTTACATATTTTTAACCTTTTAAACCTTTTGGTTAAACTTAAGACAGTATCAATTAATTAGATACTTTTCTTTTAGATTCGCATGACAATTATAAAAAAGTAATAAGTTTATGCAGTGGTTTTAAAACTGATAAAAGTCTAAACAACAAGGCAGAAAAAACAAAAAAAAATGTTTTGATTATTATCAGCTTGCTGTAAAACCGGAATTGGCATTTTATACTTTTTATTTTCAAAATAATAATTAAAATTTCACTAAAAACCTTTTCGACCTATGAAACCTTTGTTAAACATATCTTCTTGCACCTAGATTGGTGCATAAAAAGCTCGGATTAAAATTATCGCCTAACATTGAAGTTTCTAACACATAAGGCGATTTAAGGCCTCGGGAGGCATGTTTAAATAGCTGAATAGTTATAGATTTTAATCATCAATTAAACGTGGGTCGAAATAAAAGCCTTTTATTCAAATGATTTTATACATTTTATTAACCATGACAGGTGGTACGTTACAAATACAGTTTTAAAATGTTAAGTTCACTATTGAATTAACATTACACACATACACGGCCTTTAATTAAACAGCCATATTCCCCAATTTACTTACCAAATTGTTTTCTACTTTGTTATCACACAAAGCATTCTCAAGTCTACAGCTTCCATATCTCTCAATGGCAGCTTCTGTAACAGCTTAACTCAACGTTCTTCAATCCCATGCTTGATGTTCGCAAAATTATTATAACATTTTCCAGCTGTAGTAAGGTCATGTCGCTAAGTTGGCTATACAATAGAGGAAAGTTAATTCATTAAATACAGAAGTGCATTATAAACACGCATGTATGCATACTAGAAGGATTAACGGCTTAAGTGCTTTGTTTTGAAAAAGGTATCATGAGAATAGTCCAGACCAATAGATGATGCAGCCGTATAACACTTACCTAAAAACAAAACAGTAGTAAGAAAATCTGAGCATAAAAAATGTTTAACCTGTTACACATATACTTACTTTGTTGGATACCAAATGCTTAGTTTTGCTGACCAACAGCTGTTCTAGTAGCTTCTCAATGGTTGAACACCGTTGGAGCAAAATTAACTTTAACACGAGCTGGCAATAAAAAAATTGAAAAAAATGAAAAAAACGGACTTCCGCGGATTGCCAACCTTGGGCTTTGCGATAAAGAGCAGATGTAAGCTTGCATTTTTCTTTTTTAATTTAGATAAAATAAAGAAAAAATAACAACTACGTTTAAACTACATATATAGAGCTACAGAAATGTTTACGATATTTACCTTTTTATGTACATGTTTCACTTCCCATAACGTTGGGCCAACGTTATAATCGTCACGTTAAGCCAACGCCGACAAATAATGAGTTGGCCAACGGTTAGCCAACCGACGCTTGCAATCCGGGTAATCATGCCGAATTGGTACCAACTCGAAATTTTTCATAGTTTTAAGCTTAGTTTGAAATGTCCAAGAGATGCATTCAAGGGCAATTTAATGCTAAAAAATCTTTTTACGTGCCAGCGCGAAATTAATTTTCTCTCAATCCTCGCATACCCTGGCTTTTCGTACGTTCGGCACGCATCGATCAAATATCTTTCAACTGACTTGTTCCTAACAGCCGATTACTACCGATAACCATTCGTCTAATATAAATCTCTGTTCACCATCTATAAGCCAACCATCTAAACAACTCAGCTAAGTTTAATGATGCTAAGAATCAATTCGATACTATTAAACATTTTTTTCACATCTTATTTAAATGGAAATACTTAGTTCGGTCAAATATCTTGGTCATTTATTGCGTCTCATTTCGGCTGAATGATAGAAGGTTTAAACTAATTCACTACTTATTTTTTTGACCATCACATTGCATACATCATGTGAACTCAGTAGATTATTGGGTTCTACCAAACTGAATAAACGTTTCATTTAGACATAACACACTTTAACAGTTCCGATAATACAACAATTGGCGCGAGGTAATATCCCTTGTATTTTTCTATTCTCATAGATAAACATGAATAACCTCTCCTATTATTTCACTGGATATCATACAGATAAGTCACTAAACCGCCTAAATCATGGCTTCCCAAACTGTAGTCAATGAATTTTAGG
>CH002035.1:11672-22033 GCA_000149265.1 Ciona savignyi | reverse complement strand
GTATCGCACCCACCATTATTTCAGTTCATGGTACCCACCATTGTTTCAATGCATCGTACCCACCATTATTCCAATGCATCGTACCCATCATTATTCCAATGCATCGTACCCACCAATATTTCAATGCATCGTAGCCACCAATATTTCAATGCATCGTACCCACCATTATTCCAATGCATCGTACCCACCAATATTTCAATGCATCGTACCCACCATTATTCCAATGCATCGTACCCATCATTATTCCAATGCATCGTAGCCACCAATATTTCAATGCATCGTACCCACCATTATTCCAATGCATCGTAGCCACCAATATTTCAATGCATCGTACCCACCATTATTCCAATGCATCGTACCCATCATTATTCCAATGCATCGTACCCACCAATATTTCAATGCATCGTACCCACCATTATTCCAATGCATCGTACCCACCATTATTCCAATGCATCGTACCCACCAATATTCCAATGCATCGTACCCACCACTATTCCAATGTATCGTACCCACCATTATTCCAATGCATCGCACCCACCATTATTCCAATGCATCGTACCCACCATTATTTCAATGCATCGTACCCACCATTATTCCAATGCATCGTACCCACCATTGTTCCAATGTATCGTACCCACTATTATTCCAATGCATCATACCCATCATTATTCCAATGCATCGTACCCACCATTATTTCAATGCATCGTACCCACCATTATTCCAATGCATCGTACCCACCATTATTCCAATGCATCGTACCCACCATTGTTCCAATGTATCGTACCCACTATTATTCCAATGCATCATACCCATCATTATTCCAATGTATCGAACCCACTATTATTCCAATGCATCGTACCCACCATTATTTCAAAGCATTGTACCCACCATTATTTCAATGCATCGTACCCACCATTATTCAAATGCATCGTACCCACCATTGTTCCAATGTATCGTACCCACTATTATTCCAATGCATCATACCCATCATTATTCCAATGTATCGAACCCACTATTATTCCAATGCATCGTACCCACCATTATTTCAAAGCATTGTACCCACCATTGTTTCAATGCATTGTACCCACCATTATTCCAATGCATGGTACCCACCATTATTCCAATGCATCGTACCCACCATTATTCCAATGCATCGTACCCACCATTATTCCAATGTATCGCACCCACCATTATTTCAGTTCATGGTACCCACCATTGTTTCAATGCATCGTACCCACCATTATTCCAATGCATCGTACCCATCATTATTCCAATGCATCGTACCCACCAATATTTCAATGCATCGTAGCCACCAATATTTCAATGCATCGTACCCACCATTATTCCAATGCATCGTAGCCACCAATATTTCAATGCATCGTACCCACCATTATTCCAATGCATCGTACCCATCATTATTCCAATGCATCGTAGCCACCAATATTTCAATGCATCGTACCCACCATTATTCCAATGCATCGTACCCATCATTATTCCAATGCATCGTACCCACCAATATTTCAATGCATCGTACCCACCATTATTCCAATGCATCGTACCCACCATTATTCCAATGCATCGTACCCACCAATATTCCAATGCATTGTACCCACCATTATTCCAATGCATCGTACCCACCATTATTCCAATGCATCGTACCCACCATTATTCCAATGCATAGTACCACCATTATTCCAATGCATCGTTCCCACCATTATTCCAATGTATCATACCCACTATTATTGCAATGCATGTACCCACCATTATTACAATGCATCGTACCCACCATTATTCCAATGTATCGTACCCACCATTATTTCAATGTATCGCACCCACCATTATTTCAATGCATCCCACCCACCATTATTCCAATGCATCGTACCCACCATTACTCCAATGCATCGTACCCACCATTATTTCAATGCATCGTACCCACCATTATTCCGATGCATCGTACCCACCATTATTCCAGTGTATCGTAGCCACCATTATTCCAGTGTATCGTAGCCACCATTATTCCAATGCATTGTAACCACCAGTATTTCTTTATGTAGTGTGTATGCCTAGAAGCTCATTTTTTGTAATTAATGTAATTGGTTCGTATAAATCCTCTACCGTGCTATGTAACACCTCGGTTGGATAGCTGATGTATTTATTTGGTATCACAGTAATGTGGTTGAAAATGTTGATTTATTTAATGATGGCATGTAAATAAATATTGTACATAGTGCACACTTTAGTTGGCGACACAAAATAAATGTTTAAATTTGGTTAATGATTTTAGAGATTTAGAATAATCGTGGGGAATCTAAGTATAAAATTTAGTAAACATGTATCGTCGCCCAAGTGTGGGACCTTCGTTTCATATGTTGTGTGATCAAAACCTGATAGTTTCCAGCAAGGCTCTTACTTAGCGGTCGTCATGAAAACCTATACGTCAGACGTTAGAATTGTTAAACTATTGTTTATATTGATTGAATGTATTTTCGTTAATTTTAGAAGAAAAAAATTATACCATTCCAACTCTAATAGGATTAAGAGTGACTTGTGACCACGTTACGACGGCGTCAGTTTGCATTGGAGTATTGCGAGTTTGTTGAAGCGAAATAGAATTATATAGCATTAATACAAAGTATAAAAAAATTAAAACACTGGCGGAAAACAACTACTAACTCAATCAAACAAATGGTTATTTTTCAAGAGAACAGACATTACACAAAATTACAAATACATATAGCAATTTTGATATCATATTTGCAAAAACTGCATTTCAGTTAATCCATGCCGGCTATGTCCATTCTTACATCACCTTATGACGTAATTGATACGAATCAGCTCATGACGTCATTGACACTTTAAGTTGTTGTTCTCCATTTACGTCATTCTTTGCTTTATACAGCGTTTTGCGATTACATTGAGACACACATACATAGACATACAACGTAATAAAGAATACGAGTACGAATTTTGTGGTTTCTTTATTTAATAGAGGTTCCGCTGCCAGTCGAGTTTATTTCTACGCCATGTGGGGTACATATATGGAGTCGAAACGGAGATTTATGTACTAGATATAGACTGCAACGGATCCTGGAAGTTGGTCCCGTCCAATTGCTGCCCCTCATGCATTTGCACGGGAAATCAAATAGGCCTAGTCTTCAAAGTATGTAACACGTTACGTTAGCTTAGCTAATCGATCGTGTGCAAAAGATTAATTTAACTAATGACCGTAATATAATTCTCCAGCAACAACTCTACAGCATAAGGTGTTAAATTACAAGTTTCATATCAGCGGTGAAATATTTAAACAACTGTGTACCGTGGGTAGTGACAACTATTGGTTACACGATTTCATGTTTACAACGGTAAACACACTTACAAACTTTCTGTGCCAGAACTTGCAGCTTCCAAAGTCACGCATTACCAGGCGAATAAAGTCACGCATTACTAGGCGAATAAAGTCACGCATTACTAGGTGATGCTTGCCCTCGCAAATGCAAAAAAAAACCTCGAATAGCAAAAAAGGCATAAGGCTGGTTCCACTGTGTCCCTCTCTACAATGATAGTAAGAAATATTTAGATTAGTGATGCTGTTTTGTGTATAAGGATTATCTGAGGCTATACCGTGAAATCATCAAATCACTTCGCGCCCCCGTCGGGTTACCGGAGCTATTGCAGTGTGTTGTGTATGATATACGCGTTTCTATAATTTGGAAGAAGCAATAAACTGCTGGGTTCAGGCAATGTCCGTTAAGTGCCTTGATCAACGACACAACTGACTACCTGGCGACCAGTTTCGATCCTGCGACCTTTCGGCTAAAGGGAACGTACTTAACCAATAGACTAACCTGTCGGAAAGGTTACGTTACTTCTCGTTAGTTTAGCATGGGCCACAACTCTGTGGTGACTTGCGTCGCTTTAGTGCCATCAACTAGTTGTTCGGAAGTTTAATTTAAGTTTGCCACCAAAGTATTTTAATCTGATGATGTTTTCCAACCTTGGTTACCGTTTATTCCATCATCTTAATTGCTTGTCTTTCCTCTATAGACATGTCACCTTTATGTTTCTGTGTAAAGTCACTGAATTCTCACGAAAATAAATGCAAAATTTCGTTGCACGAGTTATCTGCAGGACAATACTGCTTGATGATTTCGACATAAGCGTGAGACACATCAGCTTTGTCCTAGCCGATAGAAGCTTAGAAATCAGCCCCGATTATGGGTCCAGGCAAGTACTGTGTGGAGAATCAGGTACTTTTATGGTTCGCGGGCTTGCCTATATCTTGCACGATATCTGACCTGAGTTCTCCAGCTATTTAGACTTCGAAATTGACTTCGTCTCGAAAGGTTTCTTTATTGCATCTTATAAACTATAAAGTGAAACACATACAGTTTAACTGATTGACTGGACATGCCCGAAGACGCGCTGCAAGCAGGCGATCTATTTTGGTCTTTATTCCAAAACGCGTTTCTTCCAATGAAATAATTAAAAAAGAATATCCCCACAGAACGAAACCAGCCCGCCACGTATTGCGTAATGTGGGGGGATTATATAGAAAGTATTGGTTTTGAAATTATAGCCGGTTTACACGCAAAGGTAATGATTGACAGAAGGAACAGTCGTGCTCTCATTAAAAGCCCGACTTCAACAACTTTAACACAACCCAATATCATGTGCAAAAAATAATACACAAGCCGCGAAATCGCCACATAGCTCCATCTTCCCCGAAAATTTTAAATTTTAAAAACTATTAATTCGCTATGGGATCTATAAATTATTGTAGGGATTTTTCGCGGCTCTCAAATGGTGGCGGAAAAGAATCATTTTTCAATAAATTATTTAGGCTATCAGGTTATTCGCTATGCAAAAAACATTGGTGGTCCATGTAGAGGGCAAGAAATCAAACCAAAGAATTATTCTGACGTAAACTAGGCTAGACACAAAATAAACCACTCGTATAAAAAAAACTTATTCAGCGTGGAACATTCTTGACACGCAATAATATAAACAGATATAAAATACTCATAAAAAGGTCCACTCTAGAAGATACGTACGTAATAATCAAAAATGCTTTAGTCATGATGGTGCTCTATAATCACATATTCTACCAACAAAATGCTGAACAACGATGACAGTCAGAATACGTCTGGCAGACAACAAACCCATCACGAACTAGGCGAACGTACATGTAATAGGCTCAGGTGATCGCTCAGGTGATCGCTAAGATTTCGTAGATAACAAGGCCATAGCATCTTGAGCCCGAAGTGGAAAGCTTTCTTTTCCTCTTTAATTGTATTGTTCATGAAGTTTCTTGGTGTATTGCTGAACTGTTTCTTTTGGCGTTATTAGCACTTCACTTGGATTTGCTTTGACTTCTTTGTATTTAAATCGCTTTTTTGTGGCAGACTGCGAGATCTTCTTGAAATCTTCACTTTTAGCGTTTTGTTGTTATCAGAAGGTTAGGCTAGTTCAACATCACGTCGGGCTTCATTAGTATGAGGTTCTTCATTATTTGCTTAGTTTGTGGCTATCGTGATACCAAAGAACCACAGAAGATCAGGTTAATGTATTTAAACCTTATTCCCATATTCAAATAGAATCGAAACATTAAAACTAGTTCCAGACCTTTGATAACTTTCACCATCTCAGGTTCACATTGGTTATTTATTGTTTTTGTGCAGATTTTAACTTCTGGGTCACTTACTTGCTGCCTTTTGATCAGTGAGTCTGTTATGAATAAATTTTTGCTTCCGTTGTCCAGAAACTCTGGAATGATTACGACCTTGTTGGAACATCTAGCACGGACTTTGACTGGTACTATTGGCAATACATTGGATGCACCTATATTCTTGAGAAAAAAACTGGTAGTGGATTAAGTCAAAGCATTTTGAACCGTTGCTACTCGCATAGTTGATTGGTTAGATGTGTTACGACTGTCAGTTGAATTGTCTGTGGGTGCAATATGATGATATGTCGCTTTTCACAATCCGGTTTAGCTCAAGGAATATTATGGTGACAATCATTAACCATTTGACCAGAGCTTAGATAACTGAAACACAACCCATTTTCCGACATAAAGTTATGTCGAGAGTCATAGTCCATACGTCTAAAATTATAACATTGGTGTAAGAAGTGAATCCCATTGCACAATTTACATGCGTTGTCGACCGGTGTAGGTGCAGTTTGCAGTGCGAAGGAAAAGCGCTTATGCTTTGGCATGGTTGTATTATATTGACGCACAGGTTTGGTTTGTGAGATAACAATCACACATGTAGTTTGTAGCTTTTTTTGTTCATTCGAAAATGTAGCAGGCCAGGTCTTCGATGTTTATTTCTTGTTTTTTTTTCATGTAGTAGTTCATCTTTGACATGCTCCCATCCACCCTGACAGGTATTGGAATGCCGTTTGATGATTTTTTAAAATTTAATCCATGTTATCCATTTTATGCATGTAGTTAGTTCATGGCAATTAATGTACGCATACAAGTAGTAAGTTTTGAGGAAAATTGAATTAAACTATGCGTATCTTTTAAACGAATTGGTGTCTAGTTTACAAGTGGATCAAGACATGCTCGTGCAATTTGGTATTTCTCTCTGAAAGTGTCCTTTAGCGAACCTTGAAGTAACCAACATCATTAGGCATAGGTTGACATTCCTTGACTAACGCCGTGGCAGAACCCTTTGTATATTGCAGTAGGAAAAAACAGTTTGCATTTTGGTTCCTTAATGCTGTAGGATATGGTTGAAGGTAAATAAGGAATTATTTTGGCAAGAATTGTTTCGGGGTCTCAATATCTTCACCCAACAGACGAGATCTCAATATCTTCACCCAACAGACGAGGTCTCAATATATTCACCCATCAGACAAGGTCTCAATATCTTCACCCAACAAACGAGATCTCAATATCTTCTCCCAACAAACGTGGTCTCAATATCTTCACCCAACAAACGAGGTCTCAATATCTTCACCCAACAGACAAGGTCTCAATATCTTCACCCAACAGACAAGGTCTCAATATCTTCACCCAACAGACGAGATATCAATATCTTCGCCCAACAGACGAGGTCTCAATATCTTCACCCAACAGACAAGGTCTCAATATCTTCGCCCAACAAAGGAAGGTCTCAATATCTCTCACCCAACAGAATCAAGGGTCTCAATATCTTCGCCCAACAAAGGAAGGTCTCAATATCTTCACCCAACAGACAAGGTCTCAATATCTTTACCAAACAGACAAGGTCTCAATATCTTTACCCAACAGACAAGGATTCAATATCTTCACCCAACAGACGAGGTCTCAATATCTTCACCCAACAGACAAGGTCTCAATATCTGCACCCAACAGAAGAAGGTCTCAATATCTTCACCCAACAGACGAGGTATCAATATCTTCACCAAACAGACGAGGTCTCAATATCTTCACCCAACAGACGAGGTCTCAATATCTTCACCCAACAGAGGAGGTCTTAATATCTTCACCCTACAGACGAGGTCTCAATATCTTCCCCCAACAGAGGAGGTCGTCGAATATCTTCACCCAACAGACGAGGTCTCAATATATTTACACAACAGACGAGGTCGCAATATCTGTACACAACAGACGAGGTCTCAATATCTTCACCCAACAAACGAGGTCTCAATATCTTCACCCAACAGACGAGGTCTCAATATCTTCACCCAACAGACGAGGTCTCAATAATTTCACCCAACAAACGAGGTCTCAATACCTTCACCCAACAGAGAAAGGTCTCAATATCTTCACCCAACAGACGAGGTCTCAATATCTTTACCCAACAGACGAGGTATCAATAATTTCACCCAACAAACGAGGTCTCAATATCTTCACCCAACAGACGAGGTCTCAATATCTTTACACAACAGACGAGGTCTCAATATCTTTACACAACATACGAGGTCTCAACATCTTCACCCAACAGACGAGGTCTCAATATCTTCACCCGACAGACGAGGTCTCAATAATTTCACCCAACAAACGAGGTCTCAATATCTTCACCCAACAGAGGAAGGTCTCAATATCTTCACCCAACAGACGAGGTCTCAATATCTTTACCCAACAGACGAGGTCTCAATATCTTCACCCAACACACGAGGTCTCAATATCTTCACCCAACAGACGAGGTCTCAATATCTTCACCCAACAGACGAGGTCTCAATATCTTCACCCAACAGACGAGGTCTCAATATCTTCACCCAACAGACGAGGTCTCAATATCTTCACCCAACAGACGAGATCTCAATATCTTCACCCAACAAACGAGGTCTCAATATCTTCACCCAACAGACGAGGTCTCAATATCTTCACCCAACAAACGAGGTCTCAATATCTTCATCCAATAGACAAGGTCTCAACATCTTCACCCAACAGACGAGGTCTCAATATCTTCATCCAACAGACGAGGTCTCAATATCTTCACCCTACAGACGAGGTCTCAATATCTTCACCCTACAGACGAGGTCTCAACATCTTCACCCAACAGAGAAAGGTCTCAATATCTTCACCCTACAGACGAGGTCTCAACATCTTCACCCAACAGAGGAAGGAGGCTTCAACACCTTTTTAAAAATGTTGATTTTCTTCCTTTTTGTATATTTAAGACTTGATTTTATGCAGTGTAAGACAGTTTGAGTTAGCCCATACTTATAATTGACACCTGGTTTAGAGTTTTCCCATACTTATAATTGACACCTGGAGTTTTTATTCAAAGAAAAAAAAGCTTTTTCAACTAGAAGATTTATTTACAAATTATCGAAGGCAGTTACATCAATCCTGGTAAAATATAAAAAATATGACCGATTAATTTTGCACAAAAATTCCGGGCGAACACATTAGTTACTGAAATCGGATTTCAGACTTTTTAGAAAGAAATCCTTAAAACACAGCGACATCAATTACTGTGGTCGAGAAAGCAAGGAATTTCGTAGAAAATTCAACTCATTATTTCACAAATCGTGGAACTCGGAAGTTCAGCTTTCTAAAGGGATTCGACACAACGTCCCAAACATTTCATTTTGAAACAACTTTGATTGAATCGATCATTACTGCTGCTTCCCCCCATAAGCCTGCTGGTAGCTGGCGTAGTAGTTCTGGTATTGTTGTGCCGCTGCCTGTTGCTGCTGCTGGGCTGCTGCTTGCTGCTGGTAGTATTGCGCCCATTGCTGGCTGTAGTCCGGCTGTGGGAAAATTTGTGGTAATATTAGCAGGTGGATTGTTAATGTTTAACTAATTTAATGTTTGAGCGTCGTTGGTTAAATCTACGACAAGAATCCACGTTTATAAATAGGGTTAATGACATCATAATCGTAACACGTTACTATGACATCACAAACCAGAACCGCACCTGGCCCTGCGCAGAGAACGACTGTTGATAATTCTGTTGTTGTTGTTGTTGATTATTGTTGTTTGTTTGTTGTTGTAGTTGTTGAGTCTGTTGTTGGTACGCCTGTTGTTGTTGATAGTTTAATGCTTGTCCTTGTTGTTGACCTTGTTGTTGATGTTGTTGACCCTGTTGTTGACCTTGCTGTTGTTGATGAGATTGTTGCGGAACCTTGATAGGAAAAGAAGTTCCATCAAAATTGGATTTGAACAATTAATATTCATTCGACACACAATTATTCAATAAAACAATTAAAAGCAGAAATATTTCGAGCAACTTGAAGAATGTAGGAACATTGCCAACTACATTGTGAACTGACCTGAGTTCGTTGTTAATTTTGTGGACAATGTTGTTGTTGGTTGTTACGGTTGTTGAATCCAGAGTTTCGATTCTGGAATCCGCGATTGTTTCCACGATTGCTGTGACACATCAGGCTTGTTATTGGGACCCTTCACACCAGGGCTCCATATATTGGGACCCATCACACCAGGGATCCATATATTGGGACCCATCACACCAGGACACCATACATTGGGACCCATCATTACAGGGCTCCATATATTGGGACCCATCACACCAGAACTCCATATATTGGGACCCATCACACCAGGACTTCATATATTGGGACCCATCACACCAGGACACCATATATTGGGACCCATCACACCAGGGCTCCATATATTGGGACCCATCACACCAGGACACCATATATTGGGACCCATCACACCAGGACTCCATATATTGGGACCCATCACACCAGGACTCCATATATTGGGACCCATCACACCAGGGCTCAATATATTGGGACCCATCACACCACGGCTCCATATATTGGGACCCATCACACCAGGGCTCCATATATTGGGACCCATCACACCAGGGCTCCATATATTGGGACCCATCACACCAGGGCTCCATATATTGGGACCCATCACACCAGGACTCCATATATTGGGACCCATCACACCA
>CH002035.1:0-11563 GCA_000149265.1 Ciona savignyi | reverse complement strand
CCATTACATCATGGCTCCATATATGTGGGACCCATCACATCAGGCTCTATATATGTGGGACCCATCACACCAGGACTCCATATATTGGGACCCATCACACCAGGACTCCATATATTGGGACCCATCACGCCAGGGCCCCATATATTGGGACCCATCACACCAGGACTCCATATATTGGGACCCATCACACTAGGGCTCCATATATTGGGACCCATCACATCAGGGTTCCATATATTGGGACCCATCACATCAGGCTCCATATATTGGGACCCATCACATCACGGCTCCATATATTGGGATCCATCACACCAGGACTCCATATATTGGGACCCATCACACCAGAGCTCCATATATTGGGACCCATCACAACAGGACTCCATATATTGGGACCCATCACACCAGGGCTCCATATATTGGGACCCATCACACCAGGACTCCATATATTGGGACCCATCACATCAGGACTTCATATATTGGGACCCATCATACCAGAGCTCCATATATTGGGACCCATCACCCCAGGGCTCCATATATTGGGACCCATCACGCCAGGGCTCCATATATTGGGACCCATCACACCAAGACTTCATATATTGGGACCCATCACACCAGGGCTCCATATATTGGGACCCATCACACCAGGGTTCCATATATTGGGACCCATCACACCACGGCTCCATATATCGGAACCAATCACACCAGGGCTCCATATATTGGGACCCATCACATCAGGTCTCCATATATTGGGACCCATCACACCAGGACTCCTTATATATTGGGACCCATCACACCACGACTCCATATATTGGGACCCATCACACAACGGCTCCATATATTGGGACCCATCACAACAGGACTCCATATATTGGGACCCATCACACCAGGACTCCATATATTGGGACCCATCACACCAGGACTCCATATATTGGGACCCATCACACCAGGGCTCCATATATTGGGATCCATCACACCAGGACTCCATATATTGGGACCCATCACACCAGGACTCCATATATTGGGACCCATCACACCAGGACTCCATATATTTGGACCCATCACACCAGGACTCCATATATTGGGATCCATCACACCAGGGCTCCACATATTGGGACCCATCACGCCAGGACTCCATATATTGGGACCCATCACAACAGGACTCCATATATTGGGACCCATCACACCAGGACTCCATATATTGGGACCCATCACACCAGGACTCCACATATTGGGACCCATCACACCACGGCTCCATATATTGGGACCCATCACACCAGGACTCCACATATTGGGACCCATCACGCCAGGACTCCATATATTGGGACCCATCACACCAGGGCTCCATATATTGGGACCCATCACACCAGGACTCCATATATTGGGACCCATCACACCAGGGCTCCATATATTGGGACCCATCACACAACGGCTCCATATATTGGGACCCATCACACAACGGCTCCATATATTGGGACCCATCACACCAGAGCACCATATATTGGGACCCATCACATCAGGACTTCATATATTGGGACCCATCATACCAGAGCTCCATATATTGGGACCCATCACCCCAGGGCTCCATATATTGGGACCCATCACGCCAGGGCTCCATATATTGGGACCCATCACACCAAGACTTCATATATTGGGACCCATCACGCCAGGGTTCCATATATTGGGACCCATCACACCAGGACTCCATATATTGGGACCCATCACACCAGGACTCCATATATTGGGACCCATCACACCTCCATATATTGGGATCCATCACACCAGGACTTCATATATTGGGACCCATCACACAACGGCTCCATATATTGGGACCCATCACACCAGAGCTCCATATATTGGGACCCATCACATCAGGACTTCATATATTGGGACCCATCATACCAGAGCTCCATATATTGGGACCCATCACGCCAGGGCTCCATATATTGGGACCCATCACGCCAGGGCTCCATATATTGGGACCCATCATACCAGAGCTCCATATATTGGGACCCATCACGCCAGGGCTCCATATATTGGGACCCATCACGCCAGGGCTCCATATATTGGGACCCATCACGCCAGGACTCCATATATTGGGACCCATCACACCAGGGCTCCATATATTGGGACCCATCACATCAGGACTCCATATATTGGGACCCATCACAACAGGGCTCCATATATTGGGACCCATCACAACAGGGCTCCATATATTGGGACCCATCACACCAGGGCTCCATATATTGGGACCCATCACGCCACGGCTCCATATATTGGGACCCATCACACCAGGACTCCATATATTGGGACCCATCACACCAGGACTCCATATATTGGGACCCATCACACCACGGCTCCATATATTGGGACCCATCACAACAGGACTCCATATATTGTGACCCATCACACCAGGGCTCCATATATTGGGACCCATCACACCAGGACTCCATATATTGGGACCCATCACACCAGAACTCCATATATTGGGACCCATCACACCAGGACTTCATATATTGGGACCCATCACGACTTCAGGACTCCATATATTGGGACCCATCACACCAGGGCTTCATATATTGGGACCCATCACACTAGGGCTCCATATATTGGGACCCATCACACCAGGGCTCCATATATTGGGACCCATCACATCAGGACTCCATATATTGGGACCCATCACACCAGAGCTCCATATATTGGGACCCATCACAACAGGACTCCATATATTGGGACCCATCACACCAGGGCTCCATATATTGGGACCCATCACACCAGGACTCCATATATTGGGACCCATCACACCAGAACTCCATATATTGGGACCCATCACAACAGGACTCCATATATTGGGACCCATCACACCAGAGCTCCATATATTGGGACCCATCACACCACGGCTCCATATATTGGGACCCATCACTCCACGACTCCATATATTGGGTCCCATCACACCAGGGCTTCATATATTGGGACCCATCACACCACGGCTCCATATATTGGGACCCATCACTCCACGACTCCATATATTGGGACCCATCACTCCACGACTCCATATATGGGACCCATCACAACAGGGCTCCATATATTGGGACCCATCACACCAGGGCTCCATATATTGGGACCCATCACACCAGAACTCCATATATTGGGACCCATCACAACAGGGCTCCATATATTGGGACCCATCACACCAGAACTCCATATATTGGGACCCATCACAACAGGACCCCATATATTGGGATCCATCACATCAGGACTTCATATATTGGGACCCATCACAACAGGGCTCCATATATTGGGACCCATCACTCCACGACTCCATATATTGGGACCCATCACACCACGGCTCCATATAATTGGGACCCATCACACCAGGGCTCCATATATTTGGGACCCATCACACCAGAACTCCATATATTGGGACCCATCACAACAGGGCTCCATATATTGGGACCCATCACAACAGGACTCCATATATTGGGATCCATCACATCAGGACTTCATATATTGGGACCCATCACAACAGGGCTCCATATATTGGGACCCATCACACCAGAGCTCCATATATTGGGACCCATCACACCAGGACTCCATATATTGGGACCCATCACTCCACGACTCCATATATGGTACCCATCACACCAGGACTCCATATATTGGGACCCATCACACCAGGACTCCATATATTGGGACCCATCACTCCACGACTCCATATATGGGACCCATCACACCAGGACTCCATATATTGGGGCCCATCACACCAGGACTCCATATATTGGGACCCATCACACCAGGGGGCTCCATATATTGGGACCCATCACAACAGGGGCTCCATATATTGGGACCCATCACACCAGGGCTCCATATATTGGGACCCATCACATCAGGGCTCCATATATTGGGACCCATCACTCCACGACTCCATATATGGGACCCATCACAACAGGGCTCCATATATTGAAACCCATCACATTGGAGCTAAATACAAAAGTAACAAACTTACCCTCAAGAATTATTATTCCTGAACCCCTTGTTACGATTCCCCCCATAACCCCCTCTGTTGCCCCCTTGGTCCCGCCGGCCTCTTTGGGACCAATTACCACCTGGATAAAGCACAACTTGTTACATGAAAGACGAACAGCAGGATTATTTCGAGGAGACATGACACAGCAGTTACAACATATCAGTGAATGGACACGGTAAAACGGGAAAAATGGCCGTTAAATTTACAATAATAAAAATTTAACAGAAATATTGAAATCAAAATAGACTTGACTTAAAAGTGTGAAAGCACAGCCCAGTAATGAGAGGGCGGCTTTAGAACTGTTTAACATAACGACTTTGGTGTGGGAACAGTACAACATGAAACACTTTGGTCGCAAAGCAGGAATATCCAAGTTAACCAACCTCCATTGTTCCACCCCGAACCACCATGATTCCTTCGATCGTTGAAACCTGGGAAGAGAAATTTCAACTTTGTGTCGCAGCAGAATATTACGATAAAATATTCACAAATTAACAAACCAATTAATCGACAAAAGAATCAACAAATTAATCAACAAACCTATTAACAAATTAATCAACAAACTAATCAACAAAGCAATTAACAAATTAATCAACAAACTAATCAACAAAGCAATTAACAATCAACTAATAATCAACAAATAATCAACAAGCGATCAACAAACCTATCAACAAACCAATCATTGAATTAATTTATCAACAAAATAATCAACAAAGCCATCAACAAACTAATCAACGAATTAATCAACAAACTAATCAACAAACTAATCAACAAAGCCATCAACAAACTAATCAACGAATTAATCAACAAACTTATCAACAAAGCAATTAACAAAGCAACCAACAAAGCAATCAACAAAGCCATCAACAAAGCAATCAACAAAATAATCAACAACGAATTTACCTTGGTTCCGGTTGTAGTTGCCCCGTTGGTAGCCCCGGTTGAAACCCCCTCCTACACCTCTGCCCCCACGAAATGGGGCTCGCATCATTCCACGGGGATCCCCCCAACCCCCACGACCCCCATCAAATCCACCTGCGATAAAAGGGTTGAATCACCAGATATAATCGCCCTTAACAATTTATAGACAATCTTATTTCACCCCACACCCCATTCCACCCACCCGACCCCCACTCCACCCACCCGACCCCCATTTCACCCACCCGACCCCCAATTTCACCCACCCAACCCTCATTTCACCCATCCACCCCCAATTCCACCCACCCAACCCCATTTAACCTCTGAATCGCTTCTCCGGGGGAGGTCCCTTCTTCCTTGCTTCCTCCTTGTACCCCTCGACCACCTTCGCTGCCTCCTCCTTCCCCAGCTCAGCGTAAACCACTTCGTCGAACGACCCTTCCCCCTCCTCCGGGAGCGTGAAATTAGCTGCCATAGAAACCACATTAACACCAACAAAGAATGGCAAAACAGCAGCGTGAAAAAAACATTTGACAAAAACCCATTTTTACTAAAATTTTGAGTTAAAAACGCTGCCGTTTGAGCAAAAATGGAGGGATACCTTTCATTTCAAATACAGCGTAATCAGGGATGTCTTTCCCCTCATCTTTAGTTCGTTTATCCAATCGGCTTTTATATTCTTCGTTGGTGGGAACAATTACTACCGCCCTCCGATGGAAACCCTCAAACGATCGCAATTTGCGTCGTTGAGCAGAAGCAAACACATTCGTCTAATATTATTACATCATTATTCTCATTTTCCCCAGATAGGTAGGATTTACGTCTAAACTTACCGTGAAACTGGAATAAAAGTTACTATGTGCTTGTTGTGTGTGTGTAGTATGTTGTAGGTGTGGTGTTGGAGACACAACCAATAAATATCAACACAAAACATAGAAAACACAAAAACTGAAGAGCGACCATTTTCCCGCACGAATTCCCTTACATTACATTTACATGAATATGAGCGGGTCCACGGTAACCACCGGGACCAGGAATTTAGTGTATAGAAGCCCATTACTCCAGATATAATTTCCTTGGATGAATATTTTGCATAAAATCATCAAAACCCCGTTAAACTTTGTGATGATTCCCTTTCAGTTTTCAACACAACAATAGAAATAATATATACAATCAGGGCTGCGATCAAAATCGGTAAAAACTGAAAATTTAAATATCAAATCAATGAAATTTTAATCTAATTTTTTACTTTTGAAGGTTAAACCCATATTTGAGTTTTCTAAAAAAAATTCATGTTAGAAAAATTAAATCTGTAAAAGTTTTATAGAAATCACAGTATCGCAGCCCTGCAAAATAGAAATAACAAATAATATTCAGGGAATTCCCCTTCTGTAGATGATATATTGAGATGTCTGTTGTTGAATCTTTGAAATTAATCGTTTTTGAAATTTCTTTGGATAAAATTTTGAACAAATTTTGAACTTTTTGACACAAAAATAACTTGCAATATTACAAATAAAGACAGTTTAAAAAAGCATCGCCAAAAATGTAACTTTTTATTTTACTGAAAACAATTAAATTATTTTACCTTCAGAAGTTTGTTGGCAATCTTATTCATTTAACAAATATTTTAATTTGCGATGAAAAAAATGTTACGAGTCATTTGTGGCTGTGTGGAGGGGTGACTTGGTGTGCATGTGTTTGTGTGGTGGTGGTGTGTGTGTGTGTATGTGGTGTGCATGTGTGGGTGTGTGCTGTGTGTGGTTTGGTGTGTGTTGTGTATGCAGTGTGTGTATTAAATCAAGCAGGAGAACTCACCTGGTCGAGGATATAATTCCGATTCTTCCTCGCAGCCATCTGGAACAATCGGTTCAAACAATTGGTCGCATGACTCATCAATGCCTCGTCAGCGACCTTCTGTTGAACCCCCGTCACCTAGTGATGTCATAGTATTAGGACGTGATGACATCATAGCATAGACGATGACATCATAGCATGGACGATGAAATCATAGCATGGACAATGACATCATAGCATGGACGATGAAATCATAGCATGGACAATGACATCATAGCATGGACGATGACATCATAGCATAGACAATGACATCATAGCATAGACGATGAAATCATAGCATGGACAATGACATCATAGCATGGACGATGAAATCATAGCATGGACGATGACATCATAGCATGGACGATGACATCATTGTTGTATTGTGTAAACTATTCCTTAGTTTATTGCGTTGCCTCCACGATGATTTATAATGATTACTCCCCCACGCCCTCGACATTCCTGCATTCCCCGCGCGAGCTAATTGTATATACCTCGTGTTTGTTTGCCTGTTTAAGGCAGTTGGTACTTAACAAAATTCAGAATACAACATGGTGTCAGAAGTGGTAAATTAAATATTGTTAAAGTTCTTAGAAGTATAAAAAGATGGCGAATTTTCAAGTAGCTACTCCAGAAGGGTTTGATTTTGAAAAACCAGAAAGTTGGCCACAAGGGTCCAAACGTTTCGAACGATTTCGCGTTGCTTCGGGGCTTGTTTCCAAGTCTAATGTGCTACAAGTGAATACCTTAATCTATTGTATGGGAGGAAAAGCAGAAGAAATATTTACAGCGCTTGAATTAACTGAAGAAGAAGCAAAACAATATGCAGAAGTGAAGGCCAAATTTAATCAATATTTCAACGTGCGACGAAACTTAATATTCGAGCGAGCACAATTCAACAAGAGAAATCAACGTCCAGGTGAACCTATCGACCAATATATAATGTGCTTATACTCAATGAGTGAACATTTAGAGTACGGTGAGCTCAAAGACGAACTACTACGAGATAGACTAGTCATTGGAATAACTGATAAAGGATTGTCACAAAAATTCCAAATGGATCCAGAATTGACACTTAAAAAAGCTATAGATACTGCACGGCAAACCGAAAGGGTTAAAATTCAACAACGGAAACTGCTTAACGCAAACGAAGAACATATTGAAGAGGAACTGATAGGAGCGGCGAGAGCAAAATACCAAACAAACCAATTACCAGAACGAAGAGAGTAAACCTGCGATAGATGCGGATGGCAACAGCACCTCAATCAAGATAAGTGTCCCGCTCTAAATACTAAATGCTACAAGTGTTTCAAAATTGGACATTTTGCGAGACGTTGTCGTACGAAATTTGTAGGTGAAGTCTTTACATGTGAGTACGATGTTGCTAATAACGGTGAAAGTAAAATATTTAACCCTTTGTGTAGTGCGTATGTGGGCGCTTCATTTACCTCGACGTCTCGAGATAAGTGGATGACAGAAGTTGGGATTTTAAACCGTAAGATTTTATTTAAAATCGACACTGGAGCAGACGTTAGTATCTTACCTTTTACTATTTATAAAACTTTAACAAAACTTCGACTGGAAAAGAGCGACCGACGTCTCATAGGTCCCGACGGCAAAATCGTAGAAGTTTTGGGTATGATTCCGTCATGTAGTATTTCTATTAACGGGAATGTCAGCACACAAGCATTGTATGTAACAAAAGGCGGAAAATACCCATTGCTTGGAAAACCTGCAATTGAGGCTTTAAAGTTACTAACGTACGTTAGTGAAGTAAATGTAGGCCTACCATTGGCCAGTTGGAAACAGCGCTACCCGAAGCTGTTTGGTAGTTTAGGTAAATTACCTGGTGAATATAACATTGAAATAAGTAAGGACGCCACGCCATACCACATTAAAAACCCGCGACGCGTGGCATTTCCTTTGTTGGCTAAAGTAAAGTCTGAACTCGAAGAAATGAGAAAAGGAAATATAATAACGCAAGTTAAGCGACCAACAGACTGGTGCGCCGGAATGGTAGTTGTACCTAAGAAGGATGGCAACATTCGCATATGTGTAGATTTCACGCAACTTAACAAAAGCGTAAAACGGGAGCGGTATCTTCTACCTTGCGTAGATGAAGTATTGGGCCAATTGGCAGGCGCGAAAGTTTTCTCTAAACTAGATGCAAAATCTGGTTTCTGGCAGGTTAAGCTCACTAATCAACCACGATTGTTTACAACGTTTATGACACCGTTTGGAAGATTTTGTTTTAACAGGCTTCCATTTGGTATATCAAGCGCACCGGAACACTTCCAATCTAAAATGTCGGAGATTCTCTGTGGAGAGGAAGGGGTCGTTTGCGAAATGGACGATATTCTGGTTCACGGTCGAAATCAAAAAGAACACGATCGGCGTTTAGAACGAGTCCTCAGAAAACTTCAAAAATGTGGTATGACGCTTAACAGTACTAAATGTGAATTTTCATGCAATCAAGTCAAATTCGTCGGACACATCATAGATGCAAATGGTATACGAGCAGACCCCGACAAAATTAAATCAATTGTTGAGATGAAAGAGCCCAAAAACGTCACCGAACTTCGTCGATTTTTGGGAATGGTAAACCAACTAGGTAAATTCACTTCTACTCTAGCCGACTCGTCGAAAGCACTTAGAGAGCTGCTAGTCAAAAGTAAGGTTTGGGTTTGGGGCGAGCGGCAGCAACGTGCGTTTGACGGTGTTAAACAAATGTGTGCTTCAAATAGTGTCTTAGCGTTTTACGATTGTAATCGTGAAACGATAGTTTCTGCAGATGCTTCATCCTACGGTCTTGGAGCAGTGCTGTTGCAGAAACATGGTGTAACTTGGAAACCGGTGGCATATGCTTCCCGCTCAATGAACCTGACAGAACAGCGGTACGCGCAAATTGAAAAGGAAGCTTTGGCGGTAACATGGGCATGTGAACGGTTTTCAGTATACGTTTTAGGATTAAAGTTTACCGTGCACACCGATCATAAGCCGCTTGTATCTCTACTTGGATCTAAAATATTAAGCGATTTACCTCCACGAATATTAAGGTTCCGATTGAGATTGATGCGATTCCTCTACGAACGTGGTGCATGTACCTGGAAAACAACTGACCATAGCGGATACCCTATCCCGATCTCCACTACCTGATGAACCAAACTCCAGTAATGCTACAGAAAGTTTGATGGACGACGCATTCGTTATGTCTATCGTCGACGCGATTCCGTAGTCAAACCGAAGAATCGAAGAAATTAAACAAAGTGTGGCCAAAGATCCAGTTTGCAGTCAAATTATTTTATTTTGTAAAACTAAGTGGCCACGAAGGTCTAAACTTAGAGAACCCTTACAGTTATATTACCCTTACAGACACCCTCTGTCGGAAAAAAATGGAATTCTGCTATATGGAAGCAGACTGGTGATCCCAACGGCTATGCGAGACGATGTGTTGGGGAGACTACATGAAGGGCACATCGGAATCACAAAATGTCGAGCTAAAGCGAGAGAGTCGGTTTGGTGGCCGTTGCTAAATAAACAGATAGGTGAAATAATTGCTAATTGCGAGTGCTGTGCAAAATTTGTTAACCATCGTTCTGAACCTTTACTGCCGATACCCAAACCAACAAGACCCTGGCAAAAACTGGGGACCGATCTATTTGAACATAAGGGGGAAACTTATCTATTGGTTGTAGATTACTTTTCACGATGGATTGAGGTAAAATTGCTACACAGCACAACCACAGTAAAAGTTATACAACATCTTAAATCCATGTTTTCGAGGTTCGGCGTCCCAGATACTATAGCATCTGATAATGGGCCTCAGTATGCTTCGCAAGAATTTAAAGATTTCCTAAACCTATATAAAATAACCCACCTAACATCCAGTCCGATGTTTCCTCAGAGCAATGGTGAATCTGAAAGAGCGGTTCAAACTGTTAAACACCTTCTACACAAGTCCAACGATTTGCCGAGGGCCTTACTGGCCTATCGAACGGCGCCATTAGTTAACGGATATTCTCCTTCGCAGCTATTAATGGGAAGAAGACTTCAGACGGCGGTTCCAATGAGTCGTCAAATGTTGGTACCGAGGTGGCCGAATTTTAACAGTCTAAGGAAACTGGAGGAAAGTGCGCAACATCAACAAAAGAGAGACTTTGACAGGAGGCATGGAGTTAGGCCTTTGCCGAGCCTTCGTGTCGGCGACCGCGTAATTATCGGCGACAACCAAAAAGAAGGCGTAGTTAAAAGTACGCACTGGTTACCTCGGTCGTACATGATCGGCACATCTGGAGGAGGAGTGTTTCGTAGAAACCGACACTTAATAAATGTGTTGCCCAGGACCACAAACGAACAAATGAGTCCACAACTGACCCTGCCTGCAACTCCACGCAGGTCCAAGCGAACTATTCGGCCACGAACAATATTTAGTCCTTAAAAAGTATTGTAATGTAAATATGGAAATCTGTATCTTTCTACTGGTTTTTATTTTATAATTATTTTTATTTTTTAGAACTTGAAGGGGAGATGTTGTATTGTGTAAACTATTCCTTAGTTTATTGCGTTGCCTCCACGATGATTTATAATGATTACTCCCCCACGCCCTCGCAATTCCTGCATTCCCCGCGCGAGCTAATTGTATATACCTCGTGTTTGTTTGCCTGTTTAAGGCAGTTGGTACTTAACAAAATTCAGAATACAACAGTCAGTAAGCAAAAAGCTGCTGAAAATCCCACAAGAAACCTGTAGTCTTTCGAGAACGACCTCATTTAATAAACATAATGTAAA
>CH002036.1:865690-884851 GCA_000149265.1 Ciona savignyi | reverse complement strand
ATTCCATTACTCCTTCTGGTAGATGTCGGGGCGACATGGTATGCCTGTCACAATTATGATTTGAGTACAAAATCTTATTTTTTAGGGTGTTTTCCTAGGTAATTTTTTTTATTTCTTTCAAATGTTAAATCAGTGCCTACTGCACTTACATTCCACCAAATCTGATTGAAATTGGAGTAGCCGTTCAAGCGCTATGCCACAAAAAGCTAAATTTTTCATAAAAAATACCGTTTTGGTTTTTAACCTACCAGGGGAATTCCCCTGGATTAATCACCCAAAATTTTGGTTTCTGCATATCTAGACCATGTTGTCTAGCGAAAGGCTAAGTTTCATTACGATTCGATTATTCCTTCTGGTAGATGTCGGGGCGCCATGCCATGCCTGTCAAACCTTTGACGAAAAAAAAAAAAAAAAAGAAAAAAAAGAAAAAAAGAAAAAAAAAAAAAAAAACGGACAAAAACAATATGTGTCCCATTTTTCCAAATGGGACCCATAATTAAAACCAAACGATGTGAAGCCCTGAAAAAGAGTGTGCGGTAAAGCGCGACCAGTACTGAGGGGGAGCCGGCTTTAGGAGAAGGTGTGGCCCGAAAGCGTGGACCAGAGTAGAAAATGAAAAAACCCTAAAATGAAATTCCACTAATGTCAGATGACACTTTGGCACCTGCAACCTTTCGATTAAAAAGCGACGCACTTAATCACCAGACTAACCAGCCGGACAACTACGAACCCGTTGCTCCACCCATAAACATTATATTGTTTCCAATAGACAACTCACGGCCACCACGGTAACCCGATGGTAGACACGCAAGCGGCGTTATCACAAGGACCATCCACAGATTACCAGAAACGTGACTTAAACTTAATTCATTAGCTCATGAGTGCAACACATGGAGAGCTATATTATTCATTATCCCGTTATAGAAATAACAATCGGAAAAAAATTACTTTAAACTTAGGTACTTTCCCTACAATGCAAATTTATTTTCGTGGTCTAGATTTTAACTTTAGTTGCAAATGAAATATATAGGTCGTAGAAAACTTATATCTTTGATGATGGATAAAAGCGATCAACGTGCATTATCGTCCAAAAAATCTGGTAATATTTATTTCAGAAATGCAGATTACAATTCTGCGTTAAAATGTTACACCGAAGCTTTATTACAAGCAGAACCCTGTGTGGCTAAAACGAACGAAGGTTAGTATTTTTGTTAATATGGAAGTTTGAAAATTTATACTGGTAAATCTATAAGTGGGGAGGGGCAAGTTTATTGCTTGCCATTAACCCAGTGGTTTAAGAGGTTTTTACTAAAATCAAACGAATAGGTATAACATACCGGTACACAACGCACTGAATAACAGTGAGTATGAGGCAATCTCATGATTGCCCGTGTGATAACACCCCCTTTCGTATTCAGGAGGTTATCTGTTGATTGCCAATGTAATAACACCCCTTCTGTTTTCCCATTTACGAGAATATTGCATGGACATCCCATCCTAAACATCCAGATTTAAACTTCATATAAATTCGAGAATCTCGCGCAGATAATGTGATGGTTGTTTTGTATTCGAACCGAGCAGCTTGTTGGTGGAAAGTTGAGAAATATCAGAACTGCGTGTCAGATGTGCAAAGAGCGTTATCATTTGGTGGAGAGAACACTGCCTTGTAAGTTTACTCATAGCTTTTATACAACCTGTTGTTAAAAATCACACCAATAATTAAAAGAATCAAAATCAAGTTTAAAACTTTGCAGAGTTTTTACTTAACAAAAACTTCTGATTTGCTGCTCCAGAATTTATCTGGCCGTTTAGCTCTCCAGGTAAAACGATGGACAGTTAGCCAAATGGTGTTGTGATTGAAACCAGGCACTTGGTTGTATCATTTTAGCTAGAAATTTTGCTTAATTTGCTGTCATGGGACAGTTATCTTTTATTTTACTGTCTTTTGTTTGTTAAAAAAACACAATTTAAATGACTTTATTATTTTTTCTATTATAAATGCTCAAGTAACACTTTTAATAATTTTTACATCTTCTAGGGGCAGAGGTAATTATAACATCTCTTTTCATTCTTAAACCCTGTATTATGCAAGGCAAACCTAGACCAGGTTTAACATCTTAATTTTTCAATATGTTTTCTCCAGATATCATAAACTGCTCACAAAACTATCCTGGTCTTATTGGCATCTAAAGGATTTCAAAAAATGCAAAGAAAGTTTGGAAAAATTGATTAAAATCTCAGACCCAAATTTTCCTGATGAGGTAAATGTTTTTATTTATTGCGTTTGTATAAAAAATGAATTTAATTTTTAAGATAATTTAATATATATTCAAGGGCTTATTTTTAATTAATTTTTAAGCTTGGCCTTAAAATTTTCTAGTAGTTCTTGCCTGGCTGAAGTTATGAAATTTATTGACTATTTTTTTATCTATCGGCACAGTTTAGTCAGGCATTTAAGTAGTATTATTATTACAGCGATAAATTTTATAATGTACAACTACAATTTTGATTATTTTTCAAACAATTCCAAAAAGATCTTATATTGAAAATTTTCTAGTCATTCTTTAGTTTTAAAATTATTGGTTGATTGATTCGATCAGGCATTTCTGTAGTATTATTATCAAAAAAGATAAATTTTAAAATGTACATCTAGGATAGGTATTTTATCTCAATGTGGGAACACGATGGTCATATTAACACAAATATTCGTCTCATTTACTTGTCTTCTTAGTCGGTTTGCCTGAGGTATTGCAATGTGTTTAACATTGCTGTGGTTTCTATTTTGATGTTTGCTCCATTTGGATATATAGTAACAGGAGTCACTCACCCAGAAATGTAATTGTACAGCAACAGCAAGTGACCAGGGTAATCGTAAAGAACATAGGTAAAAAAACACTGAATTTATTTTCAGAAATCAGCAACTTTACGAGCTTTGCTACAAAAAGCAAAGCAAAGTTTGCAAAGAGATTTTGATTGGATGGATTATCAAAAATTGAAAACTGGAAAAAAAGGTAAAATTTAGAAAAATTCAAAATTAGTCAAATAACGGTTGGTTTAAAACAATGGTGTTTATTTAAATCATTAAAGTATTTTTGGAAAAATGTTAAAAAATCAAAAAAAATTTAGTATAATCAATTCGGGCAAAATTCTTTGCCTTGAAAAGGTTTAAATTGGTTTAGTTTATAATTTTTTTTTAGACTTGAAAATACAAGATGAAAGCTCCAAAATCAAAAATGTTACGTCTAAAGTTGAATTGAAAACTACACTTGAAAAGGGTAACTGTGTGAATGGGTAGTTTGTATCCTGGTGGGTGGGAAAATTTACATATCTTAGATCAACAGTGTTTAAGAACCAGTATTTAAACACTTTTGATCTAAGATAAATGGTACTAGTTTAGTCAGGACTTTAAAATCCACTGTGGACATAATCCACAAAGCGGATGGTTAGTCTGGCGGTTAAATGGGTTGCCTTTTAGTCGAAAGTTGCAGATGCGAAACTGGATATTAGCTAGTCGGTTGTGTCCTTGGACAAGGCACTTTACGGACATTGCCTGAATCCAGTGGATTAATGGGTTCTACCAAATTAAAGGAAGGAGTCTACCATATACAATACATTGCAATAGCTCCGGTAACTCGACGGTGGGCACGAGGTGATTGGACTATTGCTCGTGTGGTAACTCCCTTGGTTTTTCCATTCATGGGGAAAATCATAAATGTCCTATTCCTTTTATTCCTATCCTAATTAATTCCTATCCTGAGTTTGTACAAGGGTTATTGTCAGATTACTTTGTACCTCCCGCCAGGTTATCAGAGCTATTGCAGTGTGTTGAATATTATTAAGACGTTTTTTAAATTACCAAGACCACAACTGACGAGCTAGTGACCAGTTTTAATCCTACAATAATTTTTTATTAGGGTCTCCTTAACATTTACTTTACTAATTTTAAGTTTCTTGACCTACTTTACACATGTATTCAAACATCACTATCTTACAATGTAACAATAAACCAGCTACCAAGCAGTTTTAAAACTACAACCTTGTATCTAAAAGTTGATGCATTAACCCACCAAGCTACCCACCCAGTCAGTAACCTAACATTGCTTTTCAGGTCGTCATTATATTGCCAAAAGTAAGATGGAAGCGTTCGAACATATAATAGATGAGGAATGTTACGTTGGAGTTTTGAAGGAAGAATTTCAGACCACTCGATGTGATTACTGCTTTAGGGTAAGTCGCATGTTTTACTTCTTTACCCCCAATGGAATAGTCAAACAGCATAACTTATATTTAGCCCTACAGTTTGTGGTGGCCTGCTATGGGTTCGTTAAGGAAAAATGGCACACAATGTTTTGCCTATTTTTTAAATTTTTTTTCGTATAATGCTTAACAGGCATGTCATTTCGCCTCAACATCTACCGCAAGGGATAATGGAATGGCAATAAATTTGTGTCATTGCTTAGACTACATGGTCTAGATAATTTTGGGTGATAAATCAAGGGGAATGCCCGTGGGATGTTGAAACCAAAACAATATTTTTCCAAATATTTAGCTTTTTAGAGCAGAGTGCTTAATGGCTGGTCAAATTTTATTTAGATTTGGTTAAATGAGAATGATGTAGCAACTGATTTACCACTTTTACCTGCGGAAATACCCTAAAAATGAATATCTGTTTCTAAATCATGATTGTAATAGGCATGCCATGTCGCCCCCACATCTCCAAGGAGTAATCAAATCGAATTAAAACTAAAAAAATTGTTAGATGACATGATCAAGATATTAAAAAACAGACATTTTGGGTAATAAATCCAGGAAAATTTCACAAAGCCGTGAATATGTAAATCGGGGAATTTAGCTTTTTTGCAAGCGATTAATTCTTTTATGAAAAAGTATGTAACAACATAATAATTTATATAAGTTTAAGAGAGACTGGAATTAATTTGATTTATTTTGTTGCCAGGATTGCCAAATGCATGGGATACCTTGCTTGGGCTGCTGTGACACTCTGTACTGCAATGAAATATGTAGAAGCACAGCTTGGAAGATCTATCACTGGTTTGAATGCCCAATGAGAAAACTCTCTTTAATGGTAATATGAGCTTTTTTGGCTTCGATTGTGTTTGTCGACCAAACACTTAGTGGACATCACCTGAAACTAATGAAATAATGGGCTTTAACGAAGTAAAGGAACGTTTTAATCATACACAACACATTGGAATAGCTCCGGTAATATAAGCATAATGTACATATTTTTAAGGTTCATGCTAAGCAAGGCTAAATCCTCAAAGATAGGAATAGCGTTTTTTAGTTAATTATATGCTGAAATATGCATTTTTGGTGTGGTATTTATACGGTCAACAATTCTATATTTTTAAATAATGTGTTTTGAAGACAGTTTTTTTGCCATCTTTTCCTGTTCCTGTGTCGTAATTTGATTCGTTTGCCGTTTCTTACTGGGGCAAACAATGAATAAAATAAGCTATAAAACAAATATACTTAATCTCACTTATGTACTTAAAAAATCATCATTTACAGATATTGAGAGATTACAGTTTGGCACTGCGAATTCTTTTACACGCTGCATATGAACTAGGGGGAATTCCCCAGGGTGACCCTGCCCCACACATCTGCAGTTCCGTCGCGCAACATATAATGGGGGAGTGGATGGGGAAGAAATGCAAGATCGAAGGTTTGTATGACCTATGTGGGAGTTAACTGGTCATGGCGTCGGTAGAATTTTTTTTCAAACCTGTTGACTCATCGGATACAAAGGGTTACCCAAACCAGTTGAGTCAGCGGATCATTAGCATACATTGTCACAAACCTAGTGGAATAATTTATTTTCCAATAATTCTTTTATTCAAGGCTCAAATAACATCAAATTTAATTAATTTTGATTTAAATTTTTCCGTTGTAATTTATTTTTATTAATGTAAGGTTTAACGGCCCCTTCATTTTTTTTCTTTGTTGTAATGTATTTACCAACATGTTTACCTACTGTAGTTTTGCCGTTTAATCCTGTCTCCTTAACTTAAAATAATTGTGCTATTTTCCTTAAATGTAATGAAGAGCAAAAAAGAAAAGTAAACTAAAGGAAGTCTTAATTATACAACACACTGCAATAGCTCCAGTAAGCCAACAGTGGGTGCAAAGTAATCTGATGATTGCCTGTGTGGTAATGCTCTTTGCCTTTTCCAATTTAGAGAATTAAAATATGAACCTATCCTCAAAGTAAAATTTATTTTTTGACCCCACCATTTTATTTTTAGGTGAAGAAAATGTTCCCCACCAACCTACTGGAAAAGATCCCAAAAATGGGGTATATCGGTCAGATTACTGGAGTATTTTTTCGCTAACAACGGCTCCAATAGATGACGGATGTTTTGGTAATTTTTCAAATTTCCTTTTAAAATGCCTGGATTTGGAAAACAAAAAAATCTCTTCAAGTGTAAATTCGATTGAAGAAGCAATTCAATTTCTATTCAACAACTTCAACTTATGCCGCATTGTTAAATCGAATCCAGATTTTACTATTGAAGATTTAAGATTACGACAAGTGAGATTAGCACGGACAAATGTTGTCAAAAAAGAGAAAAAAGTATACCGTGAGTTTTGGTTCTAATTTTTTTTTGGTTTTTGAGTTTTTAGTTTTTTAACTTTATTTCTTGCTCATGTCACTTTACCAAATTTTTACGATTGCCACAGAAGTTTAAAAAATTTTTTAAACACCGGTGGAATTTCGGTTAAGGGTTTTATCTTATTCCACTTTGATATTAATAAAACCGGTACTGAGGAAAGAGCCGGTTTTATAATCAGTACTGGGTCGTACTTGCCCACTTTAAATCAAGGTTTCAATTTTATTAATTTTTATTTTAAGTTTTCTATTTGGTGAATGTAAGGTTTAACAGTACTGTCATTTTTTTCTTCATTATTCTGTGCAAGATGTTATAGAATTAACATTAATGATGACTTTGAGTTTATGTTTTTTTATTTTTTATTTTTATTACAAAAACTGAGGAGGCTAATAAATAATTTTAAGCTAAACAGCAGTTATTTTTAGAATTTAATAAAAAGAGTGAATTTTCCATTAAATCTCCTGTTGGTGTTTTATTTCTAATATATAATTTTAAGCGTAATTTATTTTTATCAAATATAAACAGCAGCTAAAAAAGTTGTTATTTCTAGAATTTACTACAATTGATTTCAACATTGAAATAAATGCCAATGAAAGAAAATTCTGCTTTAAACAGATATCATTCCCACAAATCTTTTTTTACCGGGCTTAGTTTCGTAACCATTATGAGGTTGTCCCTAATACCACTTTTGTATGAAATTGTTTCATGACTGCAAGGATAGGATATTCTTGTTAACCAATTAACCACATAACAGCACCGGGCTTATAATCGTATCTTTAGACAATCCTTTTTTTTAACATTACCGTTATACTATTATCTATAGGAAGCTGATTATACAGATCAAAACTTTTCTTGCAGCACCAGATTCGCTTGCAAATATAGTTGCGATTTTGTTACAAAGACATGCGCATCAAGTTCCAATTAATGGTCAAAGCATTTCTGTGGTTATTGAAAGTGAACAAAAGTACAGTAAGTTAAATAGTGTTTCAAGTTTATCAAAAATTTAGCGGATTGATGGGTTCTGCCAAATTGAAGGAATATATCAATTATACACAACATATTGCAAAAGCTCTGGTAACCTGTTATCGGTTGCGATATCTTACGATTACCCATGGCCATGTGTTAACCCCCTTAGTGTTCCAGGTCACACGGATAAACATGAATATCCTATCCTTAACGTTAAAAATACAAATACATTTTCTTTACAGGCAAAGTGAAAACTGTGCAACATGTTTCTGTAGCTTCTGCTGTATATCCTGCTCTAAGCTTAATGAACCACAGTTGCGATAATAACACAATCACTATATTCACTGGGAGAAATCTAATGGTACGTTTGCTTGATTATTAATAATAAACCTGATCTAGAAATACATTGATACACACTGCAATAGTTTCGGCAAGAGACTGTGTTCATAAGTTATTTGATGGAAAATTGTTAATACTAAGTTGGAAAACTATCACAATTCTCTAAAACTCAACAAAACAATTTAATATTAAAAGCCTACCACCCGTGCCACATTTCCAAAGTCCCATTCATATATATTTGTACACAAATCGACCTTGATAAGCACACCACCTGTCTATCTGTGCCACATTTCCAAAGTTCCGATCATATATATTTGCACACAAATCGACCTTGATAACCTGTCCATCTGTGCCACATTTCCAAATCTTCAATCATATATATTTGTGCACCATTCAAACTTGATAAGCACATCACCTGTTCATCTGTGCCACATTTCCAAAGCCCAACCATAAACAGTGCACAACACACTGCAATTTTTACTGAAGCTGGACAGTGAGCATAATTCATCCTACAGTAACCATGGGTAAATTCTTACGGCACATCTATCCATCCAAACATCTCAGTCAGTTTAAAATGTTTTAATTCGTAGAAGAAATGTCGTACCCGTATTGAAGCTGGACAAGAAGTTACTCATTGTTATGGCCCAACCTATGTTAAAACCCCTTTTGAGGAACGACAGAAAACTTTACGCGAAGTTTACTTCTTTGAGTGCAATTGCCCACCTTGTGTAAGGGAAAAAACAGGTAAATTTTATCTTTTTATTTTTTTTTATCTTATCTTTGTCAATGGAAATAATACAAACATTAAACTATTTTTGTTAAATATCCACTTAAATAAGCAGTTGGAATCTCTTGTTTGTGGCTTTTGTGAATCCTTATTAAACCCTTAAACCTTACACCTTTAATCCTTAAAACTTAAAGCCTTACATCTCTCCGCATGTTTATTCTCATGAATGGAAAAAAGGTTACTGGAGATATTGAAGTGTGTTGTGTATGATTAAGACATTCCTTGAATTTAGTAGAACCCATCATTTCATTGGGTTCAAGTGATTTCCGTTAAGTGACTAGCTAGTCACCAGTTTTGTACCTTCGTTTAAAAGAAGCACATTAATCCACCAAGCTAAGTGGTCGAACACTTTTACAGGAACCGATAACAATGTAACGACCCAACAACTCGCTGCCTTTAATTGCAAAAACTGCTCTGGCCCAGTGGTGCTGGAGGATAAAGGAAACATTAAATTTGGGACATGTCTCTCTTGCCATAGATCACTTAACTCCACAGCCAGTTATTTAGCATACATTCGTATTAAGGTAGGTTGAGAAATAATATTCATGTTTATCACTGTAATTGGGAAAACGCAAAGGGCGTTAATGTACCGGTAATTATCAGATTACCTTGTGACCACTGTCGGGTTACTGAAGGTATTGTAGTATGTTGTGTATAATTTAGACGTTCCTTTAATTTGGTAAAACTCATCATTTCACTGGGTTCAGGAAATGTCCGTGAAGTGCCTTGCCTAAGAAGATAACCGACTAGCTTGCAACCAGTTTCGAGCCTGCAACTCTTGAAAGGCGACGCACTAACCCACCAAGCTAATTGATCAAACATTTACTTTCCTTCTGTTTTAGCTGGTGGGGTTATGTTTTGTCTTTCTATGGTTTTAAAGATCTCTGTAGGTAGAATGGGTGCCTTAAAGCATAGGGTAATTTTTTTTAAATATATTTGAATGGGATTTTTCAAATCATCTTTATTACTAATTTGTGAATATGTTTTTTCCTACTATGATTTTTTTTACAATTCTTTAAATTATTTTCTTTGTCTAATTCAGGAACGGATAAAAGCTGTAGGTGAATGCATTGAAAATGGAGGGATGGAGTTGAATACTGCGATTTCTGAGTTGGAGAATCTGTCAAAAAATACCGAACATTTACTTTACAAGAACAATATTTTTCGAGCCCAGATATGGGCACTACAGGCAAACTTATATTGGTAAGAACGGTTTAATTTTTTTTGATTTGGTACCATAGACAGTTGTGCAATTTGCACCCATAGTAACCTATTACTATGTGCATGTGTGTTAGGATATTTTTTTTCATATTATACTTCCATGGATTTCATCTAAATAGCTTGACTGGTTAGTGTTTCAATTTTTAGCTAAAAATGTTGTAGGATTGACACTGGTCGCTAGCTAGTCAGTTGTTTCCTTGAGTAAGATACTTTGTTGACATCACTTGACCTAGTGGTTTAATGGGATGTAATAAAATAAATTACATAAAAAAAGAAATCTCTTATATATACAATACAGTGCAATTGCTCCAATAAGTCAACAGGGGGTACAAGGTTATCTGACAATCACCCGTGTAATAACCCTTCCCCCTTTTAAATATAAATATCATATCCTATTGTACTCGACTTAAATCAATCCCCTTTTTTTTCAGTTTAAATCAAGATCTTCTGAACTCTGCAAAATACAGTGAAAAGAGCATTGATTTAGTTGCATTAAAGTATGGCGCCACAAGCATTGAAATCGCCAACGAATATTTCTCTATCTTGAAGCTTTACGTCAATTTGTTGGACCGTAAAAAATGTGTTTTCTATTTTAGAAAATGCGAACCGCTTTTTGAATGTTTTTTTAGCCCAGAAAGTTCAGAATTTGAAGAATTGTTGGCGATAAAAGAAGCACTACATCTGGAACAAACTGTTTAATAATGAACATAAGAAATCACCAGATCATTCATATAGTATATTTGTCCGATCGTATAGCTTGGTGGGTTATTGCATCGCCTTTAGCCAACTTGGTCAAACCCAATCATATTCTGAGTTCGCCTTTTAACGTTTAAATATTTTAGCCAGGTTGTCGGTTGTGTCTTTGGGGAAGACAAGAGATTTATTGGACATTGCATAAACCCTGTACATGAATGGGTTTGACCAAATTGGTAGAACGTCCCAATTATACAAAACAAACTGCAATAATTCGGGTAACCCGACAGTGGGTGTGAGGTAATCTGAAGATTTCCTGTGTGTTAACCTCCCTTTTTTTTAGAGGGATAAACATAAATATTCTATCCTAAACACAGAAGATTATCAGATTACATCGGGCATACGTAACAGTTATCGAAATGCCAGAATATGTATAGGTTTTCTTCAAATCAATTTTTTATTTTACCATTTTATTTTCTGCGTAAAGCTGGTGACTGGTATGTCCGGCCGCCAGGTCATTAGGTAGAACGCCAATCGAAACAAGTTAAAACTTTCTTGAATCCTAACTGACATGCCCACAATTTGCCTTGACCTTTCAAAACTTCCGAGGGGAATTCCTGTTACCGGAAAAATGTGAAAAACAGGCTAATTATTCAATGTTATTTTCGAATTAGAAAGAACTATTTATTATACCTAAGGGCATTATCACACAGACAATCGTCAGAGTACCTCACTAATACGTAAGGGAGCGATATCACACGGGCAATAATCATATTACCGCGCGAATACCCCAGGCCCAAGAGAATTCCATTTACAACATAGTGTACCCTTTTATCCTAAATTCAAACATCTTTCTACTTATAAATTTCAACTCGATTTAATAAAAAAAACTTTTATTAGAATCTACATTCCGGAATTTGAATTAATCGGTTCCCACGGGTCGTAGTAGTCGATACCCGTCGTACATACGTCATATGTTACGTCACGTATGAAAGCTATGTAGTCAATTTCGAGATGGAACGGACCTTCCATTTGGTCTTTGATTAGAAATCGGAAATTGGACATCTGAAATATGTTGTGTGGTTAAACCGCAGCATAAATAGAGTCGTCCGACGGGTTAGTCTGGTGGTTAAGTACTTGGCATTTTAGTTGAAGGGTTTCAGGTACAAAACTGGTCGCTAGTTAGTTGGTTGTGTACTTAGACAAACCCAGCGGATTAACAGGTTCTACTGAATTGAAGGAACGGGTGAATCATACACAACACACTGCAATAGCTCCTGTAACCCGACGGTGTGCGTGAGGTGATCTGACAATTGCACTTTTGTTAACCCCCTTGGTGTTTCCATCCACAGTGATAAACATGATTATCCTAAAAAGGCTATTTCTTTTTCACTTTGAATGAAAACCAAGGGAGTTAACACAAGGGTAATCGTCAGATCACCTCGCGCCCAACGTAGGGTTACCGCAGCTATTTCAGTTTGCAAGAGAAAAAAACGTAAAAGACAGTCATTATAGCACGTCGTGGAAAAATAAAATTAAAATAACGTAGGAAAAATACGGAATCGGATGTAAAACTAAATAAAATATGACTGAATTAAAACCGGCAGCAAACTGATTGGCTGTGTCGTTGGTTATAGCCTGAACCCAGTGGATTATTATTTGAATTGAGGGAAGTCTCAATCATAGTAAATGCTCTGATAACCCAATGGTGGGCGAGAGGTTATCTGACGATCGCGCTTGTGGTAACCTTCTATTTTACGTATTCGCGAATCGCGATGTAATCTGATGATTGTCCGTGCGGCAAGGTGATCTGAACGCGCCTTACTAAGAGGATTAACATGAATATCCATACAAACCCTGCTTTAACACATTGCATTAACAATTTTTAACATTAATACTTTCCATTAAATTAATTAGAACTCCTTAATAAACTGGATTTAAGTGATGTGAGTTAAGTGTCTTGCCCAATAACATATACGACTAGCTAGCGGCCTTTTGATCCTATGCATTTTTTTATTCACTGAGACAAAGTATAAACCATTTAGCTAGTAAACAAAGCACAAACTTACAATGCTATTTAGATAAATATTTCTTTTTTAGTTCCCCTTCTTTTTTTTACCCCAGGGATAAACATAATTATCCCATATAGTATTAAAGATACAAAACATAGTTAGCCTTTCCTATATAGTAATAAATATATATAACAAAATTATACCATATAAGTATTACATGTACAAAACAAAATTATACTGTATAGTATTATATATATATATAACATAATTATCCTATATAGAAATAAGTACAAAATCACCAACCCTGTCAGGCGCCATGGCACGTTGCTTCACAACAGCACCGCTGTTCTTACTTGCAATTAATTTTACAAAGGGTATCTGTAATAAGTGGTTACATTAGTACATATAGTAGGATGTTCATGTTTATCTGTGAATGGTAAAAAGCAAGGGATTTGTTAATCGACGGGAAATCGTCAGATTACCTTGCGTCCACCATTAAATTATCGGAGCTATTGCTGTGTGTTGTCTATGATTGAGCTATTGCTGTGTGTTGTCTATGTTTCTTTAATTTGAACCCATTAATTCACTTGGTTCATGTGTTGTCGCACACAAAATTAAAATCCTGTGCAATCCAACTCTCACTTAATTGGCAGGTGCTTTACAAATTGTCATGCTAATAAGCTTGATGGGTTAGTACATTGCGTTTTAAGAAGGGTTGCAGGGTTAAAACTGGTCGCTAGGTAGTCGATTGTGTCATTTGGTAATGCATTTAGTGGCCATCGCCTAAACCACGTGGATTTAATAGGTTCCATACCAAAATTTAAAAAAATATTTAATTATAAGCAACAGCTTACATTAGATCCAATATTCCAGCAGTAGGTGCAAAGTAATCTCACAATTACAATTATGATAACCCCCCCTGTGTTTTTCCTTTTACAGTGATATAACATGAATATCCTATCCATATAAACTAGTTAGACTCAAAAATTATCCCAACCAAAACAAAAAAACTTACAGTAACTTTATTCCACTGGGTTCAGGCAATGTTTGTTGAGTACCTTACCCAAGGACACAACACACTAGCTAGTGACCAGTTTTAAAGCTTCAACCCTTCGGCTGAAAGGCGACGTACTGAACCTTTAGACTAATCTGTCAGAGTAATGGTTCCAAACAGCAAACAAGAACACACTTACAGTAATTTCCTGCCACAGTGGTCCACCATTCGTGTATATTGGCGCATTGTACATCATTCTGTTGTCGAAACCGAAATCGCAAAGAGTTTCGAAAAGATATTTACGACCATCGCCGCGTAAACGAATTTTGAAGCCGCTAAAACTTTGAAAATTCATGAACTGTTCTCGTCCTAAAATACCCTGGAAGTGTGTTTATTGTCAGGTTTTCAATGGAAATAAAAATTCAGGATTTTTTGAAGTTAATTTTGAAGTTAAAATTTTAGGATTTTAACAAACTTAAAAATGATTTTCCTTGGGCAAGGCACTTTGTGGACATTTAATAGCTTCAGTATCGAAAAAAAGAAAGAAGAAAATTGCAAAATATATTTTAACTGTTTACACAAAAAAGGTTTTTTTCACAAAAAAGGTTAAATAAATATCATGTCATCATCAACTAAAATAAAAACATTACCTCAAACGGTTTAGTTTCAACATAAGCGAAACCGTAAAACGGGGGATTGGGCTCTAAGGGGTCATGTGAAACTACGTAATCTGGCGGCGGAGTGTTGTGCAGGTAACCCCTAAAGGCCGCCGTCATTTCGTTGGGTCCCTGCACCAATTCAGCCCAACTTTTACCCCCCACGTCTTCATCAGTCATTATGTACCAGTTCTCGAGTTCAGCAGTGTTCCGAAAGTAATATATGATCTGTCAATCAAGGAATATATAATCTGTGAATCAAGGAATATAGAAAAAAGTCTGAACCTATGATGAGCTTGTACCTAATACCTTGTATCGGTCGCTTTAACCATTCAGCCACATGACATCTTACCTGATCTGCCTTTGTTGATCTAGATGCCATTGCATGGTCATCGGCCTTTGAGAATTTATTCTTCATGATCGCGCGGAAATACTTCCACGAATGCTTTAACCTTTCCCAGTCGATACTTTTTTCCTGAAGCCGTACTATTTCGTCCTCTGCTTTTACGACTACCTGGCTGTTTTTCGGGGGTTTTGCGGCAGGGGTGAAAAGTGTCCGACACTTAAAAATGATCCCATGATTGCGATTGTCCAAGATTCGTTGGAATCGGCAAAACGGGACAGTCCTTGTGCAGTTTTGGAAAACAGTTCGAAAAATATCCATTTTTAACTTTTAAATCATTTTTAGAAAAATTGATCTTATAACTCTCTAAAAAATACGAAAGAATAAGAGACAGTTGTGAAGTAATTGGAAATCTTTTAAAAAATACATGCAAATACACAACTAGCTTAAGAGAAAAAAATGTTTAATCATTAATTAAAACGGGGTTTTCACTCAAAATGTGGTACAGTACTATAGAACAGTGATTTTTTGTGCAAATAATTTATCCACAGAAGAAACAATTTTATAAAGACAATCTCTGGCTTGATAAAAAAGCTGGCAGTTTAAAAAAATACAATTTTAAAAAAGAAAATGAGAACGCAATCTGATAATTGTTTGTCTTTTAAACAGAATATTCATGTTTACTATTGCGAATGGCAAAATCTAAGGGGTCGTTATACTCGTTACCACACAGGCAGTTGTCAGATTACCTCACACCAACCATTGAGTTATAAACGTTGGTCACTTTTATCCGTTTTCACAGTGTTCCATCATTCAGGGAAATCCATTTCACCATTAAAGATATATAAGTTTTTACGACATATGTAGTTTACTTGCTAACTTGCATCTGATAAAATCTAAAAACCATAAAGAACATTGTAGGGAAAGTACCGAAGTTGAGACTCAATTTTGCCAAGTTAATATTTCTAGCACGGGGATGGTGAATAAATGCTCATTTAAATTTATACGATTTGTTTTTTTTTTCGTTACACTCGTTACTTTTTAAATGTGTTTAAGCCACGTTCCTGGTAATCTGACCTATGTTAAAACTGTGAAAGGTAAAAAACGGCACAACTACAGTCGTTAAAACACGTCTAAAATCCAATTAATTATTAAGTTTCGGTATATTTTAGACATGGCCAATAGAAATTTAGAGAAATTACATTAAGCCTCGGGAATAAATGTGCGGTAAAGCGACCCGTGTAATGGAGGAGCCGGCTTTAGAAGAAGGGGTGGCCCGGAGGGTGTGGGACACAGTGAATAAATGAAATCCCTCAAAAAAGTTTCAGGTACACCCCTTACATAGGCTGAAGAGAGAGGGATAAGTGATTTAATTTTCCCGTGTCCATCGTCGAGTTACCGTAAGTTTTATGTTGTATTGTTTGTTTTAAAAAATGCATTGTTTGTGTTACTTCGGCGGGTAGATCAACACAGGGCGAAAAATCAATCAAATTTCTGGCGAGTAAGAATTCATTCGCGTGTGGAAGGTCACACGAGTAAAGATGTCTAGCAACTGAGACGTTGCAACTGTTAAAATCTAGTATTTTACCAATTTCGCAATATATGATTTTTATTTGCAAGAGTAGAGCAGATTTTTGGCCCTGGCAACGGGTTCCTACAGTTAGAAAATGACGCGTATCGTATTGGAATAAGTTACATAGTGCAGCTTCTAAAGTAAAAGATTTAAAAGGAAATAAACCCATGTCATGCGTTCTAACACAGCCGATTGCAACACAAATTCTAATGATTACGAACACCGGTTATGTTGATATTTATACAGGTTCACAGACATCATGTAAATAAGTTGAAAAAATAATGGGTCGCGATATCTTGAAATGTGGTGTTAACTTATTTGAATTTTCACTGGGTCAAGTTTCAAATTCTTATTGGGCTCATCTCAAGACTGCTTTTGTCTAGAATTCGGCATGTGTGTCGATTGCGTTAACTATTCTGTCGCAAATCCGCAAATGAAGCAACGTAAAAAAGTACTTACAGGCTGAACTGGCATTTTCTTAAGGTGGGTTTTCAGACCACCTATGCCTTTTTTATCGCATCTCTTTTGAATCCATGATAGGCTCGTTGCTAAACCTGTTGTATGTATAAAACGTGGTATGTGTATTGGTCGCGTTCATCACTCAGTCGGTCACACTACCGTACCAAAAATTGCATTGTTCCGTATAAGAAAATATGCAGCTCGCGTGTGCCACCTACCGGCTAAAGTTATTTAATAGCGAGACTAAAACAACAATAATAAACACCGGTAATTGCCGTGAAAATTATACTCTAAAACAGGGGTTCTTAAACTGGGGGGGCTTGGGGGGGGGGGGCTTGAAAGCTTTAAACGACTAGTTTCCCAAAAACAATTAAACGACTAGTTTCCCAAAAACAGTTGCATCCTTTACACTAAGCAGGGTAATGGCAAATAAATTATTGTTCTATTTTTCGTAAATTTGAATTTTGAGTAGGTGAGGCGTGAGCATGAATCACAAATCTTAAGGGGGGCGCGACTGAAAAACTTTAAGAACCACTGCTCTAAAATGTCACCATTAACGCGCAGTTGAATTATATTATTTAAAAGCTTAATATTAAAAAAAAATTGTTAGTAATTCTTATCGCGGAAAAACTAAAAAGGGTTTCCGTCAATCTAACCATTTAGTCCAGTGTATCAACTATTAGAGCCAGTCACAGTGGGTCCAGGCGATGTCCACTAAGTGCCTTGTCCAAAGTCACGAACGACGAAACTTAACTACGAAAGTCGCTGGTAGTTAATTGGGTCCTTTGGCAAGGCACTTAACGAACATTGCCTGAACCCAGCGTATTAAAGAGTTCTACTAAATTGCAGGAACGTATGAATCATACATAACCCACTGTAATAGCTCTGGTAACCCGACAATGGGTGCGAGGTGATCTGACGATTGCCCGCGTGCAACCCCTTC
This sequence comes from Ciona savignyi, assembly GCA_000149265.1. NCBI lineage: Eukaryota > Metazoa > Chordata > Ascidiacea > Phlebobranchia > Cionidae > Ciona > Ciona savignyi. Next base: position 867,233 of record CH002036.1, on the reverse strand, counting down.
GGTTTTTCCATTTACGGGGATAAACACGAATATCCTATCCTATCCATCTATCCTATATACTATTCATATTAGGGCGCAGCATTAGACCACCAAGCTATTGGATCGGTTACAAGCGATCAGCAAAAAATCACCTAAAATTAATCAAACGTCAAAAATTAAAAAAAGTCTTTTAAGGATTGGGGTAAAATTAGCTACATAATTAAAATTATGTAAACCAATACTTCGGTGGTAACCTCTTTCGCGAATCGTCATGGATGATTGCGCTATTTTTTCCAAAAAAATCCCGGGAACCGATACACACAAAATCATAGATGTCCAAAATAACACAAGATCAACGAGTATGTGAGACCAAAAGGGAAGATGGGTAGCTAAGTGTTTTCGACCCTGCAAGACAATAAGGGCATTCGAAATTATTATTTACTTTGCATTACAAGTTCAGACGACAAAATGACATTCGTTAAAACACGTCTAAAATTCAATCAATTATTTACTAATTTACTTTAGGTATATTTAGTTAGACGTTAGTTACGTTACCACCGAACCCTAATGTTATTTTGCTTTTTCATTCAAATTTGACTGAAACAGTTGTCTGTTGATCACCATTTTAACGTGGTAGTGGTTGGTGTAAACTTCTTATTGCGAAGACAGATTAAAGATGGCTGCCAGAGCATGCACACCATTCGGTAGCAAGCAAGAACCTTTTCGCTTTGAAAAGTGGAGGTTTGACTCACAGAAAAAGTCATATTTTGTCATCAGAAGAAACGGATAGGTAAGGAAATAAACTTCTTGATTTTTTTCCAATTCATATATGGTATCTTTAAAAATTTTGAGATGGTTTTCATTTTTAAAACAGCTAAATCATTGCTGGCTTATGTTTAATTTGTCCAACGGGTTAGTCTGGTAGTTTAGTGCGACGCCTTTTAGCCGAAGGATTGCAGGTACGAAACTGGTCGCTAGCTAGCGGTTGTGTCCTTGGGCAAGGCACTTAACGGACATTGCTTGCACCCAGCAGATTAATGCTTTACCAAATTGAAGGAACGTGTGAATCATACACACCACACTGCAGTAGCTCCGGCCTTCGAAATCCTGACGGTGGGCACAAGGTTATCTGACGATTGCCCGTGTGTTAACCCCATTGGTTTTTCCATTCACGGGGATAACCATGAATATCCTATCCTATGTTTAATAAATTTGTACTTATAACTCACTGTTTATCATGCATTCGTTATTGTGTTTTCTTTAACATACCTTAATCTGTTCAAGTTTATACGCAACAAGTTTTAATATTGGCATTCTTATAATTTCCTATTTATTTAATTTTATATTTTTAATTTGTATTTTTAATTAGGTGGCACCTGCTTCACCTGCACCCTTGCCTTCCTAAAGGGTACTACTTACAAAACTAAAATTTGACATAAAATTGACGGTTAAAACGACAATCAAACATTATAACCATATAAATATGAATTTATTACCAAATAATTACCCAATGTATCCATGGCAAAATAACAAGTTTAAAGTTAAAACGGTGATAACATGAAAT
>CH002036.1:848954-863020 GCA_000149265.1 Ciona savignyi | reverse complement strand
ATTCACCTAATGCCATAATCTTTTATTTACTATGAAGTTTTCCTCTTTTCCTTCTTTCAGTATCCACCCTTCACTGGGACGGGGAAATGTAGGTACAGTTATCTCACAACTTTCCGGGTACCTTGTGCTAACCATGAGGTTACTTCAGCCATCGCAGTGTGTTGAATATGACAGTTACATTGTTAAAATGGATCATAAAAATCACCAACATCTCTGTCTGCAATTGCTCTCCAAAAATACATTAAATTTCCGCAACATATTTAAATTGGACTTTAACCCATGTAATTTGACTACCAGTAGAGAATAGAACAAATACTTATTACTTAAACAATTTGTATACCTGGAGTTTAAAAACATTTTTGTTTTAATTGGACATTTTTATTCCAGAGATTTAACATACAATTGTTTTTTTTAACGAGTCAGTTTAATCCTTTTGTAATAAACTGAATTATATTTGATGTAATTAGTGGTTAAATGATAAATAATTCGGATAACCAGTTAACCATTAACCGATTCTCAGTCCTGATACTATGAACTAAATTTCTGATAAAAATGACTTAAACACCCCCTGTATATGTGGATAATAAATCAATAGAAGAAAAAGTAACGAAACTGCAGTTTCACAAACATCAATACAAAACGTTAAAAAAATACTTACATAACCTCACAATTAAAATAAAGAATTAGTGGTGTGGTGTTGCTTTATATCGTGGAAATACTTGCATAACCTCACAATATATTGCACAGGAAAAACAATGAATACATTTCCCACACTGTGAAACCATTCGATTGGACGTACTCTACCAACTATAAGGGAACGTTATGCGACCCCGGAAACATAGTAACAGTTAAGTGTTTGCCCTTGTAGCAACTTCATTATGTTTAAACTGTAAAAAAGAAAAAGAAAGTACAGCCATTTGTTCTTAGCTGTTCTTACCATTTTCATTTTTCTTCTTAATTATGTCCGAACCTTAAAAAAATATTTTTTTAAATTTTCTTAATGTGCAGTTGTTTTTATCTGGTACTGTTAAAGATAGAGGTAGTTATTATGGCCCTATTTCCTCTCTCTTATTTTTCATTAATTTATTCAAGTCAACTAACATTATTAACTAGTCTCTAATTTTTATCCAGGTTAGCAAGACGAGTGAGAGAATCGATTTGGAAAAACTGAAAAAACGAGAGAAAATTTTATATTTTGAGGAAATGATGCTTTTTGAAGATGAACTAGCGGATAATGGCTCAGCCCAACTTACTATTAAAATTGTAAGTTTTGAAAATGTTTTAGTAAATACAGAATTAGGATAGTGTTTATCCCAGACAAAAGCGTGTAAAAAAAGTGTTTTATTCACTGTTGTCTGAGAAATGGTGATAAAAAATGAGCACCCAATCAATTATTTTAAGTCAATAGCTTAGTGGTTTTAGCCAAAGGGTTGCAGATTTGAAACTAGTCGCTGGCTAGTCTGTTGTGTACTTTGGCTTAGCGGACATTGCCTGAACCCAGGATTAATGGTTTTTACAAAACTTAAGGAACGATTCAATTATACACACCAATGCAATAGCTCCAGTAACCCATCAGTGGGCGCAATTAAGGTAATCTGACGATTGCACGCATAATAACACGTGATAAACATTAATATCCTATATCCTAAAGACATTTATTTTCGCAGAGAGTTATGCCTTCATGTTTTTTCCTTCTTATGAGGTTCTTTCTTCGCGTTGACGGCGTTTTGTCGAGGATTTTCGACACTAGATGGTACCATGAGTTTGGTACAACATCTGCTCTCCGGGAATATTCGGAAAAGGAAAAAAGTTTCTCGCAGATGAAGGTATAAGATTTTTGTGATGTTAAAGTGTTTTTTTATGGTATAGTTTCTTTACCAGAATCATTGCTTTTCTGCCAAAGGGTTGTAGATCCCAAACTGGTCGATAGCTAGTCGGTTGTGTCTTAGGTAAGGCATTTAACGGACATTGCCTGAACCCAGTGAATTAATGGGTTAAACTGAATTGAAGGACTTCTTAACATACAAACACTGCAATTTCTCCGGTAACTTGACGATGGTTGGTAGGCGAGGTGTTCTGACGATTAGCAGTGAAGTAACACCCCATGGGTTTTCCCTTTTACGAGGATAGACATCCTATCCTAACTCCTCCTATTTTAGGGAATTCCCCCATCAACGCTAACCGACCCAAACCAGTTAGATCGCCACCTGGACACCAAACTAAAAATTGTTGAAAAATTTGACTTTTCTCCGTCGCAAACTGATTCGTTAAGTGAAATAAAGTCGACGAAAATTTCCGAAGTTCAGAACTCTTCAAAGACTAGCGCCGATTAATACATGTTAACCAAAACTGCTTTGAAAACAATTTTCATAATTTTGTGAACTATATTCTGTTTTCTGTAGCGCCTAAATGATAGCTTTGCGTTTGCAAGGTTTCGTTTTAATTTTCATACAAATAAAATTAAAAACCCAGTGACTTGAAATCTATCAACCTGGATAAAAGCTCAACTTTTAATTCGATTTAGTTTTAAACTTACAAATAAAAAGAAAAGAGTTTTAAACTTACAAATGAAAAGAAAAGACTTTTTTTTGGGGGGGCGGCGGCAAGGTATTTAAAACTGAAATCTGAATAAAATCTCAAATTATAGACATAATCCATCAATCCAAAAAATGTATGCCTACATAAATATTTAGTTTTCTGGGGGGATTCATTGACACAATATATGTTGACCAAATAATAGGAATTAACCCTGTGAATGGAAAAACGCAAGGGCGTTGTCGCATGGGCAATCGTCCGGTTACCTCGGGCCCACCGTCGAGTTACTGAAGATATTAAATTGTGTTATGCATGATTGAGACTTTCCTTTAATTAAATAGCTCATTTATCAACCGGCTTTTGGCGACGTCCGCTAAAAGCCTGGATCAAAGATACAAAAATGACTAATTTAATGACCTCAACATCTATGTCGACTTCGAACCTTTGACTTTCGCTCTTGATTAAAGAAAACATTCTTAGCAAATGCTTTTGCAGTTGTCGTTTTGCGCCGATCCAAGAATTTCATCTCTAACGGCACAGTACGAATGCCCCCGTCTGTCCCTATTAATCATTACCTCGCGCTCCGAAAATCTACAAAATAGAACCGAGGTCCTATTCCATTATTCCATACACCATTATCCAGGCTCGAGAGCCTGCTTTGAATATCTTATTTTTTTAAGTAAACGTTCCGAACCCAATACACCGTATTAGCTGAGAAAACCAGTCTAGCTTTTATGTCTTGCAGCAAATAGATTTCTACCATGGTGGTAACAACAACGAAATACCCGTGTAAGGAAAATGCAAGCAGCGCTTTAAAATCGGCCAAATTGAAATTGCCATGTATAAAACGGACAGATTTCTTTTTTGTATGTTTTTGTATTGTGGTATCTATTCTTTGTTTAACAAGCAATCCAATGCGACCGGAATAACCATCTTTCGGTTCGCATTTGTATGTTTTTAACTTCAGTTTTAGTAGAAATCATTATGTCACTTGGTTCGGGCAATGTCTGCTAAGTGCCTTATTCAAGGACTTAACCAGCTATCCACCAGTTTCAATCGCACAACGTTTCAGCTTTCTTATCGAATTCACACAAATGTACTTCTAAGAAGAAACAAACAAATATTCATCGAAATAGTTTATTCCGAGTTTACAAGCTCCGTCAGGTCAATGAGATTATCTGTGGATAAGGTCGGTTATTTTTACGAGCCCATTCTGGATGGTCACTAAGACCGCTCTGCATACAAATGGCAAATATATCGGTTGCGTTAAATGAGCTCATGCGACCGATAATTGCTTAACATAGCGTTTATTTCTGTGGCAGGATTCTGAGTAATAGCTTTATTTTTCAGGCCAGTTTGCATTGAAGAGATGAAAAAATAGTTGGACTAAATATACCTTCAAACAAAGCTAGCTGCACGTTATACTTCATTTCTGCTCTGTAATGAAAAACATTTTCGTAATCTAACACAAGATAGGAGAGTGATGAAGGAGAATACCTTTTTAAATTGGATAACCAGGTCATAAACCACTGTAAGGCGGTTACCAATCCTCTTGGTGGGTTAGTGCTTCGAGTTTTAAGTAAATTATTATGGGATCAAAACCAGCTTTTAGTTAGTCGCTTGTGCCCTAGGTCAATGCACTTTGCAGACATCTCCTGAACCTACTGGATCCTTTCACTGGATTCAAAACCAATCTTTCTGTGTTCAAACATATCTGTTTATAAGCTGTAAGTACCAATCACTGTATATGAGACCGTTCCACCTAGTAATGATGTGAAATACATAACAGACCAACCCATTGTTGTTTCGACTTATCCTTTCCATCTTTCCACTTGGGTTAAGCACGGGTTGAATTCGTGGCTTCTCTTTACAAGTGACGCACTTCAATAACGACAGGATGAGAAACATATGGGCAAGCATCTCTAGAAAAAATACGACAATTGTAAAATACGAACATTTAACAAATACTGTGATCGAAGTTGCGTTGCATAATTCTTACCGGTTTATGACGAAATTTTGCGGAAAATTTCCTCACTCAGACATTTCATTGTAGTATGCCAATTCATGACCACATACAAGTCGTATCAAACACGTCATACTTCACACGTCACACTACACATGTCATGCTCCACACGTCATATCACACGTCATACCACACACATCATACTCCACATTCGTCATATCCTATATATTATACCACACACGTCATACTCTACACGTCACATTCCACACATGTCGTACTACACATGTTATACCACACACGTCAAACTACACACGTCTTACACCACACGTCATACTCCACACGTCATAACACACACGTCATACGACACGCGTTGTACTACACACGTCATACCACACACGTCATACCACACACGTTATACCACACATGTCACACCACACACGTCATACCACAAACGTTATACCACACACGTCACCCCACACACGTCATACCACACACGTCACACCACACACGTCACATCACACACGTTATACCACACACATCACACCACACACGTCACACCACACACGTCACACCACACACGTCACACCACACACGTCACATCACACACGTTATACCACACACATCACACCACACACGTCACACCACACACGTCATACCACAAACGTTATACCGCAGACATCACACCACACACGTCACACCCCACGTTGTTTTATATTAAACACGAACCTCGAAGTTAAACCACTATTTTCCACTGAAACGAAATAAGTATATTCACGAAAAGCATCTCACCACCTCTATTTATAAAGTAATGCAGATAATAAACTAAATTACTTCAATACCAACACGAGGTACAACTTACCCGTTATATGTTGTTACCGTTGCTACTGCACACAATATACCACGTTATGATAATGTCGCGACCGCGTAGAATAGAAGGAAACACACTGGACTAATCCAGGAAGGCAACGAAGACAGAGGCGCCTTGCAAGCTCGAGGTTGGCTTCGTTTTTCCCGGAGATGTTCCGTCGAGCCACCTTCTACGTTTAACCGCTTATGCGCAAATGGATATTGATGAAAAGAATATTCATAATCCCCGTGAATGGAAAAACGGATGGCGCGTTATAGCACTTGGAAAATTGTCAAATTTCCTAGCGACTACCGTCGTGTTACCAATGCTATTGCAGTTTATTATATTAAATTGAGACGTTCCTTTAATTTAATAGAACCCATTATTCCACTGGGTTTAAACAATGTCTACTATAAGTGCCTTGCCCAAGGACATAACTGACTAGCTAGCTACCAGTGTCGCCTTTATAATCCTTCAGTTGAAAGGCGACTCACCAATCCAATAAGCTACCTTACAGTAAAGAATAGCAAATGCAAGAAAAAATCACATCGAATAATTTTTTTAATGGGCTATGGCTCGAACCCTTTTTTTTTACTGAGTCAAGTTTCGAACCCATGATGGGCTCGTCACTAGGACCGTTTTTATGTATAAGAGTCGGTATATGTATCGGTCGCGTTAACCATTTGGCCACACGACCGCACCACTCGACCGAATATTTTTACTGTTTTACAGAAAACCCTACTTGGTGCCACCTATCGACTTCACCGATATTTCATCAGATGTGCAACCGAATGGTAGAATTGGCCGATTGCTACACAGCACACTACTTATAACGGGGTCAATGGGAGACCGAATGGTACTGGGTTTAAAGCTGGCCTCGGCAACACAACTCATTTAAAGAACTAATTTTTTTCTAAATCGTTTTGAAATAGCATCGGTAAAGATAGATATTAATGCACACAACAGTGAAATTTATTATCAGTATGATACACCATATCCATAACATAAATCACATCAGCATGAAAATGGCATTTTTTAAAAAAATGTTAAAAACGGTATAACTACACTACCTTAAACAAAAACGCTGTATGTAGAAGATATAACATAAAACAACAAAATTGGCCGTTAAACTTAACATTAAATGATACAATTTACATACAGCCTTGAATGTAAGTAAATATATATATACAGGTTATTCGCAAATACACAATAAAATCAAATATATGCCAAAGACATTAGAATCATATAAAACATAATACAACTTGGGGTCAGGATCTATCCTTGTTTTGATAAGCAATCACATGCAACCGGGATATCTATCTTCCGGTTCGCATTTGTAAGTTTATCGAACAACTGAATTTCATAATAAATCGGCCTCGGTCGGAAGGTTGGTAGCAACTGCTGGCATTCTGCTCGACAGCGACTTGGACAAACCGCGAGAGAAAGCATTCCCCACCTCCCACAATCATGTGGGGCGGTCTCCCACGAAACATCGGGGGAAGTATATCTTGTAGAACCGAGGTGGGTTATTCTTCGGCACCTGGGATACGATATTTATGTTTATCACGGTGAATTGTAAAAACGAAATTGACGTTAACACACGGGTAATCGTCAGATTAACCTGCGTCCGCCGTCGCGTTACATAGATTTTGCGGTTTATTATGCTTGATTGAGACATTACTTCAATTTTTTAGAACCCATTAATCTATATAGATTTAGACGATGTCTGTTAAGTACTTTTCCAGAGACACAACCGACTGGCTAGCGACCAATTTAAAACTTCAACCCTTCGGCAGAAAAGCGACACACCAAGCAACAAGGAAATCAGTTGGACAATGACAGCTTATACGACGTTTCATTTTTTTGGGTTATTTAATAAGGTCGTTTTTGCAACGTTTTTGTACAAAATCGTCGTCAGATTACTTCGAGCCCATTGTCGTGTTACCAGAGGTCAGATATATTGCAGTGTGTCGTGCAGAACAGAAAAGAACCAAAATACCCTAATCGTGGACACGAGATAATTTATGAATTGTCTTTTCGATAACTCTTTTTGCGTTTTCCCATCACTTACGAGGATAACACACAAATATCCCTTTCGATGTGACCAAGCTAGGAATATAATGACACATGTAGTGCAATTATTTAAAAATATAAAGACTAAACGCATAATTTCAATCTAATATCACTTTACCTTCGGCTTTCCAACTTTCGTGCGTCTGTAACTAGAACGGATGACACCAAGCACATCAACACAATAGGGAAAATACAATTTCTCTGCAAAATATTTTTTTTATATTCACATTTCAGTTTTTATTGTTCCGGTTAGCTTGCAAACTCATTTGACTTTATTTACCATATTTTTCTTGTTTCTTTTCACCTTTACAATTTCGTTCAAGTTTAATCTCCACTTTTCGAATGGTCATTTATCCAATACGGCGTTCTTTTATAGCAGGAGAATATAACGATACATGGTTTTCGGTTTAAGGACATTTTGCTGATTTTCCCATGTTAATTACTTCCTTGTTTTTCCCATTTTTTGGATTTTATTGGGTTGCTCCAGAAAATCAAACCTACTCAGGTATAGTAGCGTAACTTAAAACCGTCTCAAAAAAATTGATAGGATGGAAGATAAAATGTTTCTTTATCTTACCCGAACCAGGAATAAAGATAGTTATCGCTGTTTTGGGGACAATTTTAAAAACGTCATCATTTCGGGTTTCAACCTTTTGTTTTTACTCGATTGTTAAACAAGAAACGACATTTGTTTTGTGTCTTCACTCACAGTCTGATACATGATATCCAACGAAACTGCCAAGAACTCCTTTACATCCATTGTGTTTTAGTAAGTGTCGGTGGAAACTACACACCCACACGCTGTTCAATTCTTGACTGAGGGATAGCAGGACAGAATAGGTAAGAAAATATACATTAGTTCCCTTGAGTATCCAACCATTTAGTGGACGATTAAATTTTAAACAGGTATTATAGCACAATATGACCAACAATGTAAATAGGCTACGGTGTTATATTTTCAGTGAAATTGTTTTTAAAGATTACGATATACTTTCTTTAGTTAGGGAAAAATACGTAACTGTGCCTGTTAAATCAGTGCATAGTTCATGTCGTCTTTTGAATACCGTTTTACTATAGGCCTTCTTAGAAATAGATGGAAACACATTAAATTTACTTCATTTTTCCTTTTTTTGTTTAATGTTTGTGACAGGCATGTCTGGTCGCCCATTGATCGGCAAGAATGGATTATTTAATCAAGTTTAAACTTTTAGTAATGTTAACTGGTATGTTAATCATTTGCATGGACAATTTATTTAACAAAAACCCAAAGGGTAATTCCCGTCAGGCTAAAATATGTAAAAAAGTTTTTCATTTTTTTTATAATTTGATACCTGATATATCGTGACTGGAAAGAACCATTGATACAAAGTTTTTTTTTTTTAAAGGGAGATAAATAAAATGATCTGTACAATATTTCTGCGTAACCCCGTGAAACTAAACCAAATTCAAACAGTCTGCTTTAACTGATATGAATTACGCATTGGAAAATTTAGAGCAATTATTAAAGGGGAATTCCCGGCAGTCGAAACATGCAATAACGGCAGCGATATCGCAAGACATAAAACAAATTATATTTTGGGGCAAATATGCAAAGAAATTTTATATTCGTATATATTAAATTTCTATTTGTATTGGTAAAGAGTAAATTTGTTACTGTTAAAATTATCTTTACAAATAGTGGTGGTTAACACGTGGTTGGCAATTTTTCGTTACTTGTTTATTAACACTGTGAAAATACTCGCATAAATATATATTTATACACAGTTTCTATGAGATTTAAAATAAAATAAAAAAGAAGATGAAAAAGGAGGAAAAAGTGAAGATACATATAAGTAAAGGCGTTTTGTTAAGTCATATTGCGTAGCGTATAAGAATCCAGGTCCAGTTGTCAGCAAAAACAAGTATATGGTACAAGCACAGCCTCGTTGTATAAAGATCGCACTGTTCTGTACTCTGTCCCTGCTGCATACCTGTAAAACTTTATAACTTTATAGCTGGTCTAGCTTACATGGAATTTATTTGCTTTAAAGAAGGCAAAACTACAATAGTTAAAACACAGTAAATATACGCTTTGTAACATATAAAAAACTAGTCTTCAAACCTTATATTTCTTTTAAGCCTAAACAATTTCAAATGTTTGAAAACTAAGAGGCTTAAGTCTAAATTTGCAAAGATAAGTTGTTGGCCGGACAATTGGACGATCACGTGCAAATATGATGTAAAAGCAATCCCATTTCTACCATATGTACAAAGTAGCACATATTTCTGGTATATTTTGATTTCTATACAAAAACATTCAAATAATTTTATATTACTTATTTAGTTTTATTTTCAAGTTAAGTTTTTAAACCATAATAGGATCGTCATTATAATAACGTTTTTGTATTGAAATCGGTATATGTATCGTTTTTCTAACCATTCGGCAACACAACCATTTATTTCATTTACTTACTGATATCTCAGTACTTACTGTCTCGGTCTTGGACCACTTATGGAGCATAGACCACATGTTGGTCCTTTGAAACTGAAGCCTTTACACTTGTAAGTATGTTCAGTCCAATTCATTTCTATATCGTTGTCCAGTCGTCGGCATCTAAACACCAAAAATGTTTTTTATCATTTCTTTACCACAATTATACCAAAGGAAATCATTTCTTTCCCAAAACACTTTCCCAAGTAACCAAAGGTGTTTTATACCGTTTACTTTTAAAACTGGAAGCTCCAGCCTTAAACCAGCGAATGTCGATAATATTTACTTTTGTTTAAATCGAACACCTTAAAGCTGGTTGAAATTAACATATATAGGAAGTTATCATTAAAATTATATTTTTTATACCGAGGTAAGTTTCGATCGGTCTCAGTAAAAACCATATTCATAAATATGGAGTAGTATATAAATCGATCACTTTAACCATTTGGCCACACAACCGTAAAACACGCTACAGGAGGGGTAGTCACTAAAATACATCGCAGAAGGAGTTGTAATTTAAATACAACAAAGAGCCGCATTAAAAAGGGTATATTGTTGTATTCTTGGTTCACATTGAGATAATAACTAGATCGAACAGCAAACCTGACCAAATATGTACCTGTCCTCAACGACGTTAACATGTCGTGCTCTGGATATTTGTTGTCCATTTGTTATTGATTCGGATAACGCAGCACAGAGAATCAAAATCGCAATAAGAACCACTTTCATCTGCGTTAAATAATAAATTTTTTAAACAACCAACACAAAAAACTTCGGTTCTAAACTTTAACGCTTTTAATATGCACTCGTAGGTATTATCTTACCTTTGTAGAAGTTTTCTATTTTTTCAATTAGAACTCAGTAGAAGTCTTGACACAGTTCTTAATTATCTCGTTGTATTCCTTATCAGTTTGACTCGATATTTAATTCTCGGCCTCATTTATACAGTGATTATGAAAATGAAACCGAAATGAAACCAAATTCGAACCGTCGCTTTCGGCTCCGGAATCAAGGTTCCACTTATCACATAACATTATGTGGAATAGTTAAGAAACTGATTTCGTGTGCAACTAATTGTGAAGATGGAAATTGACATTCGATCGAGCAACAGTGTATTCCAAGGCCTTTTGTTGATCCGTCTAATACGATACCAGGTTTTCACAATAGATTACCCTTGTCTAAGGATATAGGTTGGACTTTTTTTAAAGAGGGTTTTCTCTTAAGGTAGCTATCCTTTTGTTTTTTTATCTTGATGGTGTCTCTCTTAAGAACGTTCTCTCTTTAAAAGGTTATCGCTTTGGGGGTTCTTTTTTTAGGTGGTTATCCCAATAAGGCGTTTCTTTTTATGGTTGTGCATCTAAGCCTTTAAATGTGACGAGATATTTCGTCTGATTTTACTTAAAAACAACAATGTGCAAGCTAGCCATCTATAAACCTTTCACCTTTTAATTTACATTGGGAAAATGTGCTGGAACTCGTAGAATATCAACCAGTGAAATTTAATACGGATAGTTTCGGTCGTCTTAAGTGACATTGTCGCTCAAATCTGCAGATTAACCACCCTTTGACAAAGGGGCTGTAAGAGCCAAAACGTACGACGTTAATCGTAAACCAATTAAATTAGTATTTAATTAAATTATCTATTTATCGGGGTGGAAATTTCTTAGATGTCTGTTTGGTTGGAAGCAGCATGTGCTAGGCTGATTTTAATAAAACACAATTAGACTTTAAATAAAATACGATAAAATAACAATTTTTTATGCTCAACAAAAATCATTTATGTTGATTAATTGATTTTTTACCTATTTTATGTTTAAAATTGACTATTTGTTTGATTTGATTGGTCTGTTTTGATTTGACTAATTTATTACATTGTACAATATAAAAATTATTTTTGTTTGTAAAAAACAAAAATAATTGTTTTATTTCAAATTGTTCTTTTAATATCATATTCTGTTTGTCCTCTGGATCGGTACTCTGCTATCCCTTAAAAAATAAAAAGATTTAGAATACAGATTTAAAGGAGCACTGTCGAATTACCAATTTTATTGTTGTATACGTAATACATATTTATATAAAGATATGTCGTCTGAGAGTTGCGTATGTGGACAAGTATGTGAACAATCCTAAAACCAGTGGAATAATAAAATGTACTAAAATTGAAGGAAGATCTCAATCATGCACAATACACTGCAATGGCTTCGGTAATCCGACGGTGCGCACGATGTTATACGATTACCCGTGTTATAACGTCCCTTGCGTATTAACATTCGTTATCAAATGATCAACCATTCACCGGTTATCGCTACCGATAGCAAAAAATCATTTGCTTTACCCTCTTACCGTAGCATAGCATTGAAAAGCACAAAAGTCCGATTTGAATGTAAATCTTCACGTAAACGCACAGACTGGTACTCCAACCGTACTGGACAGCGATACCAACCAAAACCCATAGATTCCAAACCACAAACGCGATGTCTTGATTTTCTGGAAAATGCTCGCCGTGCACAACTGTAGAGTATATATTTTTAGCTAAGAAGTGTCGTTTAATTTCCACATTGCACGTAGGGGTTTCGGTGTAAGACCTCGCGCTAAGCGCACATCTTTGCTTTTTTGACTTACCACCAAAAAAAGTAAGAAAAAGGTTTATAGGATAGCATATAGGATATTCATGTTTATCCCCGTCATAGGACAAATACAAAATGGCTTTAACACACAGGAAATCATGAGATTACATCACAACCATCGTCGGAATACCGGAGCTATTGCAGTGTGTTTGTATGATCTGAGTATTTATTTTTAGCAAAAAAGTGGCTGTTCAATCAATTATTAAACGATACAACATTTTTTATGGATGAAAATTCCTTATACACATTTAAAAAATTAAAATGAATCATCCAGTATATTTGTTCCACTGGATTCAAGCCATGTAAACTAATTGCACGGACCAGGGACCAGGCCGGCTTGCGAGCGACCAGTTTCAAAACTGCAACCCTTCGGCTGTAAGGCGACGCACTAACCAACCAAGCTAATCGGTCGAAGATATTCATGTTTTCTCTCCGTGGGTAGAAGACGATCGCCAGAGCGTTATGACAGTGGTCTCGATCGACAAATTTATTTTCCACATCTTGATATACCAACACTCAAGTAGCAGTGACGAAAATCGCTAGTTTTCTAGGTGAGAAGGGAGCGGGTGGACGGTCATTCCGCTAAGACATGATCCTGAAGAAAACCAGCTTCGCCAGCATACGAAAAAATATCGAAAACATGCAAACACGCTTGGACACTTGTTTGTATATTTCATATGGACCCGGTTTCGAGCTCATGCCGCCCGCCCCCATGACCGTTTTTGTATAAAACTGGTATATGTATCGGTCGCGTTAAACGTTTCTTTACTTGACAGTCGATCGTCGCCAAAGACGGATAATGCCCTATGGTTCGAAGGTGCATAGTCGGAGATTGGTACAATCACATGTCGGAAGTAAAGAGCGAAATTTTAATGAAAGTAATAGCAGAATACGGGATATAGAAGATTTTTGGTCCAACTATTCAGCTGTGTATAAGTACTGACAATGTTATGTGATATTTTAAGAGTATAAAAAATATTACCCAAATAATTAATGTACTCCTGTGCGGTTTGCTCGTGCGTAGAAAGCAATCGGGCACGTAACAATCAAGTCTCAAATCAAGTCCGAGGCGGTCAAGTCACAAATCAAGTCAGTGTCGGTGAAGTCACAATCGGTCAAGTCATAAATCTGGTGAAAAGTGGAGCAAAAAAACAAATTACTTAAGTCTCAATGAGTCAAGTCAAGTCTATATGTTGCTTGGATAATAAAATACGCTGTTAAATCAACTGCCATACGGTATGAAAAACATGACGTGGCCGGTTCTACAAACTTTATTATCCTAGCAACATCTAGAGGTTATACAAAAAGGAAATTTGATTGCACCGTTTATTTACTGTTTTTTTTTTATTAAAATATTATGATTGTGAACATTAGTGTTGCGGTTTAGTAAACAAAGCATTATTTAATTTTGTTGATTAATGATATATTGTTGGTAATACCGAAAAATATACGTTCATTTCTTGTAGTTTGGATGAAAAGGTGAGACTAAAGTAATTTGAAGAAAATTTATTTTGCAACAAATGCACAAATTCATACGTTGTGACAACAAAC
>CH002036.1:830708-845333 GCA_000149265.1 Ciona savignyi | reverse complement strand
GGAAACAGGCTCACTAGCCGAGAATTTACTACATTATGAAGACACACGACAATAAAGAAAAGGGAAAATTGATTTAGTTTGATATTTTGAACCTGTCCTATAGACAGGCGTACAATCGTTGATGTATATTTCTGGTGTTGGGTAAGCCGAAACCGATATATCACCCCGTGTTACTTGTTAGGTTACCAGACCTACCCTTTAAACTACTTGGTTAGACAACATCCCTTGAGTACATTACCTAAAATCGTTAATAGTTATTTTCGGTTCAGCAACCTTTCAGCTTTAATTTCACGCTCCAACCGTTTAAGCAATTTGGCGTAACGAAGACAGAGTTGGAAACTGTCAGTTTAATGACAAAGTGTTTATAGTAATATCAAATACTGGTAATCTTAGATACGAATGCGTGTTCTAACCTGTTGTGTCTATAATCATGTTTCAGGATCGGTATGGAGTGTTTATGAGTGAACAGACATGGCTCTTGGTACTGACGATCGCTGTTTCGTTTGTCATCGTGGGGGGGTTGGTAGGTGGTACACTGGGACAGTTCTTGCTCAGGATCATGAGCAGAAAACGACTTCTGCAACTCAATCATATTTTAAGCATTACGGGCGTATTACTTATGGCTGTCGTTGCGGGCATAACAAAATCATATGAAGTTTTTACAGCTGGACGTTTCATTCTAGGGTGTGGATTCGGGATATCTTACAGTTAAGTAAAATTAAAGTTATATTTTATTTAAATCCAGTCTGCATGGATCTTAAGTAATTCTCGGTTAGTTTAAACACCATTTAAATGATAAACTTATGATAAGGTGACGGTAAAGTAATTTTGTACCGAATTGGTTTTTGCAACATTTGCAATAATAGGGCAAATTCAGGAGGTATTGCTGCAACCAAAGTAAAATAGGTTATGCAAAACTAACAAATTAGTGCAGAAAATATATGAAGTCAAGGTCATACCTTTAATTTGTGAAACACTGCTTTAATATCATTAAGAAGTCACAATATAGTTACAACGATAAACTTCTAGTCGAGCCAAAAGAAAAATGATACTTTAGAGTTATCTAAAATATGTTTAAAAGTTTTTTTTATGTAGAGTTTAATAAATGTTTTTAATAATAACGGGTATTATTAAGACTAGGGAATTCCCCGTTAAACCAAATTTTATGGATTCCTTTTAAGTAACACAACAATCAATATGGATTTATTTTTTACACTGCAAAACACACTATCGCGTCGTAAGCGTTAATTTTTGTTTCAACAGTATTTTTTCGCCTAGGTTTGACGACCGTGTATAAACTGAGCTTATTCCTCCTGCGTTTTATCACTGCAGTTGGTAAACCAAAGTTTTCTACCTAGTTGAGGTAATATATTGCATCCACAGTTATTGTTCCTATACTGGTTGCCGAGATAAGTGCAACCAATAGTGCGGTGCGCTGGCAATCGGTGTCTGCTATTGCAGGGGCAGGTGGAATCTTTCTTGCGCCGTTAATAGGTCATCCAAAGGTAACTATTTTATTTCTAAGCGCTTTAACACGTTTGCACAAGTACATCTCTCCCCTTAATTAGATTAGTTGTTTAGAGTTCAATAATAAAGGTGTTTGGATCGAAACCAGGTTAGACAGTGGTGTTCTTGGTCAATCAATTAGCGTACATAACAATAGAAACTACATCACTATTGCTCATATAATCTGACAGTGGGTAGTATGTGCGGGCCTGCGATTTTTTTGTGGTATAATGACCGGTGCGTTGGCTATGCTTATTGCTTCGAATGGCGCCGCCTAAAAGTCTCTGGCGAGCTATGCAGCTGAAAGTCTATAGTTTTGGTCAAGCCATGTTTAGAATAATCAAATTTAACAAAATGCTTCAAATCTGGTCCAGGCACTTGGAAACCTGACCTACTGGCCGGTCGTGTTCAGTTTGGGGGCACTACCATGTATAGCTTTTCTAATTATAAGCTGGTGGATCCCTAATACGCCATACTACCTTCTGAGGGAAGGAAGGGAAGAAGATGCGTTTCAGGCGCTGAGTAAATTGCGGACGGGGACCAAGGTATAAAATGGATTTCATCTTTTAAAATAGGTTATTCCTGTTTAATCTCGAAAACAGGAAACGCGATTTTTTATTATGAAAAATATATATGCATTTGTTAACATTTTTTATACTTTTTTATATTGTTGTTCTTTTTATACACAAATTATGATGCATCTAAACGAAAATAGTTGTACGAGGGGATTTACCTGTTTTTTTTGATAATTTAGATTTTGTACAACACTGATTTGTACCAATCAGTGGGTCATCCACGCCAATTAAATTGGCAGGCGTTAATTTCATTACTTTTCATAGCTAATAATATGTATGACCGATTAGCCTGGTAGGTTAGTGCAACGGCTTTCAACCAAAGGGGTTCTTAACTGGTCGCTAGTTAGTAGGATGTATCATAGGCAAATGCACTTCACGGTTATTGCCTTAACTCTGCAACATACACAGCACACTTTAGTAGCTTTGGTAGCTCAACGGTGGGCGTGAAGTAATCTGACGACTGCCCTTGTGTTAACCTTGCTTTTTCCATTCACGAGGGTAAACATAAAAATCCTATCATATCTTGTCCTTAATGTGAGTTACACAATTTTAAACATTTCTTTAGAGTGATATCATGAATGAAATAGAAAGTATCCGTTCTGGAATGAAAGATGTTGAAGTATTAGGCCTTAAAGAAATCCTTACAACTCGACAATACAGGTACGTACAATATATTATAATTACCGCGTGCATCACAAAATGGGGATTGTTATCATCCAGCTGCGAAACTGGTCGCTAGCTAGATAGTTGTGTCCTTGGGCAATGCACTTTACGGACATTGCATGAACCCAGTGGATTAATGGGTTCTACCAAATTGAAGAAACGTGTCTATCATAGCCTATACACTTTGTTTTTTTTAGCAAATAGGCAAAACGCAAGGGGTGTTAACAGACTGCCAATCGTCAGATCACCGTCGGGTTACGGGATTATTAAAGTATGTTGTCTATGATTTAGACGTACTTTTAAGTTAGTAGAACATATCATTTTATTGGGTTTAGGCAATGTCTGTTAATTGCCTTGCCCAAGCACACAACCGACCAGATTACCCAGTGGTATATTGCCGTGATCCTAACCATAAGGACATACAAGAGCTTATATCTCATTATCTTATTGTTAAAATACAAACTGTTTGACATTATTACGTTTAGAAACCAGATTATGGTGGTTTACTCAATCTACTTGCACTTGAAGGTGGCAGGAATCAACAATGTTGTGATCTATTCTGACCTTGTGTTTCTTGAAGCCGGACTTTCAGCAGACGTAGTGACCTTTGCGAGCTCTGGGGTCTTTGGACTTGCGTTTCTATCCACATTTTTTGGGGTACAACTTTATTTTATTAAAAAATAACCATATAACTGTACATAAAAAATTAAATAACTTAACTTTTTAAAATTGTTATATTATTGTTAAATTTTATAATGCTATAGATAAGATATTGTCGTCATGTTCTCACCGAATAACTTAGTGGGTTAGATCATTCCTTTTAAGCTGAAAGGTAGTATAAGATCGCTATCTCTGGTCGATTGGGTCCTTTAAATTAAGGCAGGCACTCAGTGGACATCTTTTAAAGCCTAAAACTAAAAGACTATCTCACCCGTATTTATCACATTGTTAAACCGCCGGTAACCTAATAGCATTAACTAAGCTGACGGCTATCAATGTTATATTGCCCCGCGTTGTCCTACACTTTAGGATCAACATAAAAGTTCCTTTTAAACCTTTGGTGTAAGATTTATCGTCGCCATTATTGTTTATATTATATCGATGTCACGAGGGAATAAGATCGCTATTGTATTCCCTTTTTTCCCACAATTTCACTGAACTATAAAACGCTAGTTTTTTACTGCCTGAGCATTATCGTGAGGTAATCGGTCTATTGGTAGTTTTAGTAGGTTTGGAATTATCGGTTATTGTTAAGATGTGTATGACGTGCTTTGGCTCCTGTTCAGTCACAATTTGGTAAATATTGAGTTTATTTCTTAAAATAGTAATTTTTGTGATCATTAACTTGTACATATATTTTTCCTTAGAAAACCGTCATTTCAAGACTTTTCGTTTTCGCCATCATTCAAATTCGAATAAATTCATGAAGTTTTGGACAATGACGCGTTATTTCAAACTCTGAATAAGAGACGCCGTCTATATAAGCATACTGCAACCTCTCATTAAGACAGGTGTTAGGAGCCAGCACCTTTGTCGGGAAGTTACATCGTTTTCAAATTCCTTGAACTACCGTCGTCGTTCTCGTCCAGTCGTCATTCCCGTCTCGTCGTCGTTCTCCGTTGCCGATCCGTCGTCGTTGCCGATTCCCGTTGCCGATTCCCGTCGCCGATTCCCGTTGCCGATTCCCGTTGCCGATTCCCGTTGCCGATTCCCGTTGCCGATTCCCGTCGCCGATTCCCGTTGACGATTCCCGTTGACGATTCCCGTTGACGATTCCCGTTGCCGATTCCCGTTGCCGATTCCCGTTGCCGATTCCCGTTGCCGATTCCCGTCGCCGATTCCCGTTGCCGATTCCCGTTGCCGATTCCCGTTGCCGATTCCCGTTGCCGATTCCCGTTGCCGATTCCCGTTGCCGATTCCCGTTGCCGATTCCCGTTGCCGATTCCCGTTGCCGATTCCCGTTGCCGATTCCCGTTGACGATTCCCGTTGACGATTCCCGTCGCCGATTCCCGTCGCCGATTCCCGTCGCCGATTCCCGTTGCCGATTCCCGTTGCCGATTCCCGTCGCCGATTCCCGTTGCCGATTCCCGTTGCCGATTCCCGTTGCCGATTCCCGTCGCCGATTCCCGTTGCCGATTCCAGTTGCCGATTCCCGTCGCCGATTCCCGTCGCCGATTCCCGTCGCCGATTCCCGTTGCCGATTCCCGTTGACGATTCCCGTTCCTGAACGTTTTCAATTCCGTTATTCCTGCTGATAAGGCGCAAAATGAAGATTCCAAAGACTTTAAATTGTCTCAAACAACTTTACGTGGATGCCGAAAGGCTAATGCTTTCTCCAGTAGGTAGGACGTCACTACGTAAGCTCATACCAATAATCGACCGCGTATTTGACGAGCTAATGGACTTATGTGTAAATTTTCCAGAAGATCAACCGCTTGAAGATGTTTACATATCAAGAACTCAGTTAAAGAGTCAGAAACGTGAGTTCGATACGCATGTGCGTCAGTGGTTAAATAAAGCTGAATCACAATTAGCAAGGACTAACCGATGTGCGTCGAGCATAATTTCTACTGCAAACTTTATCCGGAGTGAACGCCGAAAAAGCCAAATCAGGTTGAAACTCGCCGAACTTGCCTACAAGCAAGCTATGGACAGGTTGTTCGAAACACGCAAGCGTGCAAAGGAGCAAACAGATCGTGCTGCTGAAAGGACACGCGTAGCAGCGAAAGAAGCCAATCAAAAAGCTCGCGAATCTATAGAAGCAGAGCGTGTCGCCAACAAAAAACAACCAGAATTTGAATACGCGAAAGCAGTTTCTAAGGCCAGAGAAGATAAAGAAATCCCGGAGGCTGTAGACTTGACCTCGCCAACATTAAAACCCACCGTTATAGCCGCAGCTACAACGAACAACCGCACTACAGTACGGCCTTCGCTTGCAGACGCTCGTTCCAACTTAATCGTTCACAAGAAATCAGTTGCAGAATTAACGTCGCCACGACAAGTACAAAATACTGTACCGGTAAGCCGTAGACACGAACCCCCGCCCCGTGTGTATAAGCACGAGCGTATCGAAATAAGCGCAGCTGTTGAAATCGATGAATGCTGCACCAGTACCAACACGGCCAAGGTTTATATAAACGTTGTTCCCGGTAAAGTCCGTTACGCAGACAAAGAGGTTGCTACCTGTGCATTTATCGATCAAGGTTGCACGACAACACGCTGTGAGGAGTCGATCGTAAGTTCACCAAATGCTGCTGGTAAACCACGTTGTATTACGTTGCAAACCCTAACATCATTTTGTGTTTTAGATACAGTTTTGTCCCTTGCACTCTCTGCCCAGCCTGTGGAGGGCGAAGATTGGAATAACCTTCCCGACGTCGTTGCTGTCGATAAGATATATGGGAATCCTAATGTATTACATGATCCGCAGGCGTTGCAGCGACACCATCACTTGCAAGGTGTGAAAATTCCACAGATCGAAGATGGATCAGTCAAGCTGCTAATCGGGGCGAACGTTCCCCGAGTTTTCCGTGTCGAGTCTATGAGAAGCGGAAATGGTCGATGTCCCGACGCTGTCAAAACCCGTCTAGGATGGTCACTTCTAGGCCCCTGTGGTGATAAAAGCCGTTCCAATTGTAAGGCCAGCGTTATGTTTTTAAAGGATGAAAGCGATCTCAAACCAATGATCGACGATCTCGATGACCTCAACGACAGCTTTCTTCGGTTCCCGACCTCGATTGAAGACCGAAGATCACATGACCTTATGAAGAAATCAGTTAAGTTTGTTGATAATCAATATGAACCACCCCTCCCATGGCGCCACGATTACCAGGTTCTCATGCAGGGCCCTGATCTTGTAAATAGTCTCGTCGAGGTGCTTACACGGTTTCGCAGAGACCCGATCGCACTTGTTGCAGATATCGAAGGCATGTTTCAGCAGGAGATAGAATGGGGCAAACCAATTCCTCTTCCAGAACTTAAAAGATGGGAGAAATGGGTCGCGAGCCTGGCACGACTGCACGACATATCCATTCCCCGAAGCTTCGGTCTACGAGGCCATGAGGATATTCAGCGATGCCAACTACACTACTTTGCCGACGCATCGAAAATTGACTACGGTGTCGCATGTTACCTGCGAGTTTGTAACCGCTACAATAACGAGGTAAGCTGTACCTTTTTAATGGGCAAATCTCGTTTAGCACCGAAAGACGACGTATCCATATCTCGATTAGAATTAGTGGATGTTGTTACTGCAGTAAAAATGGGCCAATCTCTGAAAATGGAACTCGGTTTAGAGCTATGCCTGTCCATGTTTTGGACAGATTCGTCCGTCGTGTTGCAAAACATATTTAATGGTCGCAGAAGGTTCACTATTTTTGTGTCTAGGCGCTTAGCATTTGTTTCCAAGCATTCGTGTACACGCGACTGGAGACATGTTCAAACAAAACTGAACCCTGCCGACTGTGCATCAAGAGGCGCCAGCGCAGATTTCTTAATTTCCAATGTCATTTGGTTTACAGAGCCCGAATTGCTACAAGCTTCCTTCGAATACTGGCCCAACGCGCTCAAGAAAGGGGACATGTCACTCAACGACATTAAAGCGTTCGATAAGCAAGCCAGTAACTTATTTTCCGTACAGGAAACCACTCCCGCCACTGATATCCTGATAACGCACTATTCTAATTGGCATTGCTTGAAGGCCGCAGTTGCGTGGATATTGAGATTTGGAGCGCATCCCCGAGCACGTGCAATGAATGGAGTTCCAGAACCAGTTTCCTTTCGTCTAACAGTCGCCGAAATTGCCCACGCCAAGAGGTCACTGATAAGGTATGTTCAATCTCAACATTTTATTGATTGGAGAGCGGCCACCAATAACAAACTTGATACAAACTCAACTAACGCACTGATTAATGCATTGCGACGATTTATTGCTCGACAAGGAAACCCGTCTCACATTTACTCCGACATCCAGGAATGGAACCAAAATCAAATACATGACTTTGTTCTACAACGCGAAATTCAATGCAATTTCAACCCTCCCTGCGCTTCACACATGGGTGGAGCCTGGGAAAGAATGATTAGATCCGTTCGTCGGATTTTACTTTCCATTTCAGGTGAAAAGACATTTAACGATGATCAACTGACAACCCTGCTGCTGGAGTCCAAGGCAATACTGAGTTGTCGACCTCTCACTCCCGTTACACTGAATATCGATGGCGAGACGCCATTAAAACCGAACCTCCTGCTCAAGGTGAACCCGTCAAGTGAGCTGCCTCCAACTTTGACCAATGAACGGCAATGTTACGCTCGACGCCGCTGGTGCTACGTTCTACATCTAGCCAACCGAATTTGGGCCAGATGGTCGGGAGAGTACCTCCGAACTATCATCGCACGCCAGAAATGGCACAACAGAAAAGAAAACGTGAAGATAGGAGACGTTGTGTTTTTGGTGGACAACACAACCACCACGATCACAATGGTCCATTGGAAGAATCACCTCCGTGTACCCGGACAGCCACGGTGTAGTTCGAAATGTGCAAGTCAAAGCACGTGACACCGAATTAAAGAGACCGATGCACAAACTATGTATCATAGTACCCGCTATGGACGTGCGCAATGAGAGTGTTGACCCGCTACAGATCAACGAGAATGCGGGCATTAGCCCAGTCATTGAATGAATCTTAACACGCGACGTAAATCAATTAAGTTGTTAATTGCTCAATTGTACGATCTCGCAATTTGGGGGGGGAGTGTAAGATTTATCGTCGCCATTATTGTTTATATTATATCGATGTCACGAGGGAATAAGATCGCTATTGTATTCCCTTTTTTCCCACAATTTCACTGAACTATAAAACGCTAGTTTTTTACTGCCTGAGCATTATCGTGAGGTAATCGGTCTATTGGTAGTTTTAGTAGGTTTGGAATTATCGGTTATTGTTAAGATGTGTATGACGTGCTTTGGCTCCTGTTCAGTCACAATTTGGTAAATATTGAGTTTATTTCTTAAAATAGTAATTTTTGTGATCATTAACTTGTACATATATTTTTCCTTAGAAAACCGTCATTTCAAGACTTTTCGTTTTCGCCATCATTCAAATTCGAATAAATTCATGAAGTTTTGGACAATGACGCGTTATTTCAAACTCTGAATAAGAGACGCCGTCTATATAAGCATACTGCAACCTCTCATTAAGACAGGTGTTAGGAGCCAGCACCTTGTCGGGAAGTTACATTTGGTGATAAAATAGAGCAACCCATCTAATTTTTTCCCCACCCGATTCTATCATACACATTTAATAGTCAAAGGTGATCGATCGATTTGGGTCATACAAGATGCAGATTGGGAGCACTGTTGTCATCATCTTTGCACTTGCCCTGTTCACAGTAAGCCAGGCAACAAAACACTTGGCACCAACAGTGATGCCCTTTATTTCAATTGTCGCAGTTGCACTTTTTACCGTTGCGTAAGTGTGTATTAAAGCAATATCCTATACCGCATGGTAATTTGTGACTAAGTTATATATTTATACTGTATATAAATACAAGTTTTGGTACTGTGGAATGAGGTTAGGGGTGCAGTACTGCATTCTTACTTTTATCCAACCTGGCATTTTAACTTAAATTACTGAAAATCAGTTAAATTAACATCACGGTAGATTTCATTTTACATTTGTCCTTTACTCGTTTTATTGAAGCTGAAAAGATGCTTGTGTGCTGTTTTATCAAATCATAAAACCCAACTTCCATTGCAATTCACATCCTGAACAACATAAGAACCTATGTCATTACCTTCAGGTGGTCAGGCGGATTAAATACGGCTTTTTTCCCTATTTTGTCTGAACTGACCATCGAAGAAACAAGACCGACCATGTTTGGATTTGGTTCTGTTATTCTGTGGATAAGTTCCTGGCTTGTAGCTTTCTTGCCACCTTACCTGCAGGTATGAAGCTGTGAGATTCACTCTTATAGTGTTGATGTAATATTACCAAAATGTATTTAATTTATTATGTGTTTTACTCTGTTATTGAGAAAGCGCAATGGGCGTTATAACAAGGATAATCAGTCATACAACGCCATGTCCACTGTTGGGCTATCGGAACTATTGTAGTGCAATATGTATGATTAAGCATCTAACGAGAAAAACTACAGCCTTTACGAATGCTATGTGTAGTGTGCCTTATTTATATATTTACCTCACATTACTGCTCAGTTTATCAAGTCTGTACCGTGAAATTTCGAACTTACGTATGAGAATAATTGAAACCACGTTTGATGTGCTATATCCAGGATATTCGATAAGCATCGTTTTACAAGTAATCGGAATAGTTGCTTTTAACAGTCACACCACTACATTATGACCGAATACTTACACAAACTAGCCAAGCAATACATACTAAGCGTCTTGCCATTATACAAAAACGGGTAGTATTTCACAAATTTGTATATTTTACATTTTGCAGCTCTACCTGGGACCATATGCATTGACTATCTGGTTGGGCTGTTCGATCTTCTTCCTAATTTTCCAACTTATATTCATGCCGAATACCAAAGGAAAAAGCTCGGCAGAAATCCAGGAATTTTTTAAAGGAAAATAAAGTCAAACCATAACTAATCCAAATGAAGATTTAACACTGGCTTGCAGATTTTGTTTTCTTTTTAGTTTAAAATATAATCACTAATAAACGTAAAACTACTAATAAACATTTATTTTAATTGCTTCTCTACGCTAATAGCAAAATTAAATGTAAATGTTTGACTTATCACTAACCTACCCTAACAGCATAGCATTTTGCGTAGCATGAAAACACCATGTGATATTAGTTAGTTTTAGTTTAGTTTATTCATTTTTTGCCCCAGTTTTTAAAAATGGCAAACGAATATAATCACGATACAGGAACGGGAAAAGACGGCAAAACGAACAGTCGTTAGAACACGTCAGTAAAAAAAAGGATATAAATTAATGAATATAGCGGACGCGGCCGCCAAACCTAGGTAAATGAACAATATTTAGCAATCGAAATTTAATTAAGACTAAACGATTTAGAGCTCTGAAGAAGAGTGTGCGGTAAAGCGCGACCAGTACAGTGGGGGAGCCGGCTTTAGGAGAAGGTGTGGCCCGAAAGCATGGACCAGAGTGGAAAAAGAAAAAACCCCTAAAATGAAATTCCACTAATGTCAGATGACACTATTAGTTTCAAGCACACTTACCGGGGCATATTTACATTAAATATTGTTATTATAACACCCAAATTGCATAACATTAATGCATTTGATTTATTACTTATTTAAGAGTGTGAAAAAGGAGCACTACATTAGTGCACCATAAATAACAAAACAAAAGAACAAAACAAACAAAATGTTAAAGTAAATAAATAAGAAATAATAATAAATAGATAAATAAATAGCAAGCCAAAAAAGGGTTGCTAGAAAATGAAAAATACAAAAGGTTGCAGCAAGCATCCGATTATATCAATGAAAATTGGTTGTGACATGTTAGTGTATTATTGAATGCCATCTTCATCTAGGTCTCTAGGATCACACCGCCAACTCTCGAACAGTAAATTTGAGGAGGAGGAGCCACGCAAGAAAAAACGGACGACCTTCTCCTCGTAGATGAAATTACCGTGTCCGGATATCTGGAACAATAATGTCTTGGCAGTATGGTTGTAAAAATGCTTCAAGACATTAGAGAAATAGAAAAGTAGATAGAAATAAAAAGAGATCAGGGGACAGGGTGTGTTGTGCACAGATGGTGAAAGATATTTTATACACCAAAAACAAGTAAAACTACTGAAGTGATAAGCTTTAAAATACAGAACTCTGTTAGGGCCGGCAAAAACTATTTCACAGAAAAACAAAACCAAATGTGCCCACGGCTTACCAAGTAACAGAGAATACTGTAAAAAACATCATCATAAATAAAACTTGTGTTTGTGTAGGCAAATCAATATTGATAACATGCAAAGAAAGTCAAGACTGTGATTTAATTTGGTGATCATAATTTAAAAACAACAAAATTTGGAAACTAATCATGCATGTGATTTTATTAGGGAAATGTGAAAACAAGTCAACGAAAATGCATGCATGTGTAAAATATATGCAAAACTTGAAGATAGATAAGGAAAAGAAGTAAATTTGAGTTTATTAGGGCAAGAGGTACATGAAATTTTAAAATGGCAAAGGAGATTTATTTATTTAAAAAAAAAACAAAAAAAAAACTAATAATATAATAACGATAATATTATATTAATGGAAACTAGGGAAGCGGATGAGGGTCTTCCAAGAGGTGTTGTTTAACAACTTTGGTAAACTTTTTAAGCGATTTAATCTCGCGAATGTTGTTCGGTAACTGTTGCCAAAACTTTGGGCCTATGTATTTCAGGGATTGTTGGGATAGGGATTTGTTACAAAAAGGAATTAAAAATTGGGAATTGCTTCTTGTTTTCATTGTAGTTTTAGGTTTGTTCGGTATGCAATTGTGGAGAGCAGGTGGAAGTGTGTTGTTATGGCATTTGTGCAATTATGGATAATATTTCTAATCTGTGCATGTCATGAATTGTTAACAATCCATGTTGTCTCATTATAGAAACTGTATTTTCACGTTTACCAAGGTTAAATATTAGGCGAATGAACTTATTGCACACTCGCTGTAATTTGGTTAGCATTTGATTATTACCATAACACCAGGTGGATATGCAATAGTGAATGTGACTTAATATTAGTGAGTGGTATAATGTAAGAAGTGAGGGTTGGTCAACAAGGGGTTTTATTTTACGTACCATGAGTAAATTAGTGTTAAGTTTCTTATGAAGTATTTGCATGTGTGGTTTCCAGGAAAGGTTGTCATTTAAAGTTAGACCAAGGAATTTAAAGCTGTTGACTTGTTCAATTTTATAGTTATTTATTGAAATGAGAGGTGGTGGTAACGAAGTAGATTTAGTGGAGTTAGAAAAGTACATGTATTTTGTTTTATCAGTGTTAAGAACCAGTTTGTTGCTGGAAAGCCATGTGTATAATCTGTCTAGATCCGCATTGGCATTATCACAGGTAATGGATTGGTTGCGGCCAGGGGTAAAAATGGTGGTGTCATCTGCAAACATAATGGCTTTGCTATGGGTTAGGCAATTTGGCAGGTCATTGATATATATAAGGAATAGTAAAGGACCTAGAATGGATCCCTGAGGAACTCCTAATTTAACTGGGTTCAGGTTGGAAGATAGAGCTCCATTAAAATCAACAATTTGTTGTCGGTTTGATAAATAACTGGTGAACCAATCCAGTGCTACACCCCGGATGCCATAATGAGACATTTTGTTAAGCAAAATGTCATGATCAATGGTGTCGAATGCTTTTGACAGGTCTAAAAAAACACCAATAACAGATTTTTTATTTTCCAAATGATCAGATATTATATTAACCAGGAGATTGCTAGCATGGCTAGTTGAATGAGCTTTCCTAAATACAAATTGATTGTTATGAAGTACATTATTGTGACTTAAGAAAGAGTGGGTTCTGTTGTACATTAATTTTTCTATTATTTTAGAAAATGAAGGAAGTAGACTAATCGGTCGGTAGTTATTTATCAGTGAGTGCTTGCCTTTTTTAAACACTGGGATGACTTTTGCAATTTTGAAGTCATTTATAAATTTGCCTGATTGTAAGGATAGGTTAAATATATAAGATAGTACCTGTAATATATTGACTGGTGTGGATTTTACAACCTTTGAGGGGATATGATCTAAGCCGCTGCTGGATTTAGATTTTAGGTCCAGTATTATTGTTTTAATCTCATGTGGACTAGTGGGGGAATATATACATGGTGGAAGATGATTGGGATTTTAGGTAATCTGTGTGGTGTGAGGTGGATGGTGGAATCCGGTTTACCAACTCAGTTGCAACATTTGAAAAATGATCATTAAAGTGATTAGCAATGTGTATTGGGTTGCTGGTAGATAATCCATCAATTTCAAATGACTTCGAAATTTGTGGTTTAGATTTCCCGAGTAGTTCATTTATAGTCCTCCATGTAGCCTTTATGTTATTTCTGTTAGTCTTGAAAATTTTTCTATACTGACATTTTTTTGCATCTTGGATTTTGTGATAGTACAAGTTTCGAGCTTTATTGTATTCCAATTTGGAAGAGACTGTTCTTTTCACCATATATTTTTTGTATAGTTTTTGCTTTAGTTTTATTTAATTTCCTTTACTTCTTCATTGAACCACTTTAAGTGGTATTTAGGTGCTTTGTTGGATACTAGTGGAAAGCTATTTTCAAACTCTGTATTGTATTGCTCAATTAGGTTGGAATATGCAAGGTTCGGGATCTGATTCACAAAATATATTGTCCGTGTTAAGATGTTGTAGGTTGTTGTTAAATGAGATTATATTTGCATCACTGAAGGATCTTGAACTAGATTGAGATCCATTAGATTTGCTATTGTTTTCTGAATTAGGCCTCAGTGCCAGTATAACTGGTAAATGGTCAGATAATGTATCTGTTAGAATGCAAGCTTTAACTAATGGAGGTTTAATAGTGGTCCAAATATGATCAATTGCAGTTGCACCTGAGTCTGTAAACCGGGTTGGTTTGTTAATGATTGATTCATAGCAGAAGTCCTGCATTGTATTAGTGAAATCAGTGACAGTGTTATTGTTAATATTGAGGAGGTCATAATTAAAATCCCCAACTATAATACAGTTACAGTTTCGGTTGTCAATTTTTTCAAGTGATTCTGATAATTTGTGCATAAAGACTAAATTTGATTGTTTATCCAGTTTTGGAGACCTATAGATAACACCGCAGATTAACGATGATTTAGGGTTGGGTTTCAGGTGTGGTGTTAAAGTGGGAAAAACTACAAATAGTAATTCAAAAAC
>CH002036.1:815537-830608 GCA_000149265.1 Ciona savignyi | reverse complement strand
ATTTATTTATTTAAAAAAAAAACAAAAAAAAAACTAATAATATAATAACGATAATATTATATTAATGCGAAACTAGCGGAATGCGGATGAGGGTCTTCCAAGAGGTGTTGTTTAACAACTTTGGTAAACTTTTTAAGCGATTTAATCTCGCGAATGTTGTTCGGTAACTGTTGCCAAAACTTTGGGCCTATGTATTTCAGGGATTGTTGGGATAGGGATTTGTTACAAAAAGGAATTAAAAATTGGGAATTGCTTCTTGTTTTCATTGTAGTTTTAGGTTTGTTCGGTATGCAATTGTGGAGAGCAGGTGGAAGTGTGTTGTTATGGCATTTGTGCAATTATGGATAATATTTCTAATCTGTGCATGTCATGAATTGTTAACAATCCATGTTGTCTCATTATAGAAACTGTATTTTCACGTTTACCAAGGTTAAATATTAGGCGAATGAACTTATTGCACACTCGCTGTAATTTGGTTAGCATTTGATTATTACCATAACACCAGGTGGATATGCAATAGTGAATGTGACTTAATATTAGTGAGTGGTATAATGTAAGAAGTGAGGGTTGGTCAACAAGGGGTTTTATTTTACGTACCATGAGTAAATTAGTGTTAAGTTTCTTATGAAGTATTTGCATGTGTGGTTTCCAGGAAAGGTTGTCATTTAAAGTTAGACCAAGGAATTTAAAGCTGTTGACTTGTTCAATTTTATAGTTATTTATTGAAATGAGAGGTGGTGGTAACGAAGTAGATTTAGTGGAGTTAGAAAAGTACATGTATTTTGTTTTATCAGTGTTAAGAACCAGTTTGTTGCTGGAAAGCCATGTGTATTACTATGACGAGTTTGTGTGCATAGGATACCGCATAACAATAATACCACAAATCAAGAGTAAGGTTATAAATAAAGCAAACAATTAAATTTCCTTGTGATTATATAAACAAATTGTGGTTCAGTGATAAGTGATAACACATCTGACCAATAGCTGTGAGGTTGTGGGATCCAAACTAGCCGTTCGTATATTAGCATATTTGTTTGTGATCAGGATGTTTTTTTTTAATTAAGTGCCAGGTAAATAAAAAAAAAAGAAATAATAATAAAACATGGTTAGTTTAAGGAAAAAAGGGAACTGAACCCCCAAACCGGTTCGGAGAGATTGTTTTGTTTGAATCAGAATAGAACCACATTTTTTAATCATGAAAACTAGAACGAAAAATTAACCACATAATTTAAATATAAGTTAACTTTAAACACAACGGAAGTTCGTATTTATCAAGGGTAATTCACCTCGGCTGCTTTGTTTTAATGACACAAACACTTTTACCCCAACAAAAAGTTTTTTAAATAAAAAACACGAATTTTCGTTGTTCAGTTGTGGGGGTCTTCCTTATTTTCTCTTAGGGCAGGCTTGAATTTGGGCCTTAATTCTGGCATGAGGTTGCCCCAACTAACAGACCTCAGCCAAGACTAAAATAGGTGGCAATCCGACATCATAAAAACTTCTTTATTGATATATTGCAAGCTGATACAATCCAATTCGTGCAGTTAAACTGGTTCATTATACATGCTTGAAGATATCATCTTCAAGCAGGCAGTGCTTGTCTACATTTCAGAACGCGTTTCTGATAATCATTAATGCAAAAACTTTATACACAAAACATCAGCTTGCAAAACGTATGGCATGGGGATTATATCCCGTTGGCACGCACAGGAAGTGAGACACAAACGGGTTTTTAGAACAGGCGCCAGCTGTGCAGAATGCAATTATGCCTTGCTAAAACAATTTAACAAAACTTAATGTAATAAGCAACAAATAATACACAAGCCGCGAATTTGCTACACAGTAATTTCGCCATTTTCTATGCTCTGTTGTCCAATGTAATAATGGCAAATGCCTGCGATGATATCCTTTTCACATATTAAGTACATCACCGACTACCTATGAAATCTCTTCAAATTTAACAAATACTGCTCATTTCTGTATTTCTGGCCAAATATCGATGTTTAATGAACATTAAAAATTAGAAAATTATCTGAAGAGTTCGCATTGGACAACAGAAAAAGTAAAACTTTTTACAACCAAAAAAAGGAAATGTTGAAAAACAGTTTGGCAATATGGTTAAATTTTCCTGAAATTTACCATATTGTGGTGTTCTTATATAGGCCAACAATAAAACTGGATTAAAATCAAACATTTCTTCTAAGTATACAAAGCTTGTATTTTAATTCAGCAGGGACAAACTTGAATTGGGTTCCTGGCAAATGTGGTATTCGTTTTACAAATGGACACAATAATGCTTATCATCGTGGATAACGGAAGGACGTTATCACACTTTCAATCGTAGGATTACCATTTTTTGAAAGTTCATGGAGTGTGTTGTATATTTGGCCTAGACTTTCTCACTCTTGTAGTTCAAGCCTTGAAACCATTGAAATCAAACAACGTCGGCTTAGACTCTGAGATTCTTTAAAATTTAAAAATAGGGAAAAACGATAAAACTACATTATCCCAAACAAAAATGCTGTCTGTACATAATATAACATATTATAACATAATTGGCCGATAACTTAACATTAGGAAAATAAAATTTGAATTTATTTAATTTATTGGTTACATACGGCATTGAATATAATAAGTGAATATATATCCTCAAAATACAAATAATAAAATTAAATATATGCCAAAGACATTAGAATCATAGAACATAATACAACTTGGGGGTGAGGATCTATCCTTATTTTAACAAGCAATTACATGCAACCGGGATATCCATCTTCCGGTTTGCATTTGTAAGTTTATCGAACAATTGAATTTCATAATAAATCGGTCTCGGTCGGAAGGTGGCTAGCAACTGGTGGCATGCTGCTCGACAGCGACTTGGACAAACCGCGAGAGAAAGCATTCCCCAGCTCCCACAATCATGTGGGGCAGTCTCCCACGAAAGATCGGGGGAAGTATATCTTGTAGCCCCGAGGTGGGTTAATCTTCGGCATCTAGGATAGGATATTCATGTTTATCCCTGTGAATGAACACTAACCCATCGAGGTAATCAGTTGAAAATAAATAAAATCCATATAAAGTTTTAGTGGAAGTTGAAGTGCAGTTACTAAGACTGAATTCACAGATTCAATATCACTTTACCTTCCGATATCCAACTTTCTTGCGTCTGCCACTAAAACGGATAACACCAAGCACGTCAACGCCATGAAGAAAATACAATTCCTCTGCAAAATAGTTTTTAAATTACAAATTTGTGAGTTTCATTGTTCCGGTTAACTTGCAAACTTATTTTACGTTATTTACCATATTTTTCTTGTTTCTTTTTACCTTTACAATCTCGTTCAAGTTTAATATCCACTTAAAAAATTGAATGGTCATTTATCCAATACAACGTTCTTTTATAGCAGGAGAATATTACGATACATGGTTTTCGGTTTAAGGACATTTTGTTAATTTTCCCATGTTAATCACTTCCTTGTTTTTTTCTATTTGTTTGATTTTATAATCGGTTGCACCAGCAAAAAGGGTACACATGGCAACCTACTCAGGTATAGTAGCGTAACCTAAAACTGTGCAGAACAAAGTTTATAGTACAGAAGATATAAAATGTTTCTTTTTCGTAACCGTACCGGGAATACAGATAAGTGTCGCCGTTCTGGGGACAATGTTAGTATACGTCATAATATCGTGTTTCAACCTTTGGTTTTGCCTCGATTGTTAAACAAGAAACTACATTTGTTTTGTGTCTCCACTCACAGTCTGATACATGATCTCCAACGAAACTGCCAAAAATCCTTAACGTTCATTGTCTTTGTGTAAGTGTCGGTAGCAACTACACACCCACACGCTGTTTCATTCTTGACTGAGGGATAGCAGGACAGAATAGGTAAGAAAGTTTACACCAGTTCACCTAAATATTCAACCACTAACTGGGCGGTTGGATATTCAAGCATAAATATACCACAGTATGACCAATAATTCATTCAAACTGCGGTGTTATATTTCAGTGAAATTAGTTGAAGATTACTCCCTATACTTATAGTTTAGTTAGGGCGAGATACGTTACAGTGCCAGATAAAGCAACCCATATTTGTCGTATTTCTTTTATTATTTTATAACATTTTTGAAATTTGAAAGCCCTATCTAGTGACTGGAAAGCACTGTTGATTCCAAATTTTTAAAATAAATAAAATAAATTAAAAAAAACACATTTAAACACACAAAAAAACAATTAACCCAACAAACCCCCAAAAATATAAAATACCTAAGAATATATACCAACCGCTATTATCAAATGTATGAAGCAGCTAGATGTTTAAAGCCATTTTAGTTTTTTATGTTTTTTTTATTTATGTCAGGGAACTTTAATATTTGTGTTTTTTTCGTTATATAAAATAACAGCAAATAACAGTCATTAACACGTCATTAACAATACACGGATTAGTTTATTTAGCACAATAAATAAAGTTTGCATAATATATACACATTTCAACTAGACAAAAGAAAAGATATAAAAAAAAGTGAAAATACATTTAAGTAAAGGTGTTTTGATTTGTTATAATGCATAATGTATAAGAATTCAGGTCGATTTGTCAACAAAAACAAGTATATGGTACAAGCACAGCCTCGTTGTATAAAGATCGCACTGTTCTATACTCTGTCCCTGCTGCATACCTGTAAAGCATCATAACTTTATAGAAGGTCTAGCTTATACGCGTTTTTGCTCCTTCGTTACATTAAACAAGATTAGCGCGAATATTAATTAAAAAAGATCGGTAAAACTACACAGGAAAATCGGTAAAACTACACTGGTTGAAAAACGTCGGTAAATAGCCTACACATGGTGTAATAGTATAAAAAGGATACTTGTTTGTTAAACCTTACATTTCTTTCAAGCCGAAATTATGGTAAATGTTTAAAAATTGAAGGATTACGATTTCAAAATTTTGGAAGATATATTTTGGGGGGAAAGCGGGGTTGGGTCTAAAATTGGACTTTAAAGTGCAAGTATGATGCAAGCATTCTCATTTTCTACCCCATATACATAGTATATTAGCTAGGATTTCTGGTATATTTTATTTATATGTACAAAAACATTTTATTCAATTAATTTTATTTATTTAGTATTATTGCCGAGTTAATCTTTCAACCCACGATGTCCTGTCACTGATAATGTATTTGAATAGAATCTGGTTAGGTATCGGTCGTGTTAACCAGGCATTAAAACTTTATTTACTTCCAGATATCTCAGTACTTACTGTCTCGGTCTTGGGCCACTTATCGAGCATAGACCACATGTTGGTCCTTTGAAACTGAAGCCTTTACACTTGTAAGTATGTTCAGTCCAATTCATTTCAATATCGTTGTCCAGTCGTCGGCATCTAGACCCGAAAAATGTTTTTATACCATTTTCTTTTTCTAAATTGTTTACACTTTCCGAATTAATTCAATTTATAAACAATATTTCTAAAACTTAAGACGCCAGGATTAAACCAGCCAATATCGGTAATGTTTTGCGTGTGTTTAAATTTAACGCTTCAAATCTGCTTGACATTAAAATATAAAGGGAATTATCATTAAAGTAGTAAGTATGGGAATCGGCCGCTCTAGCCAGTCGGCTACAGCACCGTAAAACACGCTATACAGAAGGGGTTGTCATTAAACCACGCCACAGAAGGGCTTATTGGTACGGCATAATATTGTATTTGTTGGTTCACATTGAGATAATAACTAAATAGAACAGCAAACCAAGTATGTACCTGTCCTCAACGACGTTAACATGTCTCGCTCTGGATATTTGTTGTCCATTTGTTACCGACTCGGATAACGCAGCACAGAGAATCAAAATCGCAATAACAACCAGTTTCATCTGCGTTAATGATAGCCTAAATTATTAAACAACTAGGACAAACAAATTTAATTCTAAGCCTCAAGCGCTTTTTAATACCATTGTGGCTTTTTTCTTACCTTTGTAGAAGTTTTATTTTTATAATTAGAATTCAGTTGCAATCTTGTAACTATTTCTATTTATCTCGTTGTATTCCTAATCACTTTAACTCGATATTTAATTTTCTGCCTCATTTATACAGTGCTTACGGAAATGTAGCCGGAATGAAACTAAATTCGAGTCGTCGCTTTCGGCTTCGGAATTCCACTTATCACATAACATTATGTTGACGAGTTAAGAAACTGATTTCGTGTGCAACTAATTGTGAAGATGGAAATTGACATTCAATCGAGCCACAATGTATTTCAAAGCCTTTTGTTGATCAGTTTGATACGAGAGATGTTTCTTCACATAAAGATAATGTTCGTCTAATCCGCTAAGAAGACAGGTTAGACTTTCGAGGTCCTACGGGTTCTCTCATTTGAGAGTTTCCTTTTTGGGGGATTTCTCTCTATATAAGGTTCGTGATTTTAGAAATGGCTGTTTAAGTCTTGAAAAATTACATATTTGGTATGATTTTTACTAAAAACAACAATATGTAACCTAGTTATATGTCTAAACCTTTTAATTTACAGTGGAAAACTATGTAGGAACTTGTGAAACATCAACCAGTGAAATCTAATACGAACAGTTTCGGTCATCACCAGACACACTGTTACTGAAGAGAAATCTGTAGATGGACTACCTTACTAAAAGGATTGACCACCCTCCGACAAAAAGGATGTAAAAGCC
This sequence comes from Ciona savignyi, assembly GCA_000149265.1. NCBI lineage: Eukaryota > Metazoa > Chordata > Ascidiacea > Phlebobranchia > Cionidae > Ciona > Ciona savignyi. The sequence goes on along the minus strand of CH002036.1, from coordinate 823,929 downwards.
GAAGTGTACGACGTTAACCGTAAACTAATAAAATCAGTCTTTATAAGTGGCCTGATTGAAGTAGCCCACTCTTTGTCATGGTATTTAAATATGTATTGTTTTAAATAACAATGGAGGTAATTCCCTTTTGTATAGTTGAACGCGTGTGCTGGGCTGTGCGAAAGGGGGAAGCCGTTGATTAGGCATCTTCTAGCTGTTTTGTTGGGATATACGTAGTTGTTGGTGCGCACTGCACCATTTTATCTACTGCAAGCCAACGGTCGAACATGTCGACGACGATTATACGCCTAAGTTTCCATTTGCTTTGTACGGTTCGAACCCCTTAAGAATCTAGGGAATGGACGTTAAAAGCAAACTCATTTTTAAATACAACCTTGGCAGATTTTCTAGAACTGAACCGTCAGTACCAAGCGCCGGTAAGAAATACTTACCACGAAGCTCAATGCATCGTTTACAGATAAGCACGGAAATCATTAAAACTGTCAAGGGCTTCTTGTCAAGCGCAAGGCATCCTGACGATTAATAATTAAGTGTGTATGATGATATTGGTATATATCAAAAAACCTTTCGTTATAAATTTGTTCAAACATCATACCATACCGTCTTTATATGTTTCTGCCTGTTTTCCTTTGTTCCAACTGAAGGAAAAAACACATAATTTATTTAATATTGCGGATATAATGTTAACCAGCTTAGTTGTTAATAACGTCATCGATCTACAAGTAGTCACCAGGTTGCATAATCGAAACCAGACGAATGGGCGAGGCACTTAGTTAGCCGGCATTGGCTAAGACCACTAGATAAATGGGTTCTACTAAAACTGCAGAAAAGTCTTAATCTTGCACAAACTACAACAGCTCCGGTAGTAAGGCCCCGGGCGCAAGGTATTTTCACAATTTTCCGTCTAATATCCCTCTTTGTGTCCCCATGGTTTACAGAGATAAAACGTGAATTCATAACAAAAAATCGGAGAGGTTAAATATGTCGTGCTAAGTCAAAAATAAATTCATACTCGTAGGTGAAGATAGATGTTGGTGGTGGTGCTGAATTTCTTGATTTACCCACTACCTGTGGGCTTCGGAAAATATTTTGTTTGCATATACTGGTCCCATAACACAATATCCACAACAGAAGAAGAAATGCCGATTGACAAACTGCCATTTTAGAGAATCTCACAGGCAGTTTTCTATAAAAATTTGCAATGTTTAGTAACAAGGATAAAATTAATATACCGATTTTTATATAAAAAAACAAATGACAAGCCCATATTTGGTTTAAAACTTTAAGCCGTTAAAAACTGATCATACATACAAAGAAAGTCTTGGCGACGAGATCACGGACTTAAATTGCTCCCTTTGATCACCGACAGGTTGGTCTGGTCGCTAGACTCTAGTGGTTCTCTCCGTCGTATTTCGAAGGTTAGGGGTACGAAACTGGTCGCTAGCTGGACGGTCGTGACCTTGAGCAAGGCACTTTACGGACATTGCCTGAACCCAGCGACTTAAATCTACTAAATTGAACGGGTGAATCATCCATAACACAATGCAATAGCTCTGGTAACCCGACGGTGGGCGCGAAGTGATCTGACGATTGTCTGTGTATATGTACATGAATATCCTAACTAGTCTGAACATGTCTATACCCAGGGCCGGTTTTAGGCCGATTTGACCGATTAGATCAAATTGGGCCCCGCACCTTGAAGGGGCCCCGCGCTAGCGGGGTCTTTCTGCATTACGAGGTTTAAAATACTACTGAAACGTAAAATAAAAAGTGAAATAACATTCTTTCTCATAATATCAATTTGTTATGCATCGTAATACGTCAAATTCAATTTTTGTGTCTGCCTGTTACGTCATAATGAATATTGTTGCTAAACAATATTTATGTTTGGAAGTAAAACAATATATCGTAAAAAAGCATTCACATTACCTTTAATTTGTTTTATAGCAAGTATTAAATGTATATTTTTGTAGTTTGTATGTACTGGTATGTATGATATATAAACACCCATCAATTTGGCTATGAAGAGTAGGGGCCCCGCCATCACATTTCTAATTGGGCCCCGCGGTTCCTAGCACCGGGACTGTCTATACCGTCGGTCACAATTATACACACAAGTAATCAGCATACACTTATTTGTAAACAACTTTGCTTAGTATGCGCTTATCAAACCCTGAATATTCTATAAACTTGACATTAAAAGTTGACTTACTTTTAAATACAACACTTTGATAGAAATTCTAAAAATGAAGTGTCAGTGCCAAGCGCCGGTAAGAAAGACTTAACATGCAGCGCAAGGCGTCGGTTGCAGATAAGCACGGAAATGATTAAAAACTGCCAAGGCTTCTACAGTAAACGCAGTCGGCATCCAATACACTCTTTGTCCGTGCTGATAAAAAATAACCGCTAAACAAGATATTTTCCTTATATTAGTTAAACTGGTGTTTCTAATAGTAATCTTTTTTGGGTAAACGGGTTTCAAAACATGTGATATGTTGCGATATGTACCACACTAATGCACGACGCAATACATTCTCTGCATTCCGGGATGGTCCGTAATATCGGTTATTTATGTTTACGCACTTGAATGGAAAACGGGTGTGAATGTTAACACACATTACCTTGCGCACTGTCGGTTACCGTAGCGACTGTAATGTTGTATATGATCGATATGTTTCTTCAGATTTAACAAAAAAATACATTAATTTAAGTGGTAGTAGGCATATAGACCTTGCGTGTTTTTGTTTATAGCATTAATTATATTTGGCGCAGTAAAACCTATACGTTGGCTTTTAAAGAACTCATATTCATAAAATCAACGGTGGTTTTGAAGACACGCATATCTAATGAGGAAGTTTTACATCTTATTTGACGGGAAGTTTTTACTGAGTTTTCCAGCTCCTTGAAGACGCTTCGTATAATCTGCGCCTATTCTCACTTAATATTAAAAACATCCGGATTAATTTAAATAAAGTTAGCGGAAGATGTCTGCAGCTTTGGTTTTTATTAATTGCGCCGCGACTAATGGTTAAGTTTTAAGTACCGAATGAATAAGTAGAAGATTGCCAATTTGATATTCCCATACAAGAGGATAGAAACGTAGAATATCAAATAATTAAGCATGTATTATGGTAGAATGAAATAAATTAGTCTTGTGGCATCCGATGTATTTTTAATGCTTTATGATTTACAATTTCCACCAAACACAACGAAAACTTTGGATCTAATTCATTCTTTTTTTGGAAATGGTGTCTTCCAAATTTTCTCCTGTAAAAAAATAAAGGATTCTTTATAAAATTGAGCATGATTTTATAGTTAAAAGGAAATTACAATCCGATGAAAAAAGAAGCGGCACTGTCATTAAAAACAACAGCCAGATGAAACGTGTTTGCTGTAATTTTTTTCAAAAAATTTACATAATGGTTTTAGGATATTGGATTTACTGTTTTTTGTAAAAACTTTTATTTATAAAGTTTATAAATAACTTACCGACTTTAAATTCATTTCCCCACCATCTGTTATTTCGGAAAGAAAAAAAAACACATATTTACTACCATATATGCTCATACATATAGTTTTCATAAGAAGACAGATGCTAGATTAGATCTAAACCGTGGACTTGTAAGATAAGATATTCATTTTTATTCTAGTTAATGGGAAACGCAAAGGAGCATTATAACACAGGTAACGTCAGATTAATTCGAATCGATCCCACTGTTCCCGGGGCTGTTAGTGTGTATTGCGTATGGTTGTAAATCTATTAATTTAATAAAAGCCATCAATCAAATAAGTTCAGGGTGTTGTCCAATAGGTACCTTGCTGAAACACAAAACCGAAAACGAGACCCGTTTTAAATATTTCAGCTAAAGGCGTTGAAACGGCCCAATTATATATAACTTGCACTGTAATATATATAAACGGGTTCGAGGCAATCTGAATAATGTCTTTTGATAACCCCTTGCGTGCCCACCCATTTTAGTAGATAAAACAATTCACGGAGATGAATTTAAATAACAATAAACCGGAAGTCAAAGACTTCATGTCATGTTAAAAATTAATTCATACGTTTTGTGGTTGCTGGGTGTTGCTTTATTTCTGGAAACTAGGTGATGTGCCGATGACAGCCCTCCGCTCTGCCGCCCTTTGCAATTAAAAATTCGGAAACATATACTGGTCCCAAAACCCAGCATTAACAATAGAAGAAATGCCGATTGAAAAACTGACGTTTTACTTAAGCTCTTATGCAGTTACCTTCAAAAATGTATTTGTAATTATAGATATTTGCAATATGTTGTAAATAGGATATGATTCATATACAGATTTTTATATTTAAAACGGTCTTACTGATGACGAGCCCGTTACTCAACGGCTGCAATTTAATTAAACGTCAAATTAGTATACACACTCTACTATATTAGTTGCTGCGTGCCAACAGCCTGATAATGACCAATGTCGACGACGATTATACAAACAATTATACACACAGAGTAATAAATATTCCCCTATTTATATACAAACTTGCTTGGAACTGTTACCTACACTTTAATAAACTACAAACCTGACATTAAAACTTACTTTTAAATAAAAAGTTTTGACGGATTTTTTTAAACTGTCAGTGCCAAGCGCCAGTAAGAAATACTTACCACGAAGCACAATGTGTCGGTTGCAGATACACAGGAAATGATTAAATCTGCCAAGAGCTTTCTTACGTTACTTTTACGATTTGAGTATCCAAGCCACGCTTTGTGGCGATAAAAATAACGCTAAACAAGATATCGTGGATAAGTGTTTTTAACTGGTACTTGTATTTGTAGCTTCATCGGTTTTGAGTAAAACAGCTTTTAAAACATGCAATATGTCGCCATATGTATCACGCCATATATTCAGTGCATTCTAAGATTGTCCATATTCTCTCGAAGACGCCATAGCAAAAAAGGAAGTTTTAAAGACTATTTGACGGGAAGTTCTTAATAAATTCTCCAACTTCTTGAAGGCACCTCATATACTCTACGCCTATATTCTCTCGAGCGGAAGATGTCTGCAGCTTCGGCTTTTAGTGATTGCGCTGCGACTCATGGTTAAGTTTTAGGATCCGAAAGAATAGTCAACTATTTTTCACGTAAATATACATATGTTTATGTTATAAAACCAAAACGACAATCAAACAAATGATGGTAAATAAATAAAATTTAAAACTTTCTGAATGATATCCGCAATAGTTATTACAGGAGAAGTTATGAATTACTAATGCAATATTTGTTGGTTGTGTCCAGAAAAAAAGACTAATACAGTATTAACATAAAACAAAATACATTAACACTGCAATTATTATGTTAGTAACTTTTAAGAAAGTTAATAACCACATCAGTTGATCCACTCTAACTAGAATCTATCCTCTTTTTAAATATATTTAACTTCGCGGAACAAGTCTGCATACAACATTGGAACTATAATAAATTGAGTTTCGATAGTACAAACTAAACAAGGGGTGTTAGCTGATTGTAATATGTCATGGCTAATTTAGATAGGATAGGTGTCATAATTTCAGATAAATACCAAGGGCATCCTCGTATATATGTATCGGTCGCGCTAGCCATTCGGCCACACTGTTTACCGTACATTTTATTGCTATTATGATGTCTTTCCTTTTTTTAATATATTTAGCGCTTAACAGTCAAATAAACCTTAATAAATAAGGAATGCGACAACAGGATATTCATGTAAATATGAATACGAAATGGACGCTATCGCCAGATTGATCGTCAGATTACCTCGTACCCACCGACGGGTAACCGAAGCTATTGCATGCAGTGTGTTGTGTATGATTAGAACGTTTCTGTAATGTTAATAGAACTTATTCATTCAGTGTTCAGGTAATGTCGGCTTAGTGCCTTACCAAAATACGGTCAAAACATAGACAAATTACAACACAAAACTTAATAGTTTTATTACTACAAAACACTCTTTCTTTATACAATTAAATTAAACTAACAAAAGCGAGGTATTTCGAGAGCTAGGTTCAAACCGACAAACTACCTTATGTAATTATGATAATTGAAACACGTTTACTCCAAAAGTGGAAAAACACAGGTTTTGCGTTATAATAAGTACATCTTAAGTAAGAAAATTGGAGTGTAGAACAAGTCCACGCTCGGTTTAAAGTTAGCAGTAAGGCTAATGGGAGACAAACAAATGATTTATAAACACGATATAGCGGTTTAAGCGAATATACAGTGCACGGGAAAGAGAATTTTCAAGAAATAAATGGTTTTAAAAATAAAAATAATATATATGTAATTCAACCATCAAATTATATTTTACATATGGTAAAATATCTTGCAAAAATTTATTATCTATAACCTGACATAATGCCAGTGCAAGCTTGGTCAAACTTACTTATATCTGAATGACGAGCCCATCATGTCCGAAACTTGGCCCAATAAAAATTAATAAAATAAATAAAAAGTAAACATTTGGTAAAAATTTGCAGCTTTGCGATTTTTTGTCTTATAACAAATGAGTACGTCAGTTAGTGTTGAAAAACAAAAACAAGCTAAATTGTTCTTGGTTCTCAAGGGTGCAGCAAACAAATTGTTTTTTTTCTGTTTGTTGCTGTAATTCTAAAAATGAAGTACGGTCGTGTGGCCGAATGGTTACTGTGATCGATACAAACCGACTTATATACGAAACGGTATTAGGAACAAACCCATTTTGGTTTCGAAACTAAGCCCGTTTAAAAGGAATTAAAAAGTTTGGAAACGATTAAAAAGTGTACGGTTGCCCTTGAATGTAGTTGAATGGCTAACACGACCGATACGCATACCGACTCCTATATAAAAACGGTTTAAATAACGGGTACATAATAGGTTTGAAACTTGACTCGGTAAATAAAGATTAAAAAGGTTGGAAACGATTGAACTTGGAAATCAGTGATAAAAAAGGCTACAGTCTACGATGCGACCCAGAACACAAGTTCCACGATAAACCTATGCGATGGAAAAACAATAGAACAAACAACGCGTTCTTACACGCGAAAAGCAATATGTAACTGGTTCCAATAGATTCGGTATCGAAATTTAAAACCAGTATAATAACGCGCATTGTCAATCGAGGAATCTCTTGAAAAACTGTGAGTATCACGCAATAAAGAGTTTCTAACTTCTTCCGGTCATCGTCGTATTCCACTTCAGCAAAACGACGACTGACCACAAGTATCAAAGTCAAGTAGCCAACCGCCCAAACTACAATGACCGATGTGAAAACGACACGGTCAGAAAGTGCAACAGTTTGGTCAAGTCCGTTTACAATAAATACGCTAAGGTCAATCGCATGAACTGCCATTTCGATGATTAACAGATTGAATCTTGCGGAGGGGATTCCTTCAGGTTTCCGAATTAGTAACCTCACCAATACCACAACGATACAAACGACATTGTGCAATGTATAAAGTGACAAATCGCGACCGATTGGTACAACTCCAAAGTTTACTGGTGCGGCGGTAGAGTTTGAGTTGAAAGGGTCGGGTGTGGTGCTCGGAGGGGTAATTGTTTCAATGGTGGTGGACGCATTGAAGTCAGCACCGGACCCGTATGACGTTGGAACTGTGTGAGGTTAAAATGGGAAGTTAGCATTATATTGTCATGTTAGTGGACGGCACGATTGGCAGCGTGGGGAAGGCTATAAAATCAAAACCAGCCGATGCTACGTCGTTTGTAGCGTTGGGCAAGACACTTAGCGGACTTTGCTTTAACTATATTTTCCTACCATTTATTGGGCAATTAGAAAATAAAATTCACTAGGTGGCCAACTACGTAAAAGCATATTGCGATCATTGCGGTCAAAAAAAATCTGTCATGGGTGGGCCGCGAACCCAGGACCTTGAACTGATATAGTAACACCGCTTTAATTTAAATGTAAATTATGTTTATTTCCAAGGCTAGTTCTGCTCATTTAGGGAAACTAAACACCTGGAAATTTGCTGGCAAAGAACGAATGTGCGACCAATTCATATACAGTACTCTATTTTTAAAAAGTGACCAGACCATAACAAGTTTAAAACTTGGCGCGGTAAGTCATAAAAACATGACTAAACATTACTAATGTTACAGCAATTTTGGCTTAGAATCTTGACGAATATTTTTTACCTGGAATGGAAGAGTTCAGATTCGAGGGCGTGGTAAAATCGTTTAGCTGTTGGGCCGACCTGAAACATAATTTAATCAACCTACTGATTCAACTGATTTTATTTTGCATCAAATTTTGGCAAAGGGCGAAAACGAGCGAGAATATATCATAAGCCATAAAACATGACCTTCTGCTGCACTGGGTGTTATTTTAAGATTTATGAAATGGTATTTGTTGTTTTGTTCCAGCAACCGGGTTAACTTAAACT
>CH002036.1:759225-815133 GCA_000149265.1 Ciona savignyi | reverse complement strand
AACATGTTGTTTACACTGCCATTCATAAATATCAATGTGTACTCATTATTCTATGATAGTACTCATTATAATCTAAATTTTTCGTCATAATGCCCATGTTTCGTCATAATCTAAATATTTCGTCATAATGCCAATATTTCGTCATAATCTAAATATTTCGTCATAATCCCAACATTCCGTCATAAGCCCAATAATTCGTCATAATCCTTTATTGGAATAAATTTGGATTTTTAAGTCAAACCCAACGCAGCAGTATCAACCGAGCAAAAAACATAGCGATTAAACAACACAATAAAAATTAGCCGGTACTCAAGTTTCGGGTCATTGCTTCGCCGTTAAAGAGCAACCGGGAAATAAACGAACTTAAATGCAGTGTTTTTATTCCATACAAGGGAACTATGACATTTAAAACCGATCGATTAGCTTGCAGAGATAATGCGTTGCCGTTCTGCCGAAGGGTTGTAGTTTCGAAACTGGTGGCTAGCTACGCGTTGTGTCCTTAGCACTTTGCGGTCATTGCCTGAACCTAGCGGAATAAGGGGTTCTACCAAATTGCAGGAACGTCTGAATCAGATACAACACACATAAGCAACCCGATGGTGGCGTGAGGTATTCTACCGATGGACCGGGTGATAACGCTCCCATACGTACTTGCGAGGTAATCGGACGATTGCCCGTGTGATAACGCTCCATTACGTATTCGTAAGGTAATCTGATGACTGTACGTGTGATAACGCCGCCCTGCGTATTCGCGAGGTAATGGGGATTGCCCGTGTGATAACACTCCCTTTCATATTCGCAAAGTAATCTGACGATTGCACGTGTGGACCCCCCTTACGTTTTTCCATTCTCTTGGATGAACATAATTATCCAATCCCATTCTAAAAGCTGCTATTCAGACTTACCGCATTTGCAATTCGGACTGGTGCATGTTGAATGCAGCTAACTCCGTGCATGCCAGGGTGGGCACTATGGTAGCCAAGCAGAACAAGGTATTTGGATCGAACCTTGTATAAGTTGGTTTATTTAAACGTTACTGGTAAAGTATTCAACATAAAACATAGGTTGAAGATAAACATTATCGTCTTTTCACTTTATTGTTTTTTTATCATAACAACGTCTTCAATTATAAACTGTAGTAGTGTCTGTAACATGTACAACACACTGCATTAGCCCGACGTTAAGCGATACATAAGATGACGTTTATCTGCATTATTAAGATTGCTAGGTTTTCTTGCTTCCAGAGATAACAAGTATACTATTATAACAAATCACATATTTAAAATTACAATTTTACAACTTGTTAAATTACTATTCGCCTTTTAAGGTCTCCGGATCATTTTGTTTAATTCTGGTACAACAATACAAGTCTTCAAGCGTGAACAAAATTCCAATTAGGCCGAGAAGTAATTACATTTATTAAATCAATTTTAATATCAAACAATTACCAGGTTCTGCCGGACCAATGAATGTACTTGTAAAAGTGCCAGTAACCGTAGATTTTGGATTTGTACCATGCAGACTGCAGACAATCGACTGAAATTGTTAAAAAAAAGTTCGTTGTAAAAATAAATCGAAATGTCGATTTATGCATCGTATTCAATGACTGTTCACCATATTGCACTTGTACCTTTAGAGTAATTGTTATAACCATAGGCCGATTTCAAATGTCAGTTACACTTTATACCGAGCTCCTAACACGGCCTACTACCTATTTTGCGATCAGTAGATCAAAGGATACGATCTAAATATTAACATTCTAATGCTGCCTTTAATTGCAACGTTTGAAAACTGAAAATAACATGCTCACGGGTGGTATGGTTCTGTGCGACTGCGTTGTATATATTGTTGTTGTTTATTGAAATTTTAATGTTAGCGTGAATTTTAAATTTAAAATTTGAGCGGAAGGTTGCGTGTACGAAAACAGCCACCTACTATTCGTGTATAACCTTGGATTTTTGTGGATTGCTGCAGGCAAACAGTTTACGATCTCGAGAATAAAGCTAACCGCCCGAATAACAGCCACTCTGTACATATATTGTGTATGGCCAACCAACTGATTGTAAAGATTTTTAACTCTTTAACATGTTTAACTAATACAATCTAAGTTGAGCAAAAATTTTGAAAAAAGGACAGCAAAACTAAGAGTCGTTGACATACGTAATTAAAAAAGGATGCCGTTAAAACAGGTCATTAAACAAAAGAGATAGAAATGATGGATATAGCGGACGCGGCCGCCAAACCTTAAAAACATAACATTCTCACCTAATGAGAGCAAAATCCCAATTGATAGAATGGCGAAGCCCCAATGCGGGAAAGAGGGGTCACTTAAGGTCAATCTCCAGATGGTCAGAGCGCATAACCCAAGGAGCAGGCAGCGTCCTAGGAGTTCGCCAAAAACCGTGGTGACCAGTTTACAACACATTTCTCTCTTTTTCATTTTCGGGGTTTGAATGTTAGCAGCGTTTACTGAAAATATAGGAATACAGTTAAAATACCTCACAAATGTTTAACTGGATAGTAAAGCTAAAATAAATGTAAAAATCTGGTCAATTGTGTTTTCAAACATCTTATTTCTTCTATTTACTGTAATTGGTAGCACCATTTTTGATCTTACGACGTCCGCATTTAGTTCAGTTTAATCTTGTTTTCAAGATAAAAATACGCAACGCAACGGGATACTCCATAAAAAAGGAAACGTGAAAATGCGGTAAAGCGACAATCGTTAAAACATGTTAATAATCCAATCAAATATTCAGTATGGATTTACCCGGCTATTGTCGCCGAACCTAATTAAAAAAATATGTTGTTTAAATCGAAATATACACACTTGAACATCGAATAAACGTGTGGGGTAAAGCTATACCAATGCAACGGAAAATACGACCAACAACCAATCAATTCCAGCGCTGTCCTTGAACTACCCGGATTATTTCAAAAGATTCGGAGAAACATTGTGGGTATATTTACCGAGCCAAGTTTTGTACCAAGATAGGCTAGTGACTATAGGACCTATTTTTACAGAGTCGGTATGTGTATCGGCCGCGTTAACTTTTTGCGGCCACAGAACCGTATAAAAATGGCGGATATTATGATCTAATTTTCCGTTTGAAAGATGACGCACCTAGCTGTTGGTACGGTCGTGTGGCCGAATGGTTAACGCGACTTATAAATATATCTACTCCTATACAAAAGCGGTGCTAGTCGCATCTTGGGTTCAAATTTGGCTCAGTAATAAAAAAAAGATCGCAGTTTTATTTTACGGTCACATTTTTAAGATCTCGACGATGACTGACTTTGTTTTCATTTTCGTTTACGTCATATTCTCACTAAGCACATTATCGTTTAAACGAAATTAATATGCTTTGGTTTTTTTAAATTAAGCAATTAAGCACAGTTAAACATAACCGCACTTTAAAATGACATAACTAGATTAAACTGTTCTGTCTATACATATAAAAATAATGAGGTCTACATTTAATAAATAAGCAGGCCAACAACGAAATAAGTTCTTTAACGTATAAAAGCACTCAGCAAATGACGAATGACGGTAGATGCTTCACAAACGCAATAAGAAATCGAAATAAGCCAATAATGAATGAAAGCCACGGAAATGGCGTATTTCCGATGTTTTTATGAATGCAAGTTTCCGGCTATGGAAATGCTTGTTTTCAATTGAACTCGAGTTCACTATAGCATGGACACAGATTCGAATGACTTTTACAATGTTATCATAGCTGTCTCTAAAAGTTATCATCACTGTCCCAGCCTGGACTCTGCTCAGCGGGTATATGTAAAGGAATCGAGACGGCCAAGTGGTTAACGCAATCGATATATATATAAACCAATTCTGCAGTACCTTTTTTGGTTTATTGATTGTTTATAAATCGTATTAAAATGTAGTTTTAATTAAACAAGTCCATCACGGGTATTAAAACGTAGTTTTTTACTAATTCGTCTAGAAATGGCGGGTTAAATGGACATTACTAAATTACAGGAATATGTGTTACATGTTTTTATCTTGGTACGTGTTTTTGGTGCGTGCGCTGATTACTTGATAAAATTTATATTAGTCCAAACCCCATCCCGCCTGCGCTTATTTTAATTTTTTTTACCGGGTTAAGGTTTCAGCCCGTAATTGGATTTTTACAACAACCGTTTTTTAAGTATATTAATCGGTCGCGTTAACCATGTGTTGCTGAGTTTAAAACTATATAGTTGAAAACTACATAATACAATAAAGAATAAGGATTTAGGGTTAGTTCTGGGTTTGAGATTCGTGTTTTGGGCAGTGTTATTGTTACCGATTACCTATGGTTCTTCGGAACTCTGTCCTAACGGTATACCGTCGGACCATTTACTAGGGCTTGATACGTTTTTGCTTTAACATAGTCACGATTATTTACACACATAAAACTGACATAAAAATATCCGTTATAATACCGTCTTAATCGTTACAAAGCCAAGAGAGAACTAAATTCGCTGTACACAAATAGCCGGATAACACCAAAGACAGAATCAGCACTGCACTAACGCAGACGTTAATTGCTTAAATGCCCCGAGAGATCGATAAATTAAACGTGCGTGTTAAAACAGAAGCGCAAAGATGAAAAATATGAAAAGTACAAAGGGTATAAACTAAATTTGAAATAAAAGTGACCTAGGTATAAAACTGTGTTTAAAAAGGTGTGCTAAAAGTGTATAAAAGGTACACAACAAACGAGCCCTCATGCTCGTAACATTATAACTAATTTCCCCACTTCTGGTCAGCAGTTTTTCATCCTTAATTTGTGTATGATTTGGTGGTCTTAAACCGAATACCCTATTTGGAAAAGGGAACTTAAACTTTCGGGCTGTATCCGTATTAGGTGTGTGTCGAAAGACACTCGTGGGAATAACACATTTCCGCCCTCTTTCCATTCGTTTAAGATTAAACACTTAGCGTACCACGAGCGTACAAATGCGTGAAATAACCTTAGCCCAGCCGTCACCAAATAAGTATCAAATCATACCAGGATCAAGTCGCCGCACTTCCACAATAGAGGTCGTCGATTTCATTGTGTCCCCATTTTTGAAAGTGGTATCCAACCGTGACAATGACGTCATATTTAATCCTGACAGTTTCAGTGATATGACACTAAAAAAACAACAAAAACTAATCGGCCAATGATAAGGTAAACTAATTTATTTAAGGAAGGTTAGGGTATTTTTTATTTAACCAAAAGAGTCATAGCAAGGGTTATAGTAAGATTACCCCTTTTTCACAATCTGTCGCCAGATTGTCTGGTTTTTACCATTTCCCGTAGATATTGCACTATGATAATACCGTGTTATGTTACCAATACCGTATTTACAAGAAACGACGTAAAATGAAACACGAAATTTTTTATATATCAAAGCATTCATATGTTTTATCATTCAAGTGAAAGAAAAAAGGTACAAATTAAAAAAATAGTTCGTAAGTGGTCACTAGCTTGTCGGTTGTATACTTGCACAAGGCACTAAACGGACATTCTCGTTTTTTTTTTTGTTCCACCAAAATTGAAGGAACGTCTCATTCATACCCAACAAACTGAAATAACGCTGCCTTAATTCGACATATTAAACTTATGTACTGAAATTTAAGCAATAGTACACATAAATAGTTTAAACAAATTCGCTATTCTATTTCTTATCTGTTCAAATTCGTCTTTCCCGAACTTAAATAAGTCTTGGAATGTCGTCCGCCCGATTACCAGGGCCTTTTTGTCAAACTCAAATATTTAAAGTGTATTTAAATGCGTATTACCAGTAACTATGTAATTTTTGAAATGACGTAAGCCCAAATAAGTATTGAAATAACGTAAGTCCGATAACCCTTTTCTTACTGCCCAACTTAAATATTTACAGTGTATTGAAATTTTTATTACCGGTACCTGTATTTGTCTTTAACCTGAACCCACATTGCGCCTTAAACTTTTATGTTGCGTCACAAAAAGCCTTGTGACGCCACAGGACTAAGAATTTAAGCTTACTGAACCGGTATGTAACGGACGATTAAATGTGGTTAGTGTACTAAAATAGATTGGTATAGTTCCTTTTGCTATATGATAAACCACTTGTTTTTTTAGCTGACGTAAAGTATGTAATTACTTTGGCTTACTTTGTTTTAGGCTATTGTTTAGACATAATCTATAGGTATACTCAGTAAACAATTCTTTTTTGACACGATTGGTTTCACAGTCTAAACTCTAAATAAATGCTGCAAGTTGTATTATATGATACTCACTTTAACTATCGCGAACGGCAAAACGTACGGGTCGTTATAGCACAAGAAATCGTCTAGTGCTCATCTTCGGGTTAATTTTACAGAGCGCTCTTATCGTTTTAATTAGGCCCGGTGCTAGGAACCGCGGGGCCCAATTAGAAATGTGATGGCGGGGCCCCTACTCTTCATAGCAAAATTTATTGGTGTTTATATATCATAAAATACATACAAACTACAAAAATAGACATTTAATACTTGCTATAAAACAAATTAAAGGTAATGTGGATGCTTATTTACAATATATTATTTTACTTCCAAACATATCTATATTGTTTAGCAACCATACTCATTATGACGTAACAGGCAGACACAGAAATATAAATTTGACTTAGTCACGATGCATAACAAATTGATAATATGAGAAAGAATATTATTTCAATTTTTATTTTACGTTTCAGTAGTGTTTTAAACCTCGTAATACAGAAAGACCCCCGCTAGCGCGGGGCCCCTTCAAGGTGCGGGGCCCAATTTGATCTAATCGGTCAAATCGGCCTAAAACCGGCCCTGATTTTAATTTAACCTATATGTTTTAGTTTTACCCATTTGTTTAAGCGAGGTTTGCTGATTATAATCTAATAACCTTTATTTGCATTTTCCACAATCAAACCTACCCAGTGGGCATCCGAGTTATCTTTCCGAAATTGATGTATACATTTTCTAAATGAAACGAAAGGGTTGTCTGGTTATCTTATCACTTTTGATATGTCTTATACACTTTGTATATAATAAATGGGTACCAAGTTACCTTTCCAAACTTAATATCTTGATTTGGGAATAAAGTATTCGCTTTTCGGATTTAATCAATTATAGTTGTACTAAAAGCATCTTTGTTTATTTCCATATTGTGCCACTTAGACTTAGGAAAGGGGAATAGGATAATCATCCTGAAATGATGTTAAAAATGAATTAAAATATTTGTCCACTACTAATTTGGACGCTGGGTAAAACAAATTAAATGCAACAGTACATGAGATATGTGAAAACCTCACTTCGAAAAATTTAGCTTAACGATCTCATTTTCTGCAAATACCCACTCCATATCAAATCATAATGTCAAGAAACTTTATACGTTTTTCATGCAAAATTTCCACTTCGGTCTGCGCAACGTTCTACATTTCGGATAGTAAATAAGAGTAGAACGAACCAAGTCCTGTGTTAAAGTCGTAATAAAATCTAGGCGTTTTTGTTTATTTATTATATATTTAAGTTAATCACCAGTTTAAAACTTCGATTATTTACTAATTTTAAATTAATACTTATTGATAAACACGTCGAAGGTAATTGTTCAAAAATTGTACACAAATATCACACAAACCAATTGAAGGATCTGTATTAGTATTTGTTATGGGTACTGTCAACATCCGAGCTGTCTTGCCTGAAACTTAGTAAATGGTTTTGATCCCAAAGGTTAGGCTCAAAACGCGATGCACTCATCCGATGTGATCAAGTAGATTGATTGTTTTACCTTTGAGTTCCATTGTGCTCACACATTTAAAATCAATTCAGCCTTTTTTTTAATTGGTTGAGAACAATTTACCAAATAATTCGTTTTGCTATACACTATGGTCGGGCGTACGTTGGCCCATTTTTGTTTAAAACCATTGACCTATCACACTGCCATATGCTCGTGTATGTTTTAACATACAAATTTCGATGTGGCACATTACAGATGTTTTGGTAAATAATCGATCATTGACTAGCTGAAGATGTATGAGTCATATGAATGCTCACTTTACTTTTTTCATTAAAAATTTACGTGAAACTTTGCGGATACAAATTATTTCTTTGATAATTTCTCTTTCTGCGAGACTAATTGACATTAAAAATGACGCTGTTACTACGAACACCACAGTTATTGTTTATTCAACGATATCACCCAACACCCTTAAACCGTTATTGTTATATACAACATTTCCATCAGAAATAAACATCGTTCCAAAGTATTTACAAAAATCAGTCCTTTTCGGGATTAAACGCTTGATGATGGACTTGATTATTCAAAGAAATCTGTGATTTACTTTGTATACGCTCTATATAACCTGGTAATTACCACATTATGCTAACTACTTCAAAATTGTTTTTCAAATTGGTGAAACAGTCGTCAAAAAATATTGCAAATTCCCGAGACATTTTGCTTCGGCGATCCTTTGCTTGCAGCAGGCAAGGCAGTGCCAGTCGAATTGGCAAAATCATTTTCCGCAGATTCATTTCCACCGACAGTGTCATTTCCTGCCGACTGGACACTTATTGTCGAAAAGGGTGTTAAATTTTCTTCTTCAATCTCGCTAACTTTTAGGGGTTTTGGGACTTCTGGTACTGATAATGAATCCTCAACTTTGGTCGGGTAGGTTTTCGTCTCGGTTAGGATCGTGCAATTCTTGGCGACTATGACCTGCAATGGCGCCTCGAGCCCAATAACATTCATTAGATTACCATACGCTGCAAGGTTTTCCTCAAGTACAATCTCGGTATCATCTTCTGGGTTTTGCGTTGTAGCCGAAATAGCATTTTCCTCCGTGATGTCGGATTGCACGTCCTCCACGTCCTCCACAGAGATTGCCTCCACAGGATTCTCCTTCTCGTCCTTTATCAATTGCTCTTCTTTCAAGGTGACATTTTCTTCCTCTTCTATCGGTTTTTCCGGTTCATCTATCTTAGACTGAAAGTGGAGACTTGGTTTATCTATAGTTTTGCGACGTTTTTGGACCTCTGCCTTTTTGTCGTTGACTCGGTTCGCGACTGTTGGCGGGATCGGTTCCACTTGGTTGACAATTCCCACATCCTTAACCACCGCCTTACCTATTAGTATCAGTGGTTAGTGGTCAGCGGTTGGTGGATGTTAAATGGTGAATGGTGGATAGTAGTCAGGGATCAGGGGTTAGTAAGAAAAGCAATTGTCATTTAAACCTCGTTTTGGGGACAATACCTATGTGTTGTTTTAGTTGTGTAGCTACCAATTAATCCAGTGGTATAGCCTATGCCTTTCTCGATGCCCCACAAAGACACTGGCGACCAGCCTACGAAACTTTTAGAACTTATTCCATCTTGTGAATTGTCCAAGGGAAATGCCAAGTTGTTAGTTTATTTTATAATGATACCGTTTTTTTTTGTTTTTCCCAGACTAAAACCCATGATGCACTCGTTTCAAGTATTGTTTTCTGTGTAGTAAATATGTTTTGGTTGCGTTAACCATTCAACCACACGACCGTACAGCCAATGTTTTGAGAAGAACCATGTTCCACATATTGCAACATTGCTTACGGTTAAAATAAACATATAAAACTACGTTGGACGATATCGCGCTGATTGATCTCCTTCCAGTAAATAAATATAAAACTATATGTACAGTCGTGTGGCCGATTAGTTAACGCGATCGAAAAATATACCGATTCTACACAATCACAGTCTTGGCGAGTTCATTATGGGTCCAAGCCTTATCTCGGTAATAAATTATGAGCTACCAAATTCGCCACAACAATATTTCAATTGTGTTCTAAAAGATAAAAATAAACCACTGGAAGAAACCATACCTTCAGTAAATTTACAATGATCAGCGTTGTCATCCAGGTCATAACTGAAAAATATTTATTGTTATAGAACATTCATGTTTACCTCCTAAAATAGAAAAAAAACGCAAGGGGCACGGGCACCCGGTAAATCGTCAGATCACCTCATGCCCACCAACAGGTTACCGGAGATATTGCACTGTGTTGAGTATGATTAAGACATTGATTTAATTGGAATAAAACTAGGTTTGGGCAATTTTAGTTAAGTGCCCTGCCTTAGGAAACATTTAACAAGCTAACGATCAGTTTTTAATCTACAATCCTTTAGTCGAAAATGACGCACTTACCCACCTATCTAATACTAAAAAAATGCATACAGATTGCATTGAACTTTAAAGGTATGGGTACGATGCACTATTCAACGTTATAGGTCATATTCTGTGCTTTACACTTCGGTGTTATTATTTAAACTTACTTCATATTCAAGGTTGATCTGCTGCTTCGACCTGAAAGAAAATCTTATAAAAAAGGTGTTTTTTTTAAGATAGGATAGGATAATTATGTTTATTCCCGTGGATTGGAAAAAGCAAGAGAACAAACAATGAGTAGATTTGTGCTATAAAAATTGATAATACAACCGCTGCTTATCCAAGTTCGTCCGACCGTTTAGGCTGTTGGGTTAGTGCGTCGCCTTTCAGCCGAAGGGTTACAAGGTCAAAACTAGTCGCTAGCAAGTCGGTTGTTTACTTGAGAAAAAGACTTGACGGACACTGCCTGAACCCACAGGAAAAATGGGTTCTACCAAATTGAGGGAACGTCTGAATTATAAACAACACACTACAATAGCTCCGGTAGCACAACGGTGGACGCGAGGTGATCTGACGATTGCCCGTTTGTTAACCCCCTTGTTTTTTTTATTCACGGGGATAAACATGAACATCCTATCCTCCTTCAATCCTATATGTCTATTACATCGTACCATTAAGCCAATGTGTCTTGATGGGGCGACAGCCTTTAATTCTGACATCTTCTTTATCCTCTATTTGGTAATCACCATATGTCACAAGTTTTTCTTTACAGCATTGTGAAATCTGGATTCGTTGGGCCTGGCGTGGAGGTAAGATTATGTAGGTGATACATCGCTCGGGTTAACCATTGTCCACTTATATTACACAGATAATAAATCCTTGGTGTTAACCATTCGTAACTAATAATATACAGGTGATAAATCGTTGGTATTAACCATTCGTAACTAATAATATACAGGTGATAAATCGGTCGTATTGACCATTCGTTCATTTATATTATACAAGTATTAAAAGTTATACAGATGACCAAGGTGTACACAAGCCTAGATATTATGGTGGTCTCATCATTTTTTACACATTGTATATATAAATTTACATGTCATTCGATCGCGCTAACCTTTCAGCCAATTTATTTTTCAAAAATAATATTATTGGCTTATATTAACATAAACTAGTTTAACAATTATTCCGGTATTTAAAAATACCAATTGATTGACAGGTTACTATTATAGAGTATTAAGTTAAGGTTTATTCACTGAAGGGATGTCATTATTTTAAGATTGTTGTTGCTTACAAAGAGCATAGTCTGGAATGCGAATAAGAGTTAATCCAAAAAATCGTCGACAGATTAACCTTAAAACAATTGCTTATTTTCTACCAGTTAATAGCTTCCCGAGGTATGGTTTAGTCAAGTTTATTTTTCGCTTCTTTATTACCACAGGTTAACCCAAAATAAATATGGTGCTTATTTAAAAATTAAATAAACGCCTAAATAAACCTAATAATTTAAAAATATTTGTTGATCCAACTAAATTGTGTTTTCAAAACAATAATTTACCGTTGACTGTCATGTTACTGCGAAGTATAAGATCTAATTAATTCTTATCAATTAAATAGGATAGCACAGTTTTTTTTAAGGAAAGGAAGCTGGAGGCAGATTTCTAGTTTACCGTGTGTTTATGTTACCTGTATATGAGTCGAGCGCGTTATTCGGCTTTATTTATTAAGGTAATTACGTCACATCGGTTTCAGAATACCTTTCCAGCGGCTTCTAGCTTGGAAGCGATGTTCACTGTGTCCCCAAACAAGCAGTACCTCGGGATCTTGTGTCCAACCAAACCTGCTACCACGCCACCACAATGCAAACCTGTGAAAGGGTAATCCCCAATCAGCAGACTTTAATATCATATACAGCTATATAGTTATGTATATCTTTTTTTAAACATCATTTTATGACTGTTCGTTTTCCCGCGTTTTTCTGTTCTCTAGCCGTGATTTGCTTATGTTTCAGTTGTTGAGGAAAAAAATGAATAAACAAGCTAACTAAACTAAATGTTCATGACTCGATAGACTGTACGTCACATTGTACAATTGTTTAGTTTTGTAACAAGCGACTGATGAGACAAAATAATGGTTTAAGGCCAAACATATTATCTGTTTCGTGTAAAATATACAGTAGTCAGCTATCTTATTGAAAAAGCGTGTACATAGTAACGCGTCATAGAAGAGTTGAACATTCATGGGATTGAAACCAGTCATCAATGATCAAGAAAAGGGAACTTAGCGAACGTTGCCTGAATCTATTGTTTTGTATTAAAATTAATAAAACCAATAAACAACCTCATTGCAATGCCATCTTTGGAAGGATAAGCATAGTTATGTTCTTCCATATTGTGACAACATTGTGTTAATCTAATAACAATCATATCAGTTAAGTGTTTTTTATTATTCGATAAAAAATAGAAAAAATGATAAAAGATGGGCTAAAATATCAGTTTTGTTAAACTTACCGATTCTAATGTTGATTGAATCTTTCGTTTTCGGCACACGCACGGTTTTAATAACGGTCAGCATTTCTATGGCCATGTCCGCTAAAACCTTGGTGTGGTTTTTGTCGTACGTTGGCGCTCCTGAGATGCACATAAACCCATCAGCGACGGTTTCCACTTTGTAGGTTTTGAACTCTTTACACAGCATGTCGAACACCTTTACCTATACAAAATGTCTTGCTTTAACTAATAAATTAGGAAATGATAGGGTATTTTTGAGTTATTCATGTGGGATAATGAGAAAATGGGGGATTATCAAACGAGAAATCGTCAGATTACCTCGCAAATACTTAAAGGGGCTATACCACAAGGACAATCGTCAGATTACCTTGCAATTATGTTAAGTAGCGTTATTAAACGGACAATCATCATATCACTTCGAGAATACACGGGCAATCGTCCGATTAGTTCGTGAATATGTAAGAAGGCGTTATAACACAGGCAATCGTCGGATTTCCTCGCATATACGTAAGAGGGCGTTATCACACGGGCATTCGTCAGATTACCTCGCGAATACGTAAAGGGGCGTTATGTAGCGGACAATCGCTAGATTTCCATGCCAAAACCTTTCGTTTTATACTGTTAGGTACAACTGACACTGATAATCTTACCATTTTGTTCAAGGTTTTCATAATCTCATGCGGCTCAATACGATGGCAGATGTGAGCGAAGTTTACCACGTCACTAAAGAGAACTGTGACGTCTTGGTATTTCTGGGTGGTTAACCAAAAAATAAAGGCGTTTAGAATTAAGGATTAAAGAGGAGTGGTGAATGTGGTATACTGATCACAAAAATAAAACGGCCT
Organism: Ciona savignyi; assembly: GCA_000149265.1. Lineage (NCBI taxonomy): Eukaryota > Metazoa > Chordata > Ascidiacea > Phlebobranchia > Cionidae > Ciona > Ciona savignyi. Next base: position 801,657 of record CH002036.1, on the reverse strand, counting down.
TGGCGAAAGAACTAGCCAACCTGAACATTCGTGTGGCCGAATGGTTCCCGGGACCTATACAAATACCGACATCTATACAAAAACAATATTAGGAACAAGCTTGTTATGGATTTAAAACCTAACACAGTAAAAAACACGCGATCCAGAGTTTAAAAAGTTCCTCTAAAACCAATTAGTTGCAGAATCAAATCCATCAAAGAAAGGGGGCAGTTGTCTTTTTTACCGGATCAGGTTTTAAACCCGCCTCGGGGTCGGTTTGATTACCAAATTCCGTTAGGAGCATAGTATTTCCTGTTTTTTTTTGTCTCGGTATCAAATCATGGGGAGATCGTTTCTAAGCCTTTTGTGTTTCTAATTCGGTACATGTACCGGTCGCGTTAACCATTCGGCCACATGACCTTACAAAACATTTATACGGAATTATACGGAACGTCTATACGGAATTTCCTATACACGAATCGGAAACATCAGTTTACATTAACAGTCCACGTAATACCTCGCACAAACTGACGGAAGTATTTCCTTTTCTTAAACTGCTGGCGATTTCCTTCGGTATCATACTGTACAGCAGGTTATCAGTGACTTGCTGTTCCACTTCAAGAGTTTGGATTATTTCTTCCAAGCGTGAATTCTTTCCCTGTAAACAAACCCAATTTTATTTTGCTCAAGTATTGCACTGTTGGACACTATTTAATAATATTCAAGATTTTATTGATCTATTGAGTTTTTGCAATGTCAGTGCCTTTCCTGAGGACACAACCGACTAGCTATTGACCATTTTTCGAACCTATGGCAGCAGTTGTCACACGATAACCGTTGAATAATCCTTCAAAGTCATTTTACCCATGCAGCCGCTAGAAGTCGTTTTCCCCAGCGATAGAAACGACACACCCATCCTTCCAAATTGAAAAATGAACTGCTATCAATACTAAACCTGTTCAAGATCCAGGGCTAATTTATATTCAGTATTCTGTTGAAGCCCGTGCAGAACCATATCCCGGCTTAAATCATGGAAGGTAAGGTCGTTAACATACACTCCCATTTCGTACATTTTGTCCAGGTCATCCATTCTGAAATGAAATCATTGGCATAAATAGAAACACATCAATGATAGGATTATAGACCAACGCAAACATGCTTGTTGGCAAATGAGCTGACTATTTAACTACACGATCTATTAGGATAGTTATATTTAAAATTGGGCGTTATAACGCGAATAGTGGAAATTTTTTAAGGTTTTGTTTATAAAACCAGTTTAGAAATCAGCAGAGCTTAGTAAAATATAGTTGTCAATTGTAGGCTACATTTCCTAGCTGTTTCAACGTGAAAAATTTCCAATGTTAGGAGGGGTGCTTTATAGCTCGAAATTGCTTAACCAAATTTTGGAGAACTTTGGGTTACCGTTGCATACCCAAGCCTAAATTTGAAAAAATAACATGATAATTGGTTGAACGCCTTCAATGATGAAAAATATAACAAAATCTATATTGTAAAAAAAACTAAACAATTATAAGCTATTTATGGAAGAATTTATAGTGACAGCCATTCATTATGTAAGCTTGCATCGCCTCTTATAAATTTTCTTACACGAAAGTTGCCAGGAAGACGACGCAATCCCATTCTTCAACGTGCAACATCTGGCCTCTTAGCTTAATGAAATGAGTCATTGATCTATCGTGTCTTGTGGTTGAGCCTGCGGGTGGCATGTATTAATACACAAACTAGAACGCACTTTAATTATCTGACTAAACTGTGAACACTATTGTTAACTTTCATCATTACTCAAATTTTGTATTTTTGCATGGCTAAATGGTTAAGGCGACCGATACATGTAACATTTCGACTTATAACGGTCATGTTAACGAGCCGATCGTGGGTCCGAAATCGGAGCCCGTAAAAAACGAAACATTGTGTTCTAATGTTTCATACATAAATTGGTAATAGTGACAAGCTTATAGGGGGAAAATGTTAGGTCAAAATGAGTTGTGACATCAACGATTTCTTTACCCTTGATTTGGTAACATGATCAATTACATCATCCAATGTGTGGAATAAATTGCCTTAACAATTGTCAGATTACCTCAATCGCATAGTCGGGTGCTCTTTGCTGTATATGATTGAGATGTAACTATTGTTTTATTTCAACTCAATAATCAATTGGGTTTAGGCAATGTCTGCTAAGAGCCCGTGGTCGCGTTTCCGTAGCTACTGTAGTGTGGCCTATAATGAATAACTTAAAGTTTGAGCAAATAATGTACTGAATAAAGTAACATCCGAAAATTGACGCGAAAGATTAAACCCATAGCCTAAAAAAACACAATTACTGATAATTTTTCCCGGGTTTGCCCGGAGATGTCTGAAGAATGAATATTCACAAAAGCTTGACATGTGAGTCTTTTATCAAATTAACAACCAAGTGCCTAATTTGATGTTACTTCTCTAATCATGAAATAAGGGACCAATATTATAAATAATAATATAAAAATGGAGTTTTTGTCACAAAATTTCTTATATAGACAAATATAAATACTTTTGTTTATGCTTTCCGTCGATTTCACCGATGTGAGCTCAAATACATTGTTTCGATGGATTAACACCTGAAGAAACAAACGTATTTAGAAGGTACGAGTGTTGTGTATAATTAAGATAGGAAATCCTATTTAAGTTTTATCCAAGTAAAAGCAAGGGCGTTAACTCACAGGCAATCGTCTGAACACCTCGCGCCCAGTCGGGTTGCCGGAGGTATTGCAGTGTGTGTTGTGTATAGTTCAGACGTTTCTTTAATTGGGTAGAAACTGGGTTTAGGCAATGTCTGCTAAATGCCTTTATTGCCCGTGGACGAACTTTTAAACCATTAAGCTATCGAGTTAATGCTATGTGTGTGCCTCGCCAATCTATACAACTGTCTCGCAATAGACTCCAACCAAACAAGGTTTTAGCTTTATACTTTTATCGATTGATCTAACCGAAAGAATATGCTAAGACATTGCTCTAATTTTTTATTAACCGATCAATTCAAAAGATTTGAGTAACGTTTGCTGAAAGCGTTGTCCGACGACACACACGATCAGGCCATCGACTGGTTTCGAACCCACCAGTTTATCAAATGAGCTAGCTGTCGTACAAGTATAAACATTGACTTACGTTATCCCAAGTCAAATCATAGCCAAGAGGTCTAGTCATGAAGAAGGTTTCATTTAGACGTTTTCCGTTGAGTCCACTACAAATGATATTCAGTCCATGTCCAGTGGTTAATATCTGCAACCTGTAGTTTAAATATACAAAATTACTGGACAGCGACAAACACGCGTTAACTACAAATATCTGTAAAACAAAATTTAAGTGTAGTCCATATTTACAATATCGGACAAAAACAATATATGTGCATTTTTATAAAGGTGCCGATATTTTTAAAAAACGAGTAGTAAGTCTATCTGTGCTGCTGAGTTGCTTGCATCCACCGTCGGTTTACCGAGGCTATTACACTATGTTGTATATGATTAGGACGTTCTTTCAATTTGGTTAAACCTGTTAATTCGCTGAGTGTATAAAAATCGGCCTTAGTGACCGGGTTCGACTCAGTCTGGTAAAACAATTCGTCGAAAACAAGATTATTCTCACCTTTCGTCAAAAACAACGTGGAATGGAAACTGCTCAAAGAAAAGGTTGGAAGGAAATTGGATTTTGTGATTAAGCCGTAAATGTCGCTTTTCTTTGATCAGGTTTTGAAAAACAGTATGCTCGTTATTTGGAAAATCAATCCTGTAATACAAAGCTTTGTTAGTTAGTAAATCAAAGAACAGTTTGAGCTCAAAACTTATACTAAATGTAAAAAACCACGACTAAAAGTTTAACACTTTCCCCTGCCCTTATACGTTGATTAATTGCAAAACGTGCTAGTAATAAAGGTTAGGGGTGGGATAAGATATTCTAGTTTTATTCCGGATAGAGGAAAACACAAGGACCGTTATCACACTTGGAATTGTCAGATTACCTCGCATCCACCGTCAAGTTACCGAAGCTGTTTAAGTATGTTGAATATAATTGTATATGAACTTGGTTTGTTGTTTTAAAACTGGTCTTTCTTTGAGGTGTTTTAAAAAATCGAAAGAACGAATTCACCTGTAAATTGCAAGCATTACGTCTCCAGTAAACCCATGCTGAGTGATGTGGATGGAAACATCAACCGAATAGAACTTCTCAGCAATTGCTCGAATTAGGCCCTCTACATAATACATGAAACCAGTGAATGTTCGCCTGCTTCGATAGTGGAGCTCCAAACCGTTTACATCTTCGTTGGAAATATGGAAACTGTAGAGAAATATTGGAATTATAAAAGATAAAAGCGTGGTCCATTTTTTTCCAGAAGAAATTGTAAAACGTAGTGTAACATAACCGCTCTTGACGATTTTAAGGGCTAAGTTTTAAACCATTTGTGGGCTCTTCACCAATACCCTTTTTTAAAGCTTGGCTTATTTTTGTTAGATAAACGCGTAAATTTTAACATGAGAACACTTTGTAACGCGATCAAACCATTAATTGTGTTCAACGCCCTCAGCTAATACATCGTTTCGCGTTTGAAAGAGACACTGCCTTATCTCTGGTTCAATTTATAATTTTATTTAACCGTACTTAATTCCAAATATTCGATGGCCTTTTCATTAAAGCCGCTTTTATACAGAAAGTGAATTGCTTTATTCGTCCAGACAACCATTCCCATTTAATCCATAAATTAAGTTCAGTTATGCAAACATACCATAACTTCACCTTGAGACGCAATTACTTCCTTTCACGCTACATTTCTGGTTTTTATTTAAGGTCACTGAACCTGGTTTTACACACAAGTAAACGAGCGATTTTGGTCGTTTGACGCTATCCGTCTAACGATGTACGCTAACCGTGTGATGACGTACGATATTCGTCTAACGAAGTACGATATATCCGACTGACGACGTATATTATACGTCCGTTGACATACGCAATCCGACTGACGACGTATGCTATCCATCCGACGTAATGCCACACGGTCAAAAATTATTTTGCCTATTATTAATATTAAAAAGGTCTCCCGGTTAGAAAATCGTTTTAGTTACCTTGGCGGATGAATATCAGCGAAACTAAATTTGTAGAACTCGTGCATACAGTCGAGGCCATTGAGGAAATCACGGAAGGTTCTTCCCAACACCTTTATGATTCGGTCGTTCCTAAAGCAATAAAATGTAAGCCAAGTATAATACTCCGCGCTATTAGCTTGGTGGGTTAGTGCATGCTTATTAAGCCGAAGGGTTGCATGCAGAGTTGGAAATTTTCGCTTGTAACTTTGGGTAAGGCACTACGCGGACATTGCCTAAACCCAGTAAATTGATGGATTATACTAAATCAAAGGTACGTATTAGTAATATCGTACAACAATACTACAATAGACTGTACAGTCATACTGGGAAACATTGTACGGGACGACATTGTATGGCGATTGCCCGTGTGATAACGCCCTTGGTTTTTCCATTCACTGGGAAAACATGAATATTCTATCTCTCCATCTTTACAGCGGGAATAAACGTTTAAATAGCAGGTTTGAAGAAATTAATCCGCTGAATTAAGGCAATGCTTGTTAAGTTCCTTGCCCAAGGACTTAACCGACTAGCTAGCGACTAGTTTCAAATCTGTAACTTTTGGTTGAAGGGCGTTGCACTTAAACATCAGACTAACCGGTCTAAACCACCAGACTAACTGCGGTGTATTCGGCAAACAAAATGTACCTGATGTTATCAATGTAAACTACAAAGTGCCTTCCGGCTCCTTCCATTATACGGTTGGCGGTGACACCCGTTAATTCCTCCGTCGAATTGGCAATCATAGGAATCAGTTGCTCATCGTAAACCTGGAACGATGGAATAATCATGTTTATACCTGAAAATCGGGGTGTTTGTAGCACGGTTGGACTGTAAATCCGTCATAGACATCACAATATTTTAAATACCAATTAAGGATTCTTTATGTTTCTTATATAGGATATGATTTCATGTTTATCCCCGTTATTGGAAAAGGTAAAGGACCGTTTTCACACGGGCTATCGTCAGATTACTTCGTACACGCCATCGGGTTACCTGAGCTATTGCACTGTGTTGTGCATGATTGAAATGTTCCTTTTTTTACAGAACCAATTAATCCACTGGGTTGTAATTACTGAGCTGTTTCTTGAATTTAATAAACTAAGTTCAACCCATTATTTCACTGGGTTTAGGCAATGTCCGCTAATTGCCTTATTGCCCAAAGACACTTGAAGCCGATTTTTTTTTCAATTTATTAAATTTTAATTTCTATAAATTTTAGTTCAACATTCGTCTGTGCGAGGTACTGGATCGCTACCCGGCACCGCCAGTTTATTTATCCGACCGATTAGCGTGGTTCCTGCATCCAGTAGAAAAATGGGTTATACCCCATTAAAGCTGCTTGTTAATCATACACAACACACTGCAATATCTTCGCGAACCCGACAATAGACCCGAGGTAATCGAACGATTGCTCGTGTGATACCGCCCCTTACGTTTTCCTATTCACAAGGATAAATCATAAATATCTTAAACATTGTTGTTTAGTGCCTCATTAAAGTCTCAACCGACCAAATTAGCTGCTATTTCTCTACATGTCGGTTATAACTGTCCGATTTGTCGACTTACTACTCGACGGAAATTGGTAATATGGGTTAGCTAAAATCTAGACCATTGTGGTATTGATTTAATCGTTGGGTAATGTGAAGTGTCACAGTACGAAATCGGCCAACCAGTTTTTTTATTGCGTCGATTTAGAGTTTACACCAAATAAAGCAACGTTTAAGCGACGTCTAATCAAAGTTTATAACACATTATGTTGCTATTTAAATAATATGAATGAGTGAATGAATAGGTTCTAAGACAAACAAAATAAAATATCGTTTTTAGTTTGGGTTATTTAGCGTTTCCAAAAACACGAAACAGGGCCTTCTATATTGAAACAGGAAAAACGTCACAGTCAAAACACGTCTATATGCAAACTACTTATGTAGTAGTGTAAGCAGACATACCCACGAAACTTTATTTATAATTTAGAATAGAAAATAGAGGATGCAAGTAAGCGATGTATATATATAAATCTTAAGTTACAAATATATACTCGAATTTTATGTACGATAGTATACCATTTCTGTTAACCCGCTTAATATAAGCAGTGAGGCGGATAAAAACTTTCTTTTGTATCTTTAAACTTTGGACAATGATTGCCAGACCCCACACAGCTCTTTAAGTTGAGACCATTATAGAAGTTTACAATCCTGTTTGTATAAGATTAAATATTTACGAAGTAGGCGGCATTGTAATAAAAAATCTTAAAGCTTGCAAAGTGCGAAATCGACAAAGGTTAAACGCGGTTGTCATATAATCGGATGCCACACGAGTTTTACATGGTATACCAGTTGAAAGATGGTAAAACAGTTAGCGTGACAGAATTATATTAGAGACCAAAAGACTAAAATTCTATAAAATTTAAACGAACTTAATTATGTAGCCATCGGGTTGAAACTTACCCAGTTAAAAAAAAGCTTAATACCATTGATACCTAAGAGTTAAATATGCGTTATAAAGAGTTAAAGGTTTTTTCGAAGTCAGGGTAAAACTAGTCCTGGTACGTAGAAAGTAACTATATCTTACCTTGTGCGTCGTAAACGTATTTGAAATGTCGTTGGACCCGACCACACTATGCCATATTTTATCTCCATACAACTTTTTAATATGGTCCGCCATACTGTCTAAGATAAGGCCATACATTGTGCCAACTTCGCCGCAATATCAGAAAACGTGAAATGCAAGCGAAGCGAAGGGCATCTTTCGTTGTATCTTTCGATGTGACAACGGCAGAACATACCCAGCAAAACGTTGTCTAAAACAGACTTTTGGCGTTGGTTTGTTTTTTGAATAAGTGTCAATAGCATTTGTGAGCATCAGCGCAAAGCGGATTAGGTGACTGGTCCATATTGTTTTGTCTTTTTATGTTGCTGGAGCAAGGGTACGTATTCGTACGAACTAGCCGCATTGCAAAGACGCGCGCAAATAGTCCGGTTGTTTGCCCACAAATTCTTCGATACACATATTGCGTTAATCCGGATAACGGATACGCTTGTTATCTTGACAGGAGTAAAATGTTTGTTTTTTTCGAACAAACTATGATAAAACGCCAATTTGTTTTGGTAACCTATGTTCGCATATATTGTTAAGTTCGGTCCGTTTTCCTACGACATTTTAAAACGTGATTTCGGTCATAAATTGCACGCATTATCACACCACGCGTTTTTTGAGGTTTGTGTAGTTTTAATTTTGTCTATTAATATTACATATTTAAATTTGTCACATTACATCACGGCTGTGAAATTTTACTTTAGGTTCTATTATAGCGTGAATTTCAGAACCAAAAAGCTTTTAGACATCGCTCAGAGGAATGATACAGGCCACTGAAATGTAACATCAACAAAACGTGCGCTAACACTTGCCGCCAGCAGACCAGGGATTAAACTCGATACTTTTTGAAATTCGCCAGTTCCGTTATGTGATGGATGGGTTCTGTTGCAGTATATACAGTATATCCCGACTTCAAACAAGGTTAAATTTGCCACCGCTTTAACGCTGTGGTTAATATCAGCTAAAAAGCATAATTTTAATAGTAACAGATATATACCCTTTCGCCGATTTCAATAATGTACCGTTTTTATTGCAATAAACATGTATCCATTCACACTTTAGTATCGTTTCGATACGCGCAAGCACTGAAACGGTCTACGTAAAACTTCTGCAAACCCCAGTTGTTTAAATGCCACGAAGGTATTACAAGTACATAGAGTTAAAATGTGGTGGAGTCAGTACTCAGAAATGCTTAGTAGACACTTCAGCAGTCCTCCTATGAACCGGATGTATATATTACTCTTTAGCATGTGGTGAACGTAGTAAGGACTATGTGACGAAGTAATGACTATAAATCGACTGTCTTCAATTGAAATAATTATTTAGTAGTATATACTTAGAAAGGTAACTTAAAATGTGATATGCCCAAGCAAACCACATGTGTTCAAGCAATGCTAAAACCCTTGATAGTAATGGCCTTGCGGAAAGTATTAATGGCAGTAACAGAAATCGTGTTAACAAAGTACTAAAAGCATAAACCAAAAAGCAGCAATGCCTTTGAATAAAGACATATAAATTAAAAAAGATTTTTTTATTGAAATAAAACAAGTGTTTGTAGTTCTACACAAAAAAGTGAGTTTTTGTCCGTAAAACCGGTAAGCAAAGTGCATTTTTGAAACTCCAGTAACCGAACACCGGTTTCAGAATGTTTAAATCAAACTTTGAGAAGCAAATTAAGGGTGATAAAATGAATTGAGGCCCAGTGGATAAAGCATATGGGCGTATGGGAAGGGATTTGAAGTTAAGTTTTAGGAAATGAAGGTTATAGGTAAGCAGCGAAATGTTAGGAGTTAAAGTAAAGCTTAACAGATAACTGGGTGGAAATAAAGTATGAAGGATTAGTGTAATATTGGAATGTCTCCTTTAAAAGATTAGGCTCTTATATCCTACAATACACCAGTATGTTAAATTATAGTCTATACAACAAAATTGTTTATTGACAACAGTCAAAGATATAGATCGCCTAAAGTTATATTAAATACACTGCAAAATAAGGGGATGACTTACCCGACATAACCGAGGGCAAAGTTATAACTTTTGCATTCTAATCTGTTTACTGTTTACTGAGTGGTATAAAACGTGGGCTTGTAGCCGAATACTTTGTTTTGCAACCGAAATCTTTAACCTCATACGCCCTTTTAGAGAGAAATATGACTTATAAGAAGGCAGCTTGTCAATGAAATTGAGTATTGCAGTACCACGACAGACTATTACAATAAAGAATACTGATCAAGCTAGACAATAAGGAGATACTCAAATTTCCTTTTCGCATTTGCAATTATTCCGACTAATTGGTTGTTTTTACTATATCGTTTGCAGCATTAGCTCAGTATAAATAAAATGAGTAGATCCTATTTTAAGCTGTTATTTCTATTAAAGGTTTTTATCAATCTTTAAATGTATACATGTTGTCTTAACCTAAACCAATAGTAAAACTTAGCTAGTCGGTTGTGTCCTATAGGCAAGGCAATTAGCAGACATTACCTAAACCCAGTAGATGAATATTCTCTAATAAATTAAAGGAAAATCTTAAACGTATACAACACACTGTAATTGCTTTGTTTTGCTCTGTTGTTTTATTCTACCTCCTTAAGTTGAAATAATTATGCTATAATTCTTTAATGTATTAAAAGAGCGAAAAACTAAACTAACTATAAAGGTAACGTAAAATCAAAGCGCAACCTTCTACTCTCTATGTTTTTTCCTTTTTTCCATATTTTAATCAAAGGTCCTGCTTCGTGTTTTCATCGTGGAAACAAAAAGTAGAGTAAACTAAACTAAACTATTCTTCCTCCAGTTGAATTAGTAAAAGTTCTGTTCACAATAATGTCAGGTGGCGACTGTTTAAAAGAAGCGCTGAAAACAAGCAGCTTAGCGTCGAATTTACAATTCAACGAACAAATAAAGTAAGTTAATTAATCGTATTATATTTTTAAAAAGTATTTTAAAATTATAGACAGCAATCATATGGGAATGTTTATGGTAGAACCAACATTCAAATTAGATAATATTATAAAAATTGGTTTTTGGATTCCAACATTTCTGAATTTTAGGGTATTTTTTATCTTTTTTACCAAGCCTAGTTTAGAAACCAAAAGCATCGTCACTAAGAAATTTTTTGTATAGCAGATGGTATAAGTGTCATTCACGTTAATCATTCGTTTACATGACCGTTCATAAGTTCATATTAGCGTAGTGGATTTTATTTATGATTTCGATGGTTATAAATGTAAAACTGTTAGATGTACATTTGTGCTTTTTTTAATTCAAATTTTTATCAAGTGTTGAAAACACTGATTATTTAGATTAATCTGTCGACCGCGTAATCTTCTCAATATGTTTTACATCAAGTGAGAACTATAAAAAAAAATAAAAATATAACTTTATTAGATTATTTGTAATCATTTCTCCAAGTACCCACTCACAGTATAAATATTTTTTTTTTATCAAATGTTGAAAACACTGATTATTTACGCCTTGGGTACCCAGTACGTTTTACCTTACTTTTTTATACACCTGAGACCCCCACAGATCTTTAAATGCTGAAAAACACCACATATACCACCTTGGATTCGGGCAGTCCCCCTTCCCGCCACCAGAATTTGCGCAGAAGGTGCTCATGGAAAATGTTGCTGACGCTGAGTATCTTCCAGTGAAAGGTGAATAACGTTTGTTTCGAATTATTTAGCTACTTTTTTTATTTCTCGTATCCAAATAAACATCCGTAAAGAAAAAAAACGTAAAATTATAAACACTTATGCCAGCTCTGACCCAACACTAATATGTCTACATTTATTTTTATTTTTTATTGAGGATACTTTTTTCGGGTCGCATACCCAAATTAACATTATTTTTATGGTACTTTTCTCGATTTTTTTGGGGGGGTGGGTACCTTTTACGGCCCGCAAAGTGAGGAAACTATTTCTAACTCTGACTTAAAACTAATATAAATAAATGTTGTTTATATTTTTTTTAATTAAAGCATAATTTTTGCTCCTGTACACAAATAAACATACTTAAGTACAATACTAAAAGAAAGCAGGAAGGAATTTGATTAATAAAAAAATGAAAACTTCTTTTAACCCTGTCACCAACGCTTATATCAAATCCAGAAATAACCCTGACTCCACCCCTTAAAGGTTTAATATTTATTTTAGAGAGCATTTATCCCCCACTATCACTCCCTTTTTTTAGTTTCCCCTTCATTTAATAAAAAATACAATGGTTCTAGCAAAGCACAAGCTAAAACAAAAATAGAAAGAACGACAACAATCGAACTTGCGATGTCTGTATCCGTATCAGTTTGGTTTCTAGATTTAATTAGTGTCGAACCTCTCTTTTACATCAAACAGGTTTACCACTTCTGCGTAAGATGATACTTGAATTTCATTCCAAACTTGACGATGTTCATCACTTCTCCGATGATAGTTGTATTGTTGGGCCGGGAACTAAAGAACTTATCTTTTTACTGATGTCTGTTCTTGCTGGAGGTTAACAATTTGTTCTTTTTTATGGAAAACTTTATTTAACAGGTGTCAGCACCTTGTGTTTGCAGTCGATTCTACAATGTCATCACGACAATTCTTAGATAGGTGGGCCTCAATAAAGGTGTAATTTTTAGTATCAAGGTGTGCAATAAGATGTTGCAACACTTTGGCCACTTTTACGATTTAATCCGGCTTGCAAAGTGCCGGTAGAATAGAATATGATACTTATGTTTATCCCCGTGGGTGGGGAAACACAGAGGGTATTATCACACGGATAATCGTCAGATTACCTCGCGAATTTACAGTAAAAATCGTCAGATTACCCCGCGCCCACTGCCGGGTTACCGGAGCTGTTGTAGTGAGTTGTCAATGATTTTTCCTCAAATTTGTAAGAACCCATTATTCCACGAAGTTTAGGCAATTAAGTGCCTTGCTCAAAGGCACAAACTGCTAACGTCCAGTTTTAACCCTCAACCTTTCCGCTGAGCGGTGACGCACTAACCCATCAAGCTAATCGGTTGGTCAAACACAAGTTTTACATTTTAGGGGATGGTGATACCTTAATATGTATCAGTCACCGTTTTTCCTACACAATATGGACAAAATAACTATGTTTATCCAAATTAAAACAATTAAGTGAGATGTTAATATTTTTAGATGTTCTTCTACTTTCACCAACGTGGACCACGTACAAACCGCAAGCAGTACTATCTGGTCATACAGTTTACTGTATCCCAACCAGCTTCGAAGAAAACTGGAAGTTGACTACAACCATGATAAACAAAGTAATTATGTATTGCGTTAGGTTATGTAGTTCGATATTTTCTAGGATTTTTAAAATTATCATAATTATTTGACTATCGCCTGCCATTATTTTTATATTTCCCTGATTTCATAAGGTAATTAATAAATAATTAACAGGCTTTGAAAAAAGTTAGAGCTGCTGGGGAAACTACGCAAAAAAACTGTCCCACCCTTTCCGTTTAACATGTAACCTCTGGACGGATTTGGATATAAAATTGAGTACCTATAATGTTTAATATCCGAACTATATTTTTTAACAAATGCAGCATATAGATTATATTATGATACATCCTACAATGTAAGGCCAAAATATACGGTAGGAAATGGAAATTCATGTTTATCACCGTGAATCGGAACACGCAATAATGGGCGTTAACACACCATTAATCCAATGGGTTCAAGCAATGTCCGCTAAATGCCTTGTGCAAGGCCACCTAGTGACCAGTTTTCAAATATGGAAAGTACAAAGCTATTCTATCGAACGTGGCTGGACGTGAGAATCGAATTGAAACTTCCCGACTAGGTGCGGGCTACTAGCAACTGTCTTTGTGAGAAGTTGCAGTACGCTTAGACGGCTTCTTTTATCCAGAATTTGAAATAACTCGTCATTGTTCAAAACTTCATGAGTTTACTCAAAGTTGACACGAAAATGATGGCGGGAACGAAAAGTCTTGTAAATGACGGTTTTCTGAGTAATAATATATGCACAATTAAATGATCACAAATTTACCTAATTTAAGAAATGAAAACAATTTTTATCAAATTGTGACTGAACAGGTGTCAAAATGCGTCATATACATCTCAAACAATCACCGATAATTCCAAAACATACTTACTAAAACTATTAATGAACCGATTAACTCACAAAATATGATCAGGCGGTAAAAACGAGCGTTTTATAGGTGAAATGGTGGGAAAGGGGAATGCAATACCGATCTTATTCTCTCGTGACATCGATATAAATAAATACAACAGTGGCGACAATAAATCCTACACGAAGTCATTACTTGGGAATAACACCCCACGCTCTGGCCACTGAGTCCCCAAGGCTCTTTAATCCGGTACCTCTAAATACTACAGGACCGCTTGGACCGCTTGGATCGCATGGAGCGCTCGAATCGCTTGGATCGCTTACTATATACTTTGTAATTACAAAAGCCAGGATATTAATGTTAGGGTTGGGGTTAAAATTAGTTCTGGGGCTGAGATTACTGTTTGGAACAGAGTTAAAATTACTTTCCATAGCAATCCAAGCGCTCCAAGCGGCACTGTAGTATTTAGAGGCACCCCTTTAATCAACAAGTATGTTCAGTTTATTTTACAAAAAATAATCCTTCTTTGCCAGCTCTACAATGAAAACTCAATCAAAGACAACAGTATTTTGATATTTTGCAACCCAGACAATCCAAGTATGCATTTTAATATCCTAAACTCTGTTGCTTATCTTGTACGTTCATCTTATTTTTTTGTGAAAATAATGGTGTAGCTATATACTGATAGATGTGAACTTAAAGTCAATTTCGTTCTATTTAAAATATTCATATTTTTACAATAGTTCGCCTTTCATCCAAAGGGTTGTCGAAATATGTTATACACAATCAATTTCACGTGTTATTCATATTAAGTTGTCCATACAACAAATTATCCCTTCCTTTCTGGCTGTTGCTGTGAAGGAGAGTTACCCCACGGGCAATCGTCTGAACACCTAGCGAATATGTAAGGGAGCATTACCACACGGGCAATCGTCAGATTACCTCACGAACACGTAAGGCAGCGTTATCACACAGACAATCGTCAGATTGACTCGCGAATGCATAGGCCTAATGGCACGTTATTACACAGGTAATCATTAGATTACTTCGCGAATACGCAAGGGACGCTACCACACAGACTATCGTCTGAATACTTGGCGAATATTTTAAGAAGCGTTATCACACGGGCAATCGTCAGATTACCTCGCGAATTCGTAATGCAGCGTTATCACATGGCTAATTGTCAGATGCCTACCATGATAATACAATCAGGTTAAATTATCCTAATGTTATTTCACTTTTCACATTTAGCTGGAATCAACTACACCGCGAATGAACTGCAAGCGTTAAGGTAAACGCAATAATTTCAATGGGTTTAAACCATCAAATTATTTATATATTATGCATAAAAATTTCTGAATATTTTCTTTAACAAACATAAAAAAATTCTTTAACAAAGAATTTATCCTGTTTAAAGTTTAGACAACTAAACTCTTTTGCGGGGTCTAAGTCCAACAAGACAATTTAACAGCTTTTGATTATTCTGCACCTCATGGTAATCTGAAGGTTGCCTATGTCAAAACGAACTTTGTCCGACTAGTATGGTGAGTGAGAGCGTCGCCTTTCACCCGAAGGGTTGCAGATTTGAAACTGGTCACTAGCTAGTCGGTTGTGTTATTCTACTTATTTAAAGAAATGTGTGAATAAGACAAAAACACTGAAATAGCTCCGGTAACCCAACAGTGGGCGCGAGGCGATCTAATAATTTCGGTTTTTCAGTACTTCAAGAGAATAACACATGTATATCCTGTGAAAAATTCTTGTTTACTTTGATACTTAAAGTATTTTTAATAGAACTTTCATTTTCAATCATAGTTTCCAAATAAATATAAATCTTCTAATATATTTTACATATGTTTTTAGTGTTGAATTTAAGAAGAGGAATCTCATTGTACTAAGTGATGAAATATACGGACGGCTGGCGTTTAAAGACGATCACCTAAGCTTGGCTAAGGTAGCAATTTTTTTACATTCTCGTAGTTTGGTTCATTCGTTTTTTCACGTTTTTTCACTATAAAAAGCATAACAACACAATCGTTACATCAATTTATATATAGTGAGGTTTCCAGGATATACTGCAGGGTGTTGTTTATAAACTTTTCATCAGTTTTGCTACAATTCATTTTTCACTGGGTTTAGGCGACATCCGCCAAGTGCATTTTCAAGGAACAGCAAACCAGAGAGTGCTGGTTTCGATCTACCAAGCTTCGATGCTCACGACCAAACCCTGCATCAACAACGATTTCAACGTTTTTCACTTTACTAATTTTACCCGTGCGATTAACCATGAGTCATTCTTTTCACCCACGGGGATAAACATGAATCATTTTTTAACCCACGGTGGTAAACATAAGTCTCTTATATCCCTTAGTTCTACCCAGAGAGAACAGTGTTGTCTTGTGGATTGTCGAAATGGGCAAGTTGCGGGGGGTGGAGGCTTGGATACCACTTGTACCCTCGTCAACTTCAAGGTTTTATGTACTTTAATAACAAATTTATTAGTTTTTTTAATAGTAAATTCATTTTTTTATTAAAAACCTTTAACCCTTCTGGTGAAAGACAATACACTAACCCAGCGATCTATTTTAAATATTAACTTTAATTTTTGTTACAATTTTTTAAGATAACTTTAGTTTTTGTTATGTTTATTATGGATAACTTAAGTTTTTGTTACGATGTGCCAACTTTAAATTTTGTTAGTTTCGAACCTTATGCTAAAAGGCACCACCAACCCACCAATCTATTCATCCAGACTAGTAATAATTTTACAGATGCATAAACATTTTCTGTGTTGTAAAAACACAGTTTGATAAATATTTACCTAAAAGTTTCTGAAACTGTATTTCACAGATGTATGCAATGCAGTTGCCAGTGCTGCAAGCAACACATATACATGTGCGCCGACCCCTATTCAACATGCTGCTGTTTCTGTAAGTATCATCTGTTCGGTCATATTATTTAACATATACCATGGAAAATATATTATTATTTGTAGTATTATTTTTGGTTACTTAAGTCTATCTTAGTAAAAGAAAACACGGAAGAGGCTTTTTCGCACCTTCACGTTAACAGAGCTATTTCATTTAAGACATTCCTTCAATTTGGTATAATTCACCAATCCACTTAGTTCCGGCTATGTTCACCAAGTGCCATGCCCAAGAACACAGCCGATAGGTAAAGACCAGTTCCTATCCTACAACCTTTTGGTTGAACGACGACATTAACCTATCAAGCTATTTGGCAAAACAAGCGTTTTAATCAACTGACTTCTTCCAGCTGATGAAATTTGACGAAGACAGTCAAACTTACCTGAAGCATTGTAAACGAATATTAGAAGCAGTTGCAAGTTACTGTTGCCAGTAAGTTAGCATTTTTTAGCGGGCCAAGTTTCGCACCCATGTTAGGCTTGTTTTTAAGACGGATTTTTTGTATATAATTTGGTAAGCTTATCTAGTGGTCGCGTATATTAGTTGTTTCCTTGAACAGGGATTAAACTTGGCAACGCCTTCACCGAACGGATAAATGGGCTGTAATAAAAGTAAATGGACGTTTTAACCATATACCAAACACTGCAATGGCTCTGGTAAGCGACGATCGGCGCGAGATAAACTGACAAATGTAACAACATTAATAAACCACCTACAATTGCGTTTTCCAAAAACGAGAAATATGAACTATCGAATTGCATTCTAAGTAAACGGAATACTACTTACATTAAATTAACAATTTTCACAGGAAGTTACGTTCGGTCGGTGTTAAAGTTCACATGCCGAGTTCCGGATATTACGTTTTCCCCGATTTCGAGATAATCCGACCGATGTTGGCAGAAAGAGGAATAACGACTGGTGCTGGGATGTGCGCTGCGATACTGGAGGAAGCTGCAGTTGCTGTAAGTCGCAGAACATATACACAGTCGTAGATGGGAGAGAATTTTCATATTTATCTCCGTGAATGGAAAAACGAATTTGCGTTATCACACGGGCAATCGTTAGATTACTTTGCGCCCACCGTCGGGTTACCGGAGCTATTGTGTTGTGTATGATTCACACCTTCCCGCAATTTTGGTGGAACCTATTAATCCGCTAGGTTTGTGCAATGTCCGTTAAGTGCCTTTCCCAAGGACACAACCGGCTAGCTATCGACCAGTTTTTGACTTTCAAACTTTCGGTTGAAAGGCGTCGCACTAAACCACCAGACTAACCGGCCAGACAAATATCTTGAGCTGACCTTGCTGAATTGCTGTCTGAAAAACGCCATTGCCGCGATCTATTTTGACGATATTCGCGATGTAATCTGACGACTGACCGTGTGATAACGTTCTTTAGGTTTTTCCATTTACGGGGGTAAACACAAACATCTTACCTGTAAATAATGTAAAGTGTCTTCGTCTCTTAAAAAGTAAATTCCATCATTCCCACGTTACAGGTAATGTCAGGCGGCCCTGCATATCTACATCCATTGCACGAGCTGACGGTTCGACTCTGTTATATCAATTTTAACGGTGAGTTTAAGTATAATGCATGGTGGTGTCGGCTATGCAGTGGTGCTAGTTTCGATCCCTAAACCTTTCGAGTGAAAGTGACTCTTGCCCAGCTAGCGTGTCAATATGCCGAATGCATTAGCTGCAACATTATTTATTAAAAAAAAACTTAAACTGGGTGTTATGGCGGCAAGCAGTAAATATGACTTCAAATTCCTTTATTGGTTGATAGCGCTAACCGAAAAGGGATGTAAGAAGACACTATAAAAAGGGAAAAATGGAAATGTACATTACAAAAATAATGCAATTGCGCTTCTGTTAATTCCTTGAAAGTCCACTCCTATATTAAAACTGCTGCTTCCTTGGTCGAAAACCAGCACAAAAGGATTTTATAAATCAAAAACTACACCATAGAAACAAAAGATTACAAAAATCAATATAACATTAACAATCCATGGGCCATAAAAAAACTACTGCAGCGGTGCAGTTACAGCTATAGGGACTTTCACCCTAACGTCATTGCACAAGTGCACTGTGGCGGGTATGCAAGGCGGCAAAACCCAAACCATTAGTATCCTTAGAATCAAACGTTGCTTTAATCGATTTAATTATTGGGTGGTTTTTATCATTTATACACCAGCGGATAAGGGAATTAAAGGATTTATTAACGGTTATCGTGGAAATATTTGTGGCGAAACCAACTGCTGGCAAATTGGTGTTGTTTTCTTATGTTTTCCCCATTTAGTGTTTGAGGGGCGTTAAACCGTGCGCAAGAAGAAGACTGCTTGTGCCTATATGGGGCTGGCTGAGCAATTGGGGTGTTGTATATGGTGCTGGCGGCTGTTTTTTATCCATTAACCATGCGAGTGACGATTGTCCGGGTGATAACTTCCCTTGCGTTTTTTCAGTCACGGGAATAAAAATAACATACCATCCGGTTCTATTCTCAATAAACTTAACTGGGGATTCCCACCCTAACATCAGGGGCGGCAGCATACCGAGCAAGTGAAGCAATCGGGCTCCGCCAAGAGCTTCCAAATTCGTTCGTGGAAACTGAATGTGAAGAAACATTCAAAGCCATCAACTTACTTGTTAGCTGGGTGGAGGAACAGAAAAAGAGAAAGTGTTAAAATACGGAAATAAAGAAATTATATTCCTAATCACTAACTAACCCACGCTTAAGTCCGCTCAGTTTAAAATAACGTGAATGCAGATGTTGTTACCAATCACTCACTCTTCCTTATGTCATTTATAATGATAATGTTATTTACATAGGATTTTTAACTAGCTTTGTGTTTAATTTTTCTTTTCTTTTTTTGTCTTATGTATTAGGCGAAAAAAGTTCATTTTTATATTTTATTGCGATAATTTTACGATACAATAGCAACTGTGCCTTTTCTTAATTGATTTTGCAATGTAGATTTCCTGGAAATTCATATTAAATGAAATGTTTTTGGTTTTATTTTAAAAGCAATATGCTTATGCGTTTTAGTAAAAGTATAATCTAGAATTTAGATCCTTTCCGTAATTTATTCGGTGTGTTTACCTGCTTAACTGTTACATTATTTATATTGGTGTTTATTCACTATTATTCGGCAGCTTGAACGGTTTTTGATCGAAACTAGCCCATAGCTAGTAAATTGTGCTTGAAAGCAATTTACCAGCAAAAAAAATTACATTAGTCAAGTGGTTATTTGTATCAAATAAAACCTGTATTATGATTACACTCGAATTCAACACACTGCATGAGCTCCGGTAACTCAATTAGCCGCAAGATAATCGGAAGATTACCCGTGTAATAACGCTCCCTTACGTATTTGCGAGGTAATCTCCTATCGTTTAGTGCGGGGATTCTTCAAATGGGGGGTGCGCCCCCCTTGGAGGGCATTAAAGCTTAACGAGGGTGGCGCGAGCATGACAATGAGAGATTGGTTTAACAAACGCAGCAGATCTTCGATGTGTGTTGTCTTTAACAAAGCCTCGAATTAAACGACTAGTTTCTCCAAAACAGTTGCATTCTTCACACTAAGCAGATAAAAGGCAAATAAATTATTGTTCCATTTTTCTTGAATTTGATTTTTAAGGCTCGGTGAGGCGTGAGCCGTGACCTGAGATATGCGGATGACGTAGCACTTACTGCCGGAAGTATGGAAGAACTTCAAGAACTAGTAGACAGAGTCCGCATAGAAAGTGAAAAATCCGGACTCTTCCTCAATGCAAAGACGCCGATAGAAAACGTCAAACACTTCACTTACCTTGGAGTAGTCTTCACGGACACGTACGATGACAGTGTAGAGATAAAGAGAAGAATAGCTATTGCCAAGAACGCAACTGTTGCATTAACCAAAATTTGGAAGGACAGAAACATTAGACTGAAAACCAAAAAACGTCTTCTTGCCTCTCTAGTTTTCTCAATCGCTACATATGTAGTTGAATGTTGGTCTCTTAAGCAGTCTGACAAAAAGAGAATTGTCAGCTTCGAGCTCTGGTGTTTCAGACGTCTTCTTCGCGTTAGCTGGACGGAGAAAAAACGAACGAAGAGATACTACAAAGGATTAACTGTGATCGTCGTCTGATGGACATGATCAAGGAAAGAAAACTGAAGTTTATAGGACACATTCTGCGCAGGGACCACCACCTCGACAATATGCTCCTGACTGGCATGGTCTACGGTCCTAGAGGTCGTGGACGTCCTAAAACGAGATAATGGGACGACATCAGGAAACTTACGGGATTGGGTGTCAAAGAAGCAATTCGACTCGCTCAGAACAGAATTGAGTGGAGGCGATTAGTGAAAAGGGCCACAGCGAGTCATCCGACTCAAACTGTTTTATGATGATGAGGCGTGAGCATGAATGATAAACGTCAAGGGGCGCGACTAAACAAATTTAAGAATCAGTGCTATAGTGACTAATACTTCGATCGCGGTATTTTTCTACATTGGAGCTGTTTTCGAAGCGTTTTTCGAAACATTTTTTTCCTTATTTACAAACGCGTCATTAATCTATACAGTCATCCTTTCCTGCGACAAAGACTATTCTTATGAATGGGATTAGTTTAGTTAAGTTATTTTTTGTTTCCACGATGAAAACATGAAGCAGGACCTTTGATAAAAATTTGAAAAACGGTTAAAAACGACAAAACGACAGTCCTTTGAACACGTTTAAAACCAATCAAATAGCAAGTTTCGGTATACTTAGATGTGGCCGCTAAACCCACATAAAAAAAATAAAAAAATGTTTTTAAAAAATTACACTCACGCAATCGATTTTATTACACAAGCAGTGGTTATGTATAACCTCAAGCCAACCGTCGAGTTAACGTAGCTAATAGTGTGTGTTTTTATGTATGATTAAAATTGTACAACTTTTGGATTTTAACCCATTTCACTGCGTTCGGGCAAGATATAATATATTTATTTTTAGACCCGTGAATAGGTAAAAGCAAGAAGTGTTATCAAACGGGCAATCGTCAGTTTACCCCGCGCCAACACCTGGTTACAGGAACTCTTGCAGTGTGTTGTATATGATTAGGACTGCAATTTTACTAAAACGTATAATGTACTGGGTTTAGGCCAGGGATCGGCAACATGTGGCTCCGGAGTCATATGCGACGTTGTTTATCCTTCTGATGCGGCTCTTTTTATTTTTAAATTTCTACTGTAGCGAGCGCTTAATAAGTTTAATACCCGTGCATAAGTGAATAAAAGTCTCACACAGTGTTGTTTTTTTATTTATCGCAAAAAAGAATATTAGTTTTGCGAATCTCGGTGATTTTTATTTTGTAGAATATCGGTTAAAATGGCTCTTTATTGCAAAAAGATTGCCCAGCTCTGGTTTAAGCCGTTTGAGTTTCTTGCCCATGAGCACAAACGAAAATCACCAAAATTCGAAACTACAATTCTTAGGCTGAAATATGCGACACACTAATCAACTAAGCTACGCTTCCGTACCTATACACTCAACGGCTTGTCGAAGGACAACACACAAACAAGCGACAGGTTTCGACCCCACATTACTTCGGCCAAATTATGACCGATTGTATAATACCTTATGTCAAAAGTTTGGCAAACACACTACAGGCCTAATACGCCCTTGTTTGTTTAAAGCTTACTTCTTTTAACACGATATTTACCAAGCAAGTTTAAACAAATATTGGAAAAGGTAAGGCGTTGACCACTTTCCTCAAACTTAAACCAAAGTTAAATTAATATATATCAGACCACAGACGCGTCACTTGACGATATTGCTTTAGTTTTGATCAGTAGGTTTTTGATCAGTTATCAATAGATTAAAACAGAGGAGTTGTGTAATGAAAGTTGCTGAAAGTCGTAAAGTTGTTTGAATATGGACGGTGCAGGTGTGCAACCTATAATATCATGCTGCCTGCCTTAGTTTAGAAGACAAAAAATATTTGGCTGACATTCTAAAATAAGTTTGCTGATATGTCAAAAAGATTCCGCCGATATGCAAAAAAACGTTGCCTATTGTGCTAAAACGAGTTGAATATTATGTCTACAATAATTGTAATTAAAACGGTTTAAAAATCTCAATGGCTGCAATTGTTTGACTTAAACAACATATTAAGTAAATTACCAAGGTGCAATTCTTGGCCAAGAACAGAACTGTCATTACCTTTATGTCTTTACCAGTGTTTTAGTGATTTACCTTATCATAAAATTATACTGTAACGTTTGGCGTTCTGTCAAGTTCCTACTTTTGTTAAAACTCTTAATGTTAATTTTCAATGTCTGTTTAAACAGACAATTTGAAATAATCAAAATGCAATGGACAACGGCCTGCACTAAAAAGAATAGTAAAAAACAAAATATGAAAACGTGAAATCCTGTCTTCAAGAAACGATTGTGTGGTCGAGTGACTAGCGCAGCCTATTCATGTACATTATCACATTAAAAACTGACTGTGTGGCTTTAAAAACTAAATTTGCAAGAAGGCAATTACTGGTTAAAAACTGGTTTACCCGTATAAAATGTCCGATTTCAATATACCCCTCAACTGTCATAATTGATGTTTTGAAATACGTACTTTAACCTGGGGTCCGAATAAACCTGTATGTGACGTAACAAATTTTCTAATTTCTAGTTTGTTCTTAAATGCACTAAATAGAAGAGTAAATGCTTTAATTGTAGCAAAAGTGAAGCGGAAATCGGCAAATTCACAGTCGTTATAGTACGGTACAAAAAACCTAAAATTAAAACAAGTTAAGAAAATATGTGGACTCGTTTGCTTTATTTGTGAACTATAACCGCGTGTGGACTAATTAAATTAACACGAGCAACTTTGTACTTACCGACATTTCTGTCTTTCATAACAGATTGAGTGTGCAGTTTCTTTTACACAGCACTGGTTGTTTAATATCAATATGACTAGGTTCGGAAGAAAAGTCGATGTTGAAAAGATGGTGTACAGGTAAGTGTGAATTTGCATTTGTTTCGTACGTAAATGTGACGCGTTTTGTGTTGAAACCTTTTATGATGTGGTTGGTATATATGTTTTATACCCGTGAATGGAAACCTAAGTTTTTTGGTTTTTATTCGAGGTCAGTTTCGAACCCATTAAGGGTTCGTCAATTAAAACTATTTTTATTACGAAGTCTGTATATGTATCGGTCGTTTTAACCATTCGGCCATCGTACTGAAAAACGTAATTTTTTTTAACGGCTCAGTTTCGAACCCATGGTGGGCTCGTCACTCCGTCCGTTTTTTTTATTTATTGAATTGGTGTATGAATCGGTCGTGTACTATTCGGCCACACGACCGTTCATGGAAAACGTAAGTTACGTTATCACACGTTACGTAAAACTACTTTGCGCTCACCCGGTTACCGAAGCTGTTCCAGTTGTGTATAATTGGAAGGATGAAAACTGTAAGAAAACAAGTATAATAACATTCAGGTTTGTGTCAGGGCTGGTGTTAAAGTTAGGGTTCGTTCTCAGGTTAAGATTTATGTTTGAAGTAGAATTAGTTTCAACAGTTTTAATTTTGTTATCTGTATTTTTTAACCGATCAAAGTTTCCAACCCATGATAGGTTCGTAACTAGGACCGTTTTTGTATATAATTTGGTATAAGTATCGGTCGCGTTAACCATTTGGCCACACCACCGTATAGTTTTATTAGTTTCAGTGCGCAATTTCTACTCTTTTCTTCCCCCTCCCTTTAAGTATTTCACTCCGTCGCCAATGCAAATTAAACAGACCTGTTAAAAAGCATGATGATTTAAACTGTTTTGCATTTTCAGGTTCCTTTTCAGTTGCGCCATCGGATTTCTGGTTGGAAATTATTTTTCAACACGAACGTATAAACAAATGGGAGCAAAAATGGCGGATCCGCGAGAGTTTTCAACCTATAAACATAGCGATCCAGATAAGACATCCGAGCAACTCAATGTGGAGAAAAATTACAGAGGGAATCTATACATTGGTAATTTTAAACTTTTTGACCAGGCTAATTTTTGTACCCATGATGTGATCGTCACTAAGAAGGGTTTTGCTATTAATGGGACTAACACATATATAGCCTATACCAGAAGTCGGCAACCTTACAATTAAAGAGCCGTTTAACTAATATTTAACAAAATAATAATCACTAGTACAGTCAAATATAATAATATTTTTTTGCAAATAAAGAAAACAACACAGTATTAGATAAAAGGCGTGTGTTTTCTTCTGTTTGTTTCACTTATGCATGGGTATTAAACTCATTAAGCGCTTGCTATCATAGTAGCAATAAAATTAATCCGGAATAGCAGGTTGTCGACCACTGGGCTGTACCACACTGCAATGTCTTAACATTTTAACACTACTTAGGTTAACTTTTTTTACTTTTTTTTACCGAGCTAAGTTTCGAACCCATGATGGGCTCGTCACCAGGACTGTTTTTTTGTATAACAGTCGGTATATGTATCGGTCGCGTTTACCATTCGGCCACACGACCGTACGACTACTCAGGTTTAATTTCCGTGGCCTCCAACCTGGAAACACGAGTGGCTGCGTCCCAGAATACTTGGATGACTTCCGATGGCGCGCTTATCGAGGTATTCTCCGGCAACAACGATTCAAACATCGACATGCCAACCATCCAACTCCCCGGGGTAATGGACAACGCTTACCCGCCGCAGAAAAAAAGCTTCTCGATGTTAAAGTATATGCATAGCTCGTACTTGGAAAAGTGAGTTGATTTGTTGTTGTTGATCTGACTGTTGAATTTTAGTTGATTTGTTGTTACCGAGTTGATTAATTGTCATCAAGTTTATCTGTTGTCCCCTGCAGGGCCGGTTTTAGGCCGATTTGACCGATTAGATCAAATTGGGCCCCGCACCTTGAAGGGGCCCCGCGCTAGTAGGGGTCTTTCTGTATTACGAGGTTTAAAATACTACTGAAACGTAAAATAAAAAGTAAAATAATATTCTTTCTCATAATATCAATTTGTTATGCATCGTAACTAAGTCAAATTTATATTTCTGTGTCTGCCTGTTACGTCATAATGCTTTCTATAGAATGCGAGATTGCTAAAACCATTGACTTTGAAGTTTTTTGAATGACTTTGCTAAACAAATAGCAAGAAACGTCTCTCTTTTTTGCTATTAAAAGTAAAACAATATATCGTAAATCAGCACCCACATTACCTAAAATTTGTTTTATAGCAAGTATTAAATGTATCATTTTGTAGTTTGTATGTACTGGTAAGTATTTTATGATATATAAACACCCATAAATTTTGCTATGAAGAGTAGGGGCCCCGCCATCACATTTCTAATTGGGCCCCGCGGTTCCTAGCACCGGGCCTGGTCCCCTGAGTTGATTGGTTGGTGATTTGTTGTAAACTTAAGGTGATTTGTTAGTAATCCAGTTGACTTGAGTTGATTTGTTGTTGTTGATTTTACTTTGTTATCAAATTATTTGATTTTATTGTCACCTTTAGTTGATTTATTGTAAACGAGTTGATTCTATTGTCCACTTAAGTTAATTTTTTATTTATTGTTGCCGAATTGAATTTGTGGTCAATTTAAGTTGTTAATGTCAAATCAACTTTTGGTCAACTTGCCTTACTTTTATTGTCAACTTAAATTTATTTATTGTTATCAAGTTGGGTAGAACTAACCAAGCCATTCGGACTTCCTACAAACTAAAGGATACTGATGTACAAACACAAATTACAGGTTTGATTGGTTCGTCCGTTTGGACGATGACGCATACCTTGATGTGGAAAAGCTGGCGACGCTTCTGAATCGGATAAACTCTTCGGAGCCGAGATATATCGGCAGCGCTGGATTTGGCAAAGGGAGAGACGATTTAATTGGGGAGGGCGAGAATTACTGCATGGTGAGTAAATATTCTTTGTTTTAGCAGTGTAAAGTCGCTGGAGACAAAAACGTATTTTTACCGAGTCAGGTTTTGAACCCGGGATGTTCTAGTAACTCGATTTTTTAAATAGTCTACTGTATACGAATCTGTGGTTACCGTTTGGTCACGGAGACGAATGGTAAATTATGTCCGATCGGTTAGCTCAGTCGGGTAGAGCTTGTATGCGTCATCCGAAAGATTGGAAGCGTTATCTTGATAACGAGTCGCAGGCTAGTCGGTTGTGTGTTTGGACTAGGTACTTTTGGGTTAAAGTATAATGGTGGAAATACCATAATCTTGTACAACACTCTAATAAAGATAAGTTTATTTGGTTGTTCTCCATGTATAAGTGTCGTCCGTGCCGGTAAGGTATAGACATGGTTAGACACACTAAGACAAATTCTTTTAATTGCCCCATTTTAATTGTCAAATAAGAATACTATTTTGCTTTTTTTGTATAAGGTGGTGACACTAAACAGTAAAGCTGTATCGCCTTTAACCTATTTGCTTACAGGGCGGTCCCGGAATGATATTTTCTCGTTCGTTGTTACGTGAACTCGGGCCTCATCTTGGGGAGTGCTTACGTCATCTGTATACGTCACATGAGGACATAGAGGTCGGACGTTGCGTGCAGGTAGGCACTGTGACGTAACAGGTACCTGTTGTGTGGCCGAATGGTTCACGCGACCGATACATATACCGTCTCTTATACAAAAAAAGGCCCTGGTGACGAGCCCATCATGGGTTCGAAACTTGGCTCGGTAAAAAAATAAAAACTGTGACGTAACAGATTAATAAGGGTGTAGGTTATATGTTGCTAATAACCATAGGTCATTAGACCGATAGCTGAAAGGTTGCCGGATCGAAACCAGACGCGAGCAAGTCGGTTGCGACGCTTAGCAGACATTGACTGAATCCAGTAGTTTAATCTTTTCCAAATAAAAAAATGTTAAAATAAAGTCCCCGTACAGGAACAAAATACATGTATGCAATATTATTTTAGTGGCAGTAATTTAAGGCCAAAGAGCTAATACAGAAGCGTTGTCTTAATCAAATTAAAATGAATAATGTTGTTCATTCCTAGATTTCAGGGCGGTATGAAATTCTAGATTAAAATTATTTTATACAAGAATAAACCTAAAATCCAAACTGATTCGAATGCGGAAGTTTTCAGATTTACTACAGTTTTTAAACGTTGTCATTCGTTACGTTACAGCGCTACACTGGTGTCAAGTGTACAACTTCTTGGGAAACGAAAAAAATATTCTTCCAAAACTACAATAAAGGAACGTACACGAAGAATATAAAGGATTTAACGCCAAAACAAATAGGTGACCATAATATATAACTCTTATATATATATATATATATATAGCACTTCGGCTATTTTGCGCATACGTATACCCATCACGCTCTTTTAAAGCTTTTTACGACACGAATTTGTGCATATACACACACACCAACGTAGGTAAATTTTCACATACGTTTTTTGCGGACAAAAGTGATTGCGAAGACTGCACAGTAAGTTAACTGGCATGTAAACCTTCGAGAATACTAAGAGGAGTGAAGAAGGGAAACTGCACACTAAAATAAAGATTTTAGTTAGAGTTGGAGATAGGGTTAGTTCTGGGGTAGAAATTTATGTTTAGTGCCAAGTTTAGAATTAGTTACCATAGTTTTATTAAGTGTTTTCCTTCTTTCCGTCTTTTAGCATTGGCCGTAAACTTTACACAGATGTCCATTCCTGTTTACAGATTCCGGTATAATATTCCACGCGAATAAAGAACCGGCTTACCAGTACCGTTTCCACGCTGCGGTGCTACAACGAAAGATCTCAAAACTGTTAAAAAAAATTGCTCAAGCGGAGAAGGATATTCAAATCGTGTCAATGGTCAACGGAATATCGGATGATGTGGTATTATGAATGTGTTTGTAGTTGTATGCTAAATACGTGTTTTGGCTTTTGTTTTGTTTAAAATGAAATGACTGTCACAGATGGTACATTAGTATAACAGTAACACAAGGGGGAAAATGTTAACTACGGCCTGAACGTAGATGAACTTTTTACTGTTTTACCGCCAATTGCACGTGGTCGACTTATACCAGTACCATATAAAAACGTTTTTATTGACGTGCTCTTTATGGTTTTAAAACTTTGCTATGTAAAAAAAGAAAAACAATCCATAAACATTTTAACCAGTTGGCACACCAGCAATTCTTCGCATGGGAAATGTTGCGGGATAAACTATCATAAAGCCGAGTGTAAGGCCGAGGAGTGTGCTTAAACTTAATTCTTTGTTTATTTCAATTATTGGAAAAATATGCTTCGCTTAGCCCACGCTGGGTCAGCCTATAAAATTGTTGATGACAGTGCGCAATTTCTAATCTTTGCCACGCCTAAAATGAACGTAGAAAACACATTCCACTGGTTTCGGGTCATGTTCGGTGAATGCTTTTCCCAAGGACAAAGCATACTACCCATTGACCAGTTTTGATTTAAAAATGTTCATTTAAAAGGCGACATATTCACACACTATAAGCTATTTAAACGCACAAAAATTGACCGCATTCATTTTTACAGGGACTGAACGCGCATGCGCAGTACAGATGGGAAGCTGTCATCAGACGTAACATCTACAAAGCTGAAAGTCAACCTTTAAGACAAATGCACCCGACCTTAAAACGAGTCCTCGTCGATGATACCAACGATTTCATTCGCGTTTTACAAAGTCGGGTTAACAACGCATATGCTAAACTAAAAGAAGTGGATTTCGTAAATACCTACTACCTTGTAAACCCTCTGTATTCAATGGACACTATATCACTGCTCCAATGCACTTTAAGTTCTGGTCCAGGGAGTTCCCGGAAAACGACACAGCACGTATCGGTGCACCACAGACACCGGTTTACAAGTGTTGTGTTTTTAAGCGAACATAATGAAATTTGCAATAATAACTGTGAAGACATCTTCTCTAAATTGGCCCCGCCGTTAAAATTAAGTGAAAGCACGACGATTAATTTCCTGACGGCGCTAAGCGGAAGACCGGACAACTTTATTCGATTCTTGAACAACTTTGAAAACTCGTTCCTCACCCGTGGGGAAAAAGTAAACCTGATTGTAACTTATTTCCCCGCCGCAATTGAGACCGAGGTCGCAACCAACTTCTCTCATGACGTAATTGAAATTGACGGGGTGTCACGTAACTTCGGAAAGCAAGCACAAATGGGCAACGACGCTCGATTCATATCAGAAAATATGAACCGTCTTCAAACCACCTACCCCGAGTCGAGAATAGTGGTGATAACCCTCGAGGCAGGCACCGAATTCTCGCGAGGATACGGGCTCCAAGTCGCCGCGAAAAACGTGCGTTCAGCCGACGAGATTCTTTTCTTTTGCGACGTCGACTTAGTGTTTGCTCCAGAAATTTTGCACCACATTCGCTTAAACACCATTCAAAACAAGCAAGTATATTACCCTGTCTTCTTCAGCCAGTACGATCCAGATGTGGTTTACGTTGAAATTCCGAAGCCACAGAGTTATTTCGTGTTCACCGAATTGGCTGGGTTTTGGAGGCATTTCAGCTACGGAATGGTTTCAATCTATGCAAGTGACTTCGACAAAACGAACGGATTCGACCTTTCTATTAGGGGTTGGGGATTGGAAGATATTCATTTGGTAAGTATGTGTTGAGGATCTGGTAGGCGGTAGGGTAGTATTTTTAACGTGGATGGGAATAAGATGATAGTGATAGCACACAGGCAATCGTCAGATTATCTCGTGCCCACCGTCGAGTTAAAGAAGCTATTACAGTGTGAATTATGATTGAGACGTTTATACTGTGCTGCATGTGAAATCATTGTTCCACTTGGTTAAAATACAGCACACCAATAGAAACAAATAAAGTCGATAGCCTATCATTAGTTTCAAAATTATCAAAATATCATAAAATGTTTAGCAAATACACAAAGGACCATCAACCGAAAGCATTCACAATTAAACGGGAATACATTCTTCGCTATAGGTTAACGCAATACTTGCTGCTGGATTGGACGTATTCAAAAGCACGGAGCCCGGTCAAGTACATGTTTTCCACGACAAATCATGTGAGAGCTCGTTATCTCCAAAGCAATACAGTTCATGCACTAACTCAAGAGCAGCACACTACGGGCCGAAAACTTTGTTGTATTACCTTTGGAAGTCGCCTGTTACTAATGAAACCATAGAAGAAGTTTAAGACAAAACTGTACCGGCGGTAGTGTAGCCAAATAAATAACGCGACCTATACATTACGTATGGCCAATTTTATACAAAAACGGTCTGGATGACCAGTCCATCTTTAGTTTACTTTCTTTCTTCTTGTACAATGTGCCACTTAAACTGTGTGTTTAAATTATGTATATGATATAACAGGCGTGAAACTCACAATTATTTCTTAAACATTACACCTAACTAATATGCTGTAAGTATACTTTATAAAAATAGATAAACAATTGCATGCGGTCTCTATCAGTTCCCAATATGTAATGTGGGACTGATCTATTTGGCGAGTTGCCATTCGGTTGCTTATTATAGTTTTCGTGACAGTTTGTTAACTTTGTTTTATTCGCCTATCGTAAAAATGAAAATACATTTTTATTATCAACTTGCAAGCGGTCGATTGATAATCAGTTCACTTAGTCAGAGCGGTCGGAAGTCAAAAGGTTTGAAACTTCTGGTTAGACGGGGTGTGTTTGGTAAAGGAACTTGGCAGACATGGCTTGGATCTAATCGAATAAGTGAGTTCTATCTAAACGAAAACACCTTCTCCCATCATATACGCAACAGACTGCAATAGCTCTGGTTACCCGACAGTAGAGGCGAGTTAATCCAACGATTCGCGTTTTTCCATTCACTACGATAATATCACGAGCATCCTACTTACTCAGTTTGTAAACCACATGAGCGATTTGCGCAGAAGTTAAGTATAAGATTGAATAGATAATCTGGTCAACCATAGAGGGCGGAAGAAGGGAAGGAAGGAAGAATGGAAACTTCCCACTAAAACTATGGAAACTATCTTTAACTCTGCAACAAACACTAATCTCAAACCCAGAACTAAACCTAAATGCAACCCAAGCCCTTACCCTAACCGCAATGTCATAATCTTTGAAAGTTTTCAGTTTCCCTCTTTCCCCATTTCTCTAGTTCGTTTCTTTTAAGTTTTCTACGATGATCATGTTTATTCCCAGACCATACTAAACTACCAATACTACTTATGTTATTACGAATGCGACCCTCCCACGGAAAGCCATAAGGTGTATGTTTCGGACGGCGTTGCAGGACCCTTTTTAATTTTATGTGTCCTATATCGTTTTGTGGCGCTTGGGCGGCATTGTTTAAAGGCATTTCTTACAACAGTGCAGTCGTATAGCCGAATGGTTAAGGTTGCCGAAACTTATACTAATTCTATACAAAAAACAGTCTTAACAACGGGTTCGGAACTTTGCCCGATTAAAAAAGGAAAAAAAAACAGTTTTAAAAAAAAAGAGTTTCATAAAGATGGTAATACTTACAACCCTATCATGGGTTGAAAACCTAGCCTGGTGTATTGAATATTAGCTTCTGCTGGTTGTTGATCTAACCTTGCAAGTCTTGGAAACTTGATAATCTTAGCCAATTAAAATGTTGTCCGTAGATGGCGCTAGTTGATAATCAGTCCTTTCAATAGTGGGGGAAGAAGTGATTTTGTACGGTTATGTGGGCGAATGGTTAACGCGACCGATTTCTATCTAAAAACAGTATTGGTGACAAGTATATGACTAGTTAAAAACCGCTAAAGAAGATAAGAAGCGATCGTTAGTCCACTCCTGTTTCCAATAAATGATTGTGCGGCAGGTTAGCTGAGCGGTTTATATACACTCTGCAATTTAAAATGAACCCGTTATAAGTTAAATACTAATTCGAACCTTAGCCCAGGTAAAAATAAGAAATAAATGCTGACAAATTACCTTCAATATGTTTCTAATATAAATCATACAACAAACGTCAAAATTCGGTCATAAGATTATGATGGTGATTTGTTTTTAATCCCTAATTTGGTGGTAAATTAAACACGGTTACTTTAAAACATCAAACAAAGTGACAGAAAAGAAAAAGGCTACGAAACTATACATATCGCAGTTTAATTGACAATTAATAGTGTTATGATTGTTACAATAGTAGTGGTGTGATGTTACTAAACCTTTGGTAGGCTCAAAGGTAACCTTATGTCACTAAAGGATCAATGCTGTATGGCGTGTTTTATCCACATACCATGCCCGAAGTCACATAAATTTAGATTCTTCCTACGTCATAAATGTACTCTCGTACTATAGCGCTATAGCTCAAGCATACATAAAACATTACGTCATTAACGTTTCTGGAATTTCAAGGCTTAACGCACTGAAGCGTAACGAAGCAAGAAGCTTGTGGCAAGAACTTTATCTTGGCATGGGACATATTAGAATATTAGAATATCCCATTTACCAGGATAAATATAAATATCCTATCCTATCCTAAACAATAAACATTTATTGTCTGTGTCATTGTTGGGCTGAATGTAGGTTAGGGTCCCATATTCATTTCAGTCACGTCGGTTAAATCAAAGGAGCTATTATACCGTGATTATAGTCATTTGAAACATACTGTACCTGAGTTGTACGGTCGTTTTGCCGAATGGTTAACGCGACCGATGCATATTGTACGGTCGAAGCCACTATCATGTTGTCATGATAATTACGAAATAAAAAAACGCATCGGAAATTAGGTTTTGTTGCAATA
This sequence comes from Ciona savignyi, assembly GCA_000149265.1. Lineage (NCBI taxonomy): Eukaryota > Metazoa > Chordata > Ascidiacea > Phlebobranchia > Cionidae > Ciona > Ciona savignyi. The sequence continues at coordinate 768,204 of CH002036.1, read as the reverse complement.
AAATATATTTCGCTACAATTTTCGAAGTCTATGTAAAAATTTAAAAAAAATAATAAAAAGTTAAATATAAACACGTTTACAGTAAAGCAAAATTGAAGGAAGTTTGGTGAGGCAAATGTATAAGCTTTTGTGTAAGATCAACGCTGTTAAAAAAACAATTACCGTGGTCTCCGTTTAATAAGACGATTTATTGAAAGCCTCTATTTGAACGCCATTTCTAATAAAACACCACTATATGGGAAGGTGAAAAATAGAGCGATATGCACTTTAATACAGATTTTATAATATGTGTCCGAATATACAAATATGCCTACCTTATAAAGCAGTAAAAATATATATAAACTCGTGTATCATATGATTTATTGTTTTGGTTGTTCCTGAATTGTCTCCTGTTACAAAAGAGAGTAAAAGGCGTCGTCGCGTACGTGTTTTTGTGCATGGAAAAAATCGCACGCTTCATTGGGCACAAATCACGTGGTTGTAGTTTAATAAACAGCAGCACGTTCCAGGTCACGTGGCGAGGAAGAGATTATTGCCTTTTTCTCGTCCTCTCTCCCCCCTGAACGTCGATTGACAAGAAATTAGATCTTCGGTTTCAAAAGTTGTAGTAGTTTACGGAGTTTTGTTTTGCTTTTTAGCCCGTTTTGCCCAGTCTTTATACCTAATAACGTGTTTTTTTTTTATATAAAATAGTGTAATGTGAAAAAGGCTGTTTATAAAAACCAAGCTCACAGTTTACTTGGCTAGTTTTGTCCTTCGGTAAATAACATATTAGTTCCGCATAAAGCAAAGAGTACCTTTGCACCTAACTTACGCGAGAGGGCTTAGCCACTGTGCAAAATTTCCTTAAATAACGATATTCTCGGATTATGTTTTTTAATAATAATATACCATTGCTGTAGTTTTGTAAGGTACTTTTTACAGGAAGCTTTAGCTACAGATTAGTGGGAAGCATTTTTTAAAGAGCTATTTCGTGATTATTGATAACATTTGAGAATATTATATTGCCAGGCAAATATGGCACGAATGCCAGACAAATAAAAAAGAAAAAAAAACTGAAAGACGATAATAAATAACTACGAAAATACTTAAAATGACTCTAACAAAAGTCCCCTAATTACCAAAGACATTATGTTGGGTTTAAGCCGTAGTATATGTTTTCCTTGGTCCTTATGTTTTGTGCATTTTAATAGTGTCCTATGCTTTAACATATCTGTTGTATCTAAAATTGAATATACAGTATAAATTTATTGTTGGCTTAAAAAAAACAGTTTCTACTATAAAGAATTTAAGCCCAATATTTATATCTGTCTTTCTTTTTTATTGTAAGGGACAGCAGACTATATAACTACATATATAGTTCGCTTTTTTCTATGTAACATTCCATTTTGATTAATAAATATTTTATTTTGGCTAAAAATAAACATATTACTTACTTATTGTAACAATAAAAGTGGTTATCTTAATATTGTTTCTTATCTTAATATTGTTTTGTTTTATAACAGTAGGATATTGGTTTGTTGTTTGTGAGATTTTTATGGTTAGGTCGAGTATATTGCGTTAAATTATTCGGTGTTTTTGCACCGGTAACGCTGTAAGATGAGTATTCAAACATTACTTGAAGCCGTCGAGTTTCTGGAGACGAGTTCAAACAAGTCCAATTTGGGGGGTTTTGCTAGCGAGAATTCATCAAAAAAGGATGAAAAGGATTCTAATGACAATGAACAGAAAAATGAACACCAAAATAACCCACATTTTCCTACAAGTGAGACAATTTTTGGTGTTTACTTCAATAATATTTCCGAATATTGGGAAATAAAAATACTGATATAAATTTTTGACTTTTGGAGTAACTTTTTTAAGTTTGAAGTCAAAATATTGCTTTCAGTATTTTAATATTGGTAAATTATATTATATGAGCCATGTAAAGGTTTAGTACATACACAAATGTTTAGGTTAAATGCAAGATTACACTATTTTCCAGGTATCAATGTACTTTATTTTCTCCTAAAATGAATAACAGTTACCAAACCATAGCAAGTCAAACATACGTATTGAACTGTAGAAATGTCTGTTTGTTTTGTCAATGTTTTACTTTCGCGGTAAATCATAAGCGCGTTGCGCCCATTTGAACTGTTTTGTATAAATACCAATACAATTTATTAAGAAGTGTTAAATGTATTGGGGTTGCAGTAATCTTGAGTTTAGTTTCTTTATTTTTTTCTTTAAAAATCGGCATATAAAATGTTCGTCGTAATTTGTACATTTTAATCTGCTGGTAAACGCGAGAGTGGCGCAAAAACAATTACTTCTAGTTAGCGCGTGTAATTTTGTTATTGTTGTTTTACTATACGTTAGTAAAACGGAGCGTACTGTAGTTCATAACTGTTGTGACGGTAGAAACTTAATGACCCTTTATGCGCGCTGTATCTATTTATGGTTGTCACATTTCAACTCGCTGAAAAGTGACCGTAAGTTACCGAGTCCGCGTGCTGTTTTCATCCAATTAGAGACGTAAGGTAAGGTCACGTGAACCCGAAATCGTTCACGTGGTTGGAGCAGACACGTGCGCTCTAAGAGAGACGCGTCGTTCCTCCGTCTCTCTCTTTTTGGATGTATCTCAGCACGCGATGGACGTGTCTGGCGTGCACGCGTTGATGTGTGTGTGCGCGCGCTCGCACACCCAATTAAGTAAACAGACGACACGGAAAGGATTGCCGTATGTTAGGTCGAACCTTTTAATATCGAAATATGAGGCCCTATGTTACCACGTTTTCATCGAACCATCATTCACTCACCCATACTTTTTATAGCGGGCTTACATTTTAAATAAAAACTAATTTGCTGTTATTTTGGAAGGTGTGAACATTTTAATAATTTCATCCTGAAATCTAAATGTAATTTATAACATTTTAAAGTATGTATTTTGAGGTCTTAATCTTTTTTCATGCCATCTATTATTTGTTAATTTTTCACAATTTTTTTTAATATCACATTTACATTTTTACCTTTTGTGTATTAATGACTCATGTTTAAACATTTTTAAACAATGACAAATTGTATTAGAACTAGAGAGACTGGTAAATCAAGCTGGAGACATCAGGCTATAGCCTCAGGCGATACCTTTACCGGTATTTTCAAGTTTTAAACGATAAATATTGCAGTGCACGCTTTAAAATGGTTGCGCTAGACATGGATTATGTCTGCGCAGTGCCGTGCAAAAGTCCATTCTTATATAATGTTTAAGAGGAATTAATGTATAGCAACACAATATAATTGCAATATATCTACACAACATTCTAGGCCTAGGAAATGCCTATCATAAGGTTTTCTTTCATAATATGTGGTACATATTACATTGCAATACAATATATGTGCAAGATTCCTATCCAGTAGTTTGGACTATACAAGTGTACACAATGCAGACAACATAATAACATTAATTACAATACTTTTTATTCTGTATATTTTAACTTTCACAAATCTATACTATCGAAAATGTGGGCGTGAATCTTGAAGCTTTGTGAGTGGTTGAATTTGCATGCTGTATACCAAACAATATCAGTTTTGCTCATGGCTATAATTAAACGATAAGGCTAAACAGCAATAAAAATCAGCTGTGGGAAAGCCTTTGAATGAAGAACACCTCCTCCTTCTGTTCATTTGTGTATTTATTCTGTAAGGCCCTTCTTGCTCTGTACGTCTTGGCCACCAGAATCACAATTTTCAAACATTGTATATCTTGCCGTAAATGATTGTGTTTTTGTCCAAAAACCCTGCTCTTGCACACACTTGTTGATATCCAAATTCTGCAAATGTGTTACTGTATCATGTCAAGAAAGGTTTAAAGATTTTTTTATTCAAAACCTCTATGTGTTTTATTCAAATTAGACATATCATGATTGATGTTAGTTTAATTAGGACCTTTTTGATGCCGATACTACACCCCATACACCCATACGTGTTGATCTTCAGTGTGCTAACACTATGTGGTACACTAAAAAACTAAAAGACCCAAAGATACATTCCACTAAGTAATTCCCATTTTATAATCAACCTCAGATCCCACAGACCAGTCCACTACTGCTGATTCTGCTTCCACAAATAGCTCAATGACATCACAGCCAGCGGCTATGACATCATCAACTAACCCATTGTTTTCTCAAACCCTGGTAAGAAAAAATGTTGGGTGAAATTGACTATCATCATGCACAGCATATATAAAATTTTAGGTTGTCGTCTAAAAACCAACAGGAAGGTGCATCATATGCCGGTGACCCAGTTTGTTTTGTTTTTTTTGTGTGCAAAACTGCTCGGTCATATACCATGCTGGTTATCTTGATTCAACTGATATTTATTGGCATTATTCTACACGAAAAAACACAGAAAGTGCAAAATATATATCACTAACCACTACAAAGTAATATAAAAACACGCCTTCTGGTGCAAAGGGTGATATTTATGTAGATGATGTTGCAGTATTGTATACCTGACCTGATCATCGCCATATGTTGTGCCATACATTAATCAAAGTCACTCTAGGACCTGTCTACCACATGTCACTTCCTGTCTGCATGGTGCTCTTTAAAGTGTAACTAGAACTTTAATACGACCCTATGTAAACAATATTGCTTAAATAGTGCCAGAACTTGGTGTGAATTGGTCCAAAATTTAAATATATATATATATATATAGGATATTCATGTTTATCCCCCTGAATTGAGACACGCAAGGGGCGTTAACACACCGATATTCGTCAGACTATCCCACGCCCACAGTCGGCTTAAATATAGAAACTAACCCAGTTTTTCTGTTACAGCCACTAAACTTGGCTTCGTACTTTGACGTAAATCGCAAAATTTTGAACAATTCTCATTCCAACTCACAACAGCATAGAAGCAATGCTCCAACCAACTCAGGTAGTTTGTGCATTTTCTTCCATTCCAATCTTAAAGCACAAGGAGGTCTTGTGAATATATGTTTGACTCTAAGGCCGGTGCATAGAATATGTTGTTAAACAGGTCTTGTGCATATTGTGAATCTAAAAATAATCCTGAATCTTTTTGTATTTGTGTATATATTTTGAAATGGACATCTCTACTAACTAACTGTGACGTCTTAGCCACCAAAACAACAGTTTTTAAACAGTGTATGAATGCCATGCCTGTAAATAACGAATGTCTTTCCAGTTGCGCCTGAAAACGACGCGAAATCTCTTGAAACCTCATCCCAAGCCATTCTTCCTGATGGAAGCCATAGAAACAACATTTCATACGCAAAACAGCCGGATAAAGCAGATTTAAAGTGGATTGCCACAAACAGCAATACATTGCAAGGTAAATTTCTAAATTAATCATTCGTTTTTTTTTTTATTGCTACCCTGTACCAAGAAAACTATAAATTGGGCATCACTAAAGGGATGAAAACAGGAAAACTGCTTACAAAAATTACTTAAAGAATGAAAATTTTAGCCTTGCTCAGACTAGCTCTAATTTTGGCCCCAGAACTAATGCGAATTTCAACCATGCTACCACCAGTAATCTTATCCCCAAAACTAATCCAGCTCAAGCAATATTCCTAAAACTATTGTTAGCGACCTTATCTTCAATCAAGTGCATAGTTTCCTTTATTCAACTTTTCCCTCCTGCGAGTATCACTAGGCCTACGCTGTTAGTGTGGGCAGAAAGTTTAATAAAAAACATTAACTAATTTATGTATTTTTTATATAAAATTTGTCAAAAAAACTCGTTGTGACATCACAGGTCACACTGTCATGTGCTCGAACGACAAACAATTGGACTCCAATATTCCTCTCAACTCTCTACTGCCATCACTGGTCAAATCAACAGAGGACGAGAAAGCCTTTTGTGCACTGCAATTCAAGTGAGTGTGGAATTTTGACACCGGTTTGCAGAATCTTTTATTTAATTTGCTAATTGCTATTAGGATTGTATATTCGATCTTAATAAAATAGACTTTCCAAAGGTCTTGTGTCAATTTACCGATATTTGTCAACCTTGCACTTTCCTGTGTTAAAATTCCCCATCAAATTTGGTTGCCTTAACAATTTTGCAATTATAATCATTGCTTTACCATCTATGCATGGTATCTATTTATTTAAACCACATTATTGTATAACCACTTTTTACAGACAAATAAAGAGACAAGTTACACTAACCCACAACCAATTGGAAAAAATCAGGTGATTTTTGTACCTAAATATAGTTTTTTAGTGTGTTTGGCCACTTTAAAATTTGAAAGATGCAAGCTTTGAAAAACTGTATTTACTTTGGCCATATTGTTGCATTGTAGTTCCTCTTAAGAGCCAATTAAGGAAATTAGTTGCCGCATGGCTTAAGGCATAAACATGATTCAACTCTCAGTCAAATAGAGATATTTCCGGCCAAGGTTTAAGAGTCTGCAGTTGATTAGGCATACCTTTTAACACTACGGTATTAGCCCGCAGGCCGCAATACTTCATACGCTAACAGCAGAAAAATTAAGGGATGTAAGTGTAGGCATGTACCTGTTGATATATGTCTGATTCCATATAAAACATTATTCTGTGGTTACGAGTCCTGTTGAAATCTGTAATTTTCTCTCAAACTGCCTGCATATTGACCAATACAGTGTTAGATTTTATTTTTATGCTAAAAACGATTAGTATATGCTTGTCAAAATCCAGGTTTTTAGTGTTAGATATAAGATTAGATTCTTCTATTTTTGTTTTCTCTTTAGTTTTTCACTTAGGGTATCTGTTTTTTTTGTAATATTTCAAGTGTTAAGTGCTGATAAGAGAAAAGGGAAAGTGCAAGGTGCTTTTCACACAAACAATTGTCAGATTACCTCGTGTTGGATTGTAACCGGAGCCGTGACAATTGTATATGACTGAGGCTTTCGTTGTATAACCCATTTTTCCACTTTAGGCGACGCTAGGTGCCTTACCCAAGGAAACAATCATTTAGCTAGCGACCAGTTTTGATCTGCAATCCTTCGACTGAAAGATAACACACACTAGTCCACCAAGCCGAAATAAACCTGCCCTTTTACACCACAGGCGAGCTCACCTAAAGGAATGTTTTGAGGCGTTAAAATCACAACTACCAGGACTAGGAATACGACGATCATCTAACCTAACAATACTAAAAGCCGCCAATCGTCATATAAAGGTATTTTGAGTCCTTTGACTGTTTTTTTTTTAAATTTCCAAAAGTATTAGCACTGCTGTTAAGCTTGAATTTGATTATAATTAACTTTGCTTAAAATTTTAATTCATCAATAAAATACCAACAAATTTGATGAAAATTTACTCCTTTTTACTAAATTTTAGAAATACCACACACATTTTTGTGGAGCTGTTTAGCTTGTATTTGATTAAAAATTAATTTCGATTAAAATTATGTATTAACAAAAATATAGCAACAGTAGATTTAGTGGAAAATTCATTTTTTAGTAAATAAGTAAATTATAGAAAAAGTTTATTGCAAGCCTTTTTTGTGACTTGAATATAACAGTTGCATTATATATTGTACTAAATACTATATACATTGTATACATAATTACATAACAGTATTGAAACATTAAATTTATGATAGCAACACCTATCTACAATCCCCATTATGACATCACAGTCTCCTGTTCCGGAATCACATGCCATTAATGCATTGTTCTCAACAATAATTACATTGTTCTAGAATTATTGGTTGATATGATTTCAGCACATGATATTTTTGGTAGTTTTTAAATCTTCTGTAGACTGTAGTATTTAGTATACATTTTTTTGGTTGAGTTTGGTAGTTTATTTTAATATTTTGTAGTGTTCTTTTTAATTTTCTTCAGTACAGTAGTTTTTTAAAATCTCATAAATTTTTAATCTTACAATATTGTTTACTTCTACATAAATCTCTTTGTAGTGGTAGTAAAGCGTTATAGGTCTATGTGTTTTGTCTACCACAGTTTCAAAACTTGCCTTTTAAAACTTTGTTTACCAAATCTATTTTGAACTTGTATTATGCAAAACCAGTATCAAATTGTATGTACTACATATGCCACATCAGTTCAAATGTTTAAACGCTAATTGTTTGGCTGGCCAAGCCTAAACTTTCGGGACAACACTAAAAGGGGGAAGGGGGGAAAGTACTAATTAAGACTAAGATAACTAATTCTAACCCTGGCCCAAACACTAATTTCAACCCCAGAACTCACATTACCTTTAACACCAGCTTTAATGTCCTAATCCTTATTTTATTGAGAATTTATCCCATTTTCCTCCTTTTAGTTTTGTCCTTTTATGAACGCTTTGTCCACTCGTGCCCGTATAACGCACGTCGGGCATCTTTTGTTTAACTTAGTTTACCGTCGCACGAGAGCACGTGTGTGACGTCACAATACACATACACGCGATGTCGTGGTATTTGTGACCTTGATTAAAGAGAGGTATGATTAATAGAAATGACTGCGGTGACACAAATTACTGGTTTTGTTATTTAAATACTGGTCATACAACATATTTGGCCATTTTGGATTTTGTCACGTGGCTCGCCCCACGCGCATTCTTGCGACACATTCTCTCGCTTTGTTTATGACGTAGGCTCGCGCGGAACAATGCCGCGTATATTCATCCGCGCCGATTCTCTCTTTGCGCGCTCGCATTGACAACTGACCGCGCGACCGCTATTAAGAATTAATACATCGTAAAATAAACTTAAAAAATGGCCAAACAAATAGTTAAGAGCATTTAATAAAAATATAATTTTTAACTTTTTTAAATTATTTACTAAGTGAATATTTAATAAAACAATCAAATTTCATTTGTTATTAACACTTGCCTATTTTTAACCTAAAATATTTCTTTAGTACCTAAACGTTGTTTTTATTAAAACGCAACAATTCTAAAAGTTTAAAATCTTTTTTATTTTTTTAAAAATATTTACTAAAAAAATACCCAGTGAAATAATCAAATGTTAATATATAGTTATT